>JAWMRA010000090.1:59982093-59995467 GCA_035584735.1 Pseudotriccus pelzelni | reverse complement strand
CCCCGCGGGCGCGCCGTGCCCCGCGCATGCGCGGCAGGGGGGCGGCGCGGCGGGAAGCGGGTGGGGCCGCCCCGCGCCGCTCGTTCAGCCTCGGCGGGGCCGCCGCGCTGCTCCTGCCCGCTCACAGGTACCGGGGACGGGGGACACGCGGCGTCCCGCTCACCGCGGACGGGGGCGGCCCGCCGAGCGGGGCCCCGCGCGCCGGCGGCGCCCTGGCTCCAGGGGGGCTGCCGGAAACGGATGTCGCGGGGACCCTCCCCCCGCACCCCGCCCGGTGAACTGCGGGACCGGGGGGGAGTGGGGGGGGATAGGGAGGGAGCTTCTTCCCGGTTACCGGGGCCTCGCTGCTTCAGCTGGGGCTTGTCCCCGGCGCTGCGGAGACCCGGGGACTTCCGGGATTCACTCGGGCTTCGGGGCGTGCCCCCATCGCCCCCGGGGCGGGCGGCTCCCGCGCACCGACGGCCGCCGGAGGCCGCGGGGCGGCACGGGCAGGCGCGGCCGCGGTATTCCCGGCCTCGTCCTTGCCCTGCCCCGCCGGAGCAAGGACCGGAGTCCGCGCTGGCCAGGTCCGGGCCAGCATCCCCGCCTCGGGGGTTCCCGAGGGCCGAGCGGGACCAGCCCGGCCGCGGGCACCGGCCCGAGGAGCGGGGGGCGAGCTCTGGGGCGGGCCGGGCACGGCTTTGCCGCGCCGCCCTGCCCACCCTGCCGGGGCGCGGCGGAGAGCGGGTGGCGAGGGTGTCTGCATCCTGCTGCGTGGTTTTGGGTGGGGACGCCAGGAGGGACACGCTCCCCGTGGCCGCACCGAAGGCGGGGAGGTCGCTACAGCAGGTCCCACCGGGACGGACAGCTGGACGGGGATCCCCGGGATGGGGCGCTGGGGTGGCAGCCCTGCAGGGCGGGACTGGTCTCCATCGGAGAAAAGCCTGCGTCCCCACCGTGTCCCTGCTGGAGCGGTTAACCAGGCAAGGGAAACCCTGCCCCATCCTCTACCTGTTCCCCTCCGGATCCTGCCCGCGCCCCTGCAAGCTCCCCGTCCCTTTGAATCTGCCGGCAGGATGTCTACATGCTTCTGCCGTGCCTTCATCGCTGGCTGTTAGACCCATATTTGGTAGCAATAATTGTTTACTCCCTTCTCCTCTCTCCCGGAGCCTCGCTGCTGAGAAGGGGAGGGGACATATTTTTGGGATTTTTATCTTTGCCAGAACCTGTGAGTTCCTCAGTAAAGTGTTCGAACGCCACATCTCCCCCCACAGAACGTGGGGTGACCCGCCCCCCCCTCAAGTGCTAAATGAGCCGGTCATGGTGCGTGAGGAGCACCAGTCAAGCATGCAGCTTGCTGAAGAGCAGCAGCAGGAATTTGGTGCTTCCCGAAGTGACATGTCCCAGCAGATTTAGGGAAGGGGAGTGAGAAAGCTGAGGAAGAGAGAACGGGGACCTGTGGGGCACTCTCATTTCCAGAACTGAGCTTTGCTGGCTAATGGGTGGAAAACCCCAAAAACTCAGCCACAGTCTCCTCTTGCTTTCCCCTTTCTGCCTGTCGAGCAGTGCTGGGCAAGTTGCTTGCCCTGGGAAGCATATGTGCCTGGATCAGGGTACCTGGTGGTTTCCACAGGTTGTGAACCCAGTGCACCCCACCAACCTGCTTTTGGGGTCCTGTGCCAGAGGCCCAGCTCACTAAGAACTAAGTAGAGGCTGTGGCTGGAGTCCCTCTTGTCCCCATGCCTGCTTGGCAGTGGGCAATCCGGAGGTGCCACAGTTTGTGCTCCATCCCTTTGGAAGGCAGGGGATGTCCAACAAGAGCAGACAGGCCTGGGGGTACGTGTGAAACATGGGCAGTTAAAGGCCAGAGCTGGTTCAGCTCATTGCACATGAGCAGGCAGGAGGCTGTGACTGTGTTCTCCCACCCAGCTGCCTGTCCCCGGCCCGTTTCCCACGCAGAGTGGGGCTGCTTCCCTGTGAGGGTGAGAGGATGTTCCTGTCCCAGCCATGCGTGATAGCTGAGTGGTCACAGGGGTGCTGTGTCTGGCCTTGCCAGCCGCTCATGCTCCCCAGGAGCAAGCTTTGCCTCAACAGAAGAGAAGAAACTACTTTCCCATCTGACAAGTACGTGCAGCTGGGAAAGAGGAACCGGGCAGAGCATGTGGCACCACTGCCAGCTGAGGCTGCTGGCTCAGCCTTCCCGTTCCCACGTCTGCACACAGTGCCTTCTGTGTCCCGTACAGCAGAACCCAGCCAGAACCTGGTCCAACTTCTTACCAGATAATTTTGACCCAGTTGATTATGCAGATGCCAGCGTACCAGCCAAGCCACTGCTGACAGGCATTGCATTTTGGTAGCTTGCTACCTGCCTCACTGTGCCAGTGGCCACAGTGATGGGGCCCTGTATCTGCGGAAAACCCCAGCACTTAGGTGGTTTGCAGCTGATAAAGCTTCCTGCAGCCAGTTCCAAGTCCAGGGGTGGTCAGGAGTGGGGTCTTTCCCAGGTGAAAGTAGGTATTGCTGTTAAAAAAAACAAAAAGCAAAAAAAAAGCCCAAAAACCCTGAAACTTTATCCGGAGTATCCCTTAGAAAGAGCATATTAAAAATGGCAAAATCGTTGCATTTTAAGCTTTTTCAGCTTGTTCTAGAAACTCACTACAAGTGTTCCAGCAGGCTGCAGCTGAATTTTGCTTGAATGTTTGGGTTTTTTTGGTCATTTGAAGACACAAACCCTCCTCTGTAGCCGTTACTGCAGCACTGAACTCGGCCGTCACAAATATAGCAGCTATGTCACGTGACGGAAAACTTGCTGTCAGTGGTCCCAGCAGAGACGCGGTGGCTCCTCAGGCCGGCACGGCGCTGCCTGCACTGGCCCTGCCTGTGCTGACCCTGTCTTTGCACCTCCACCACTGCTGTGGTTTTGCTCACCTAGTGTGGGGTGAGATGGGAGGGAGCCGCAACAGCTCCTCGGGGAACTGGTGGGAACCCCACCAAGGCCTCCCTCCCACCCCCTCATTGTTTTGGGATCAGCTCAGGAGCGTGCCCGTGGTTCAGAGGGTTGCACTCAGCTTGGTGTAAAATGCAGAAGTGTGTTAATCTGGCTGCTCTGGTGCGCTTCGTGTAGTGACAACTGAAAAATGAACAGGTGTGCTTGCTCTGGACGTGAAGCAGCGCAGAAATCTGGTGTATGTTCGTCGAGCCTTGGTTTGTTTGGGCTCTTTTTTTTGCTTTTTAGTTTCCAGGGGGACAGCTTGAATTTCGCTGTCCTTTTCCTTTTTTTTTCTGGTTTGCTCTGCCAGGCTCCCACGCTGTCTCATCTGTTGTATCTAGTCCAGCTTTTCCTTCCCCACACGGTTCCAGTCAGGGAGAGGTCTGCAGGGGTTGGGCCCTGCATTGGTGCCCTTGGAGCAGGCAGAGGATTTGTAAACCTCCTGTGATTAATTGCCACGTTTGCTGACAAATCTCCCCAGGGTTTGAGGAGGTGTCCTTAAGGCAGCAGGGAGCGCTTCAGCTTTAGACGCTGCTGTCAGCAAAGTTCAGCTGCTGGAGCCTGAATTTTTCCCACAGATTATGGAAATTAAAGTGAACTGTCTACCTTTCCTCCGAGGTCTTCCTTGATGTCAGCATCTTCCCTGACCAGTTGTGTCATTTTTGTAAGAGTTTGGGAGTGGGAAGCCTTGAGCAGTCACCTTCCTCATCTTCCTATGTGGTCTTGGAAAGCATGATGGCCCTTGTGAAGAGTGTGCTAAGGGGTACCTGTGGTGCAGTGCTGAATTTTGAGTGGCTTTGGGAGGGCAAGAAGAGGATGCAGAAATGGCAGCGCATGGCCTGGCTCCTCTCAGTTCCTCTCTACTGTCCAGCGTCCTCCCCTCCCCTTCCTCTGTGGTCTCTGACCTTGTCCTGGCAGTGGCATGTTCTGCTTTTCCTGCAGAGATGGAAGGCAGCTTTATGCTCAAGTTGAGAATATTTTTAGATATAGAGAAGTTTGCCTGGTGACCGCAGCAGCCCGCCCTACATATAAAATACTTGGAAAACCCTTTCCATGACAGGGTGTTCCTCGTTTGTTCAGCTCACAGCTGGTTTGTTCAGCTCACTGGTGCTTCTGGATAGATGGCAGTGGCACGGACGGGTGCCTCTGCCACCTCGTTTCCTGTGCCAGTGGGCTCCCTCGCTCCAGACCCAAAATGCATTTCATTCCTCAGCAGCGGAGACAGTGGGGGCCACGGGCCTCCGCAGAAACATTGCAGAACGGCTCAGGAATGCAGAGCTGGAGCCACTCCATGTGCTGGCGGAGGCGGCACGCTCCTCAGTCCCTGCCTCCCACCCCGCACCACCACCATGGCTCCATGGCTCTGCAGGAGCAGGGCCCCTTCCCTCTGATTCACTCCTGGCCAGAACTGGATGCAGATCGTGCCCCAGTCCGCTCAGGTCGATGTTTGGGATCAGCCCCCACTGGTGTACCCCTTTCCAGGGGAGCCAGAGTTGGCAGCACTGCGCAGGGGCGCAGAGACTCACTGTGGGCTGCTGCAGTGCAAGGAAGGCTGCCAGCGCATTTTGCCCAAGAATGTTCCCAGTCCAGGCTGAGGATGCATGATAAGCTTTCCCTGACAGCCTTAATAGGAAGCCTGGAAGGAGCAAATCAATCTAAAAGGGAACACGCAGATGTGGTGCATACCACACTGTATCCTGCCATCACTGGGGTTTAAGGAGAAGGCAGCTTGGGTCAGCAGAATGGGGGGACTCCCTGTGTGTGAGCAGTCTCTGAGAGAAAGAAAAAGGCATGTCACTGCTGGAGAGCATCAGGTTGGGGCCGGACGGGGATTGGAAATGCTGAGAAGGGCAGGGAGCAGTGGGACGGGGGCAGAGGGCACAATGCAGGGAGCCTGAGGCATGTGGCAACTTAGGAAAGCACTGAGAGCTGCTGCACAGTGGGTAAACCCAAAGGAAAGGGCTCTTACAAGCTGCATCAGGCAAGCAGGGGTCTTATTCACAACATTCTTTTACTTCAGTTATTTCTTTCATATTTTACTCTGCTATAAGAATATCGCAGTTCTGATTTGGTGTCATGAAGTCTGGTGTTTTGGAGCCCTGTTGAGGGACACTTGCTCTGAGGCTGCTCTGTGCAATTCTTCGAGCCTCAACTCTACAACGCCCTGAAAGGAGATTGTAGTGAGGTGGGGGCCAGTCTCCTCTACTGTGCCTACAATGAGAGGACCAGAGGAAATGGCCTTAAATTGAGACAGCGAAGATTCAGATTAGATACTAGAAAAAAAATTTTCACTGTTAGGGTGGTCAGGCATTGGAATAGGTTGCCCAGGGAGATGGTGGAGTCTCGCCATTCCTGGAGGGGTATTTAAGAGGCATCTGGATCTGGCGCTGGGTGATGTGGTTTAGGGGTTGCAGTGACAGTGGTGGGTGGACGGCTGGACTTGATGATCTTAAAGGTCTTGAAGGACTTGATGATCCTTCGATTCTATTCTATTCTATGAAGCCGATGCTTCAGGCTGGACCCAGCTTGGCTCCTGTTTCAGATGGCGTGGTGCAGCTCTGGCGTGCCCTTGCCATGGCTGGTCCCTTGCCCTCCTGTGCATCGTCCTGTGCACAGGCTCCCTAACCCTGGGTTTGTGCCAGTGGGTGGTGCCACAGACCCTGATCTCTGAGCACTCCCTGTGTGTGTGTGGTGCTTTCCACAGGTAATTGTATTTAACATGTGAGTTCTGTGCCTGGTGCTCTTATCTTGCCTCCCCGAGCAGCTTCAGGCTTTTCCGTCCCTCTGTGCTCAGGGTGCCAGCTCAGCACGCTCTCCTGGTGACATGGAGGGCCCTGATAGCTGGGGCAGGGGCCTGCCAGCTCTGGGTCAAAGCTTGGTTTTCCTCTTGTGGCTTCTGTGTCATCACAGGTTTAATTATAACTCCTTCCATTGTGCTCTGCCACAATTTCTTATCTTAGGTTCTCCCACATGCTCGCTTCCTCCTCTCTGGCAGCATCTCCGCTGTCACTCCAGCTCGCGAGTAAAACTAGCTTTGGGACCTTGGCACGAGCAGGCAAGGGTTCCAGTGCTAGCTGGAGATCCCAGCATCTGGAAAGTGGGACCCTCTCACAGGCTCACCAGCATAGGGCGCATCCCTTGCTTGCCAGTAGAATCTGGGTCCTGGTTTTCAGGGAGTGGGGGTGCCCCTGGAGGAGGAGGAAGGACCCAGTGCACTGCAGGGGTCAGCAGCCAGAGCTCACCCATCTGTGTCCTCTGGCAGGTGACTCCGGCAGGAGTGGGGACAGCCCAGCCGCCACCATGGTTGCCCTCTCGCTGAAGATCAGCATCGGCAATGTGGTGAAGACGATGCAGTTCGAGCCCTCCACCATGGTGTACGATGCCTGCCGCATGATCCATGAGCGGGTGCCCGAGGCCCAGATGGGACAGCGTAAGTCCATGGGGGTCCTGGCTGCCGTGCCTTTGGCATTTCACTGGTCTCCCTTTTCTCTTCGTTCTGTAACTCTGGTGCTTTCCCAGAGAAGTGGTGGGGTTGGGGGGAGCAAAGGCCAAGTCCTCCTGCCTGGTTGAGGTGAGGGTCTGAGCTTCTCAGGTTCCCTCCTCAACACCCCAGAAGAAATCTGGGGCTTTGGAAGGTAGGAAACCACATTTGGAAGTGAAATATTTGTGAAGCAATTCGAGCCTGCTGCCGTTTCTGTCTCTGCTTCTCTGTTCTACTTGCATTCATCACCACTAGCCAGGACTAGGTGGGTTTAAACAGTTGCAAAGGTTGTTACAAACATTAATAAGCGTTTAAGTTAATTTTTCCTTTCTTGGGGGATGTATAGTCTCCATTGGGTCTGTCCCCTGCCAGCAGCTCTCTGCGAGACCTGGTGCTGGTGCTCCAGTACCTTTCTAAGCCTTCTCAGTGCTAGCACTTTCCTGCTGCTGCTGGGCTCCCAGTTAAGCCTATGGCTCAAGATGTGACTCACTCCCACGCGGATGTGACCTGTCACCATCATGGATGGGGGGGGTTGGAACTCTGGGACACTGTCACGGAGGCTCTCCTGGGTCCCTGCAACCCCCGAAAGCAGCTGTACCACCGGTGAGAGACAGCAGAGAGGAGGTCAGGAGTCGTGGGAAGAGGAGGGGAAGCGCAGCGACATCTGGGAGCTGCAAATTCCTTGAGGATGAAAGGAAATGCCTTCTCTCGCCATGCCCAGCTGGTCATCAGTCCAGCAGACCATGGCTTTCAGTTTCAGAAAGGGAGTGGATGTCTGTGTATGCAGGGCTATACTGGTGTTGGAAGGAGCATTGCATTTCCGGCTCCTGGGCGTGAGCCAGCCTGTTTATAAAAAAACAGCAAGACGAAAGCCTTAAAGGGAACTTCTTATTCCCAAGTTCCTTTTCAGTTTCTCTCAGCTTTTCTTCTCCTATCTTCCTTGCAGCTTTTGTTTCTCTTTGTTCTCCTTAAACACTGGCACTCTGGCTCCCTTTTTGAGCTACCCTGGGTTTTTGTCACCTTTGGGCTGGAGGAGCTTCAGTGTTACATTTCCAGCTCTGCTGTTGCTCTGTCTCAGAAGTGCCTCTACCCGCCCAGCCTATGGATCTGGGGCAAAGCTGCTCAGTTTTCAGTGCTTTAGAGTTATCCTCTTGGAATTTGCTTTGAAAACAGTTTGGGTTTTTTTGTTTTTTTTTTTTTTTTACTTTAAAAATAAAATGGCAAGCCTCCATCGTTTTTCTGCTCCCTGTTTAGTAGGATCCTAATGGCAGTGTTAGCCAGGCAGGCGCAGGGCAGCTCAGGAATTTGTCCCTCCCCAAAGAGAGCTGCCAACAAGATGACGAGTTATAAACATAGCCAACCAAGACAGCCTGCGGCGCAGAGTTGTTGCAGAGGTGGAGAAGAACCTTTCCAGGGCACAGCCAGGCGTTGCCCTGGCCTCAAGCAGCATAAAAATGCGGTTTGAGCTGAGGTGCCACTGCCCAGGTTCCAGCAGCAGCACTTTCAAGAGCCCCAAGGGAGCAGGATTTGGTGAACAGCAATTATTCACCACCTCTGACACACCATCCTCCTTCAGCCTCCTCCTCCACAGAGGAGTCCCAGCAATCCTAGTCCCTTACACCAAAGTTCCATCATTTAAGTTCCCTCTATCTGCATCCTTTCAAACTCTTCTGTGTCCTGGGGAGATGCAGAGCCCACCACCACAAAGTACTCGAGGTGTCAATTGCCTAGATTTTATATACCAGTTCCCAGCACCCTTCCTGGTGATCCAAGACTTTATTACCTTGCTTTCACCACTACTACACATTGCACTGAAGATTTTGGAGAGCTGTCAACCACAACTGCAAGCTCTCCCTTGTTGTCCAAGTTCCAAGTTGGGCATTGTGTAGGCACACTTCAGATGATTTTTTCCATAGATATCTGTGGTAAAACGTGCACCTCGGAGCTTGCTTGCTAGCTTTGTTGCCCGCTCATTGGGCTTAGGCTCCAGCTTTCACAGTGCTGCTGTGTTTCATGCACTGGGCTGCTCTGATGCACGTCCCTGGGCGCAGACTGGCATCTTGGTAGCCCTGTCCTGCTCAGGACTCTCCTGGCAGAGACTTTACCTGTTTTTCAGCCAGTGATTTTGGGCTGTTCCTCTCGGATGAAGACCCAAAGAAAGGGATCTGGCTGGAGGCTGGGAAGGCTCTGGATTACTACATGCTTCGCAATGGGGTAAGTGTCCATCTCACATCTTTCCAGCTGGTACCTGCCTTGGCTGCACAGTTGGATGTGCCCACAGTGTGGAGATAGTGTGGGTGCCTGCCCTGCTGCCTTGCATTGTGTCCTGCAGCACACTGTGTCCCCCCACAATTGCACTGGGCATTTAGGAGCTGTTGGCGTGACGGTGGGATGTGCGTTCCCTGCACTGGTTCCACCCCTGGGAGCTGTGCTCTGCTATGCCTGCAGGATACCATGGAATACAAGAAGAAGCAGCGGCCTCTGAAGATCCGCATGCTGGATGGGACAGTGAAAACGGTGATGGTGGATGACTCCAAAACTGTCACGGACATGCTCATGACAATCTGTGCCCGGATTGGTGAGAGGAGAGGGCAGCAACAGGGGGAAGAAGGGAGGTGGGGAGAGATGGCAGCATCTGACAGGCTGCTGGGGGAGTGGCAGCAGCTCTGCAGCAGATGGTCTGGCAGCATGGGTGCCCAAGGGGTGTGTGACGCTGGGGAGGGCACACTGCTCAGCACCCCTGCGTTGCTCTGTGCTTTGTATTTGGCAGCAAAGTCATGCTGAGTTTGGTTCTCTGCTCTCCCGCAGGCATCACAAACTACGATGAGTATTCGCTTGTTCGGGAGATTATGGAAGAGAAGAAGGAGGAGGTTACTGGCACTCTCAAGAAGGACAAGACCCTGCTGCGAGATGAGAAGAAGATGGAGAAGCTCAAGCAGAAGCTGCACACAGATGACGAGTGTAGGTGCCTGGATGTGCTGGGGATGGGGTCGGCCTGTGCTGGGGCAGGGGGGAGGGGAGCAGGGAACCCCCTGCAAGGGAGAGGGCTATTATGAGGGAATGTGTTCGCACACCTCCTGGAGTGTCTCCTGCCTGGGGGCCCAGGACAGAGGAATGAGAGTTGGGATGCACCAGGCGGGCATCCATTCCTCGGTCCTCATGAACAGCCCTGGTGTGCTGGGATCAGCCCTGCCTCAGTGCCTTTCCCTGCTCATGCCTTGGCATTGCCTGCAGTGAATTGGCTGGACCATGGCCGGACCCTGCGCGAGCAAGGCATCGACAACAACGAAACGCTGCTGCTGCGGCGCAAGTTCTTCTACTCAGATCAGAACGTGGACTCACGAGATCCTGTGCAGCTCAACCTGCTCTACGTGCAGGTACAGCTTCCCAGGGCATCTGGCTCCACTGCCGAGTGCCAGCCCCTGGCTGGTGGCTGAAGTTTTTTTGCGGAGCCACCATAGAGGGTACTTCAGGATACCCAGTTATTTCCTGGGTAAGAGCCAATGCTGGCAATCCTGGCCCTGCCTTCTGTGTACTCCAGAGCTCCCCAGGGAATCCCATGTCAACTGTCTGGTAGGAACCATCCTAAAGTCCTGCTGCTGTTTCTCTCCAAGGCTTGATGCTGTCCCCTGTAGGGGGCAGCCTGGTCCTAGATCCTCCTGTTTTTCAGGGCAACTTCTTGTGTGGAAAAGAGGTAGTGCTTGGTGGAGAGGGGAGCAATGGCAGGGCTGCGTGGCTGGCCAGCTCACAGCAATGTCTTCTATTCCCCACACAGGCTCGTGACGACATCCTGAACGGTTCACACCCTGTCTCCTTTGACAAAGCCTGCGAGTTTGCTGGCCATCAGTGCCAGATCCAGTTTGGGCCACACAACGAGCAGAAGCACAAGCCAGGCTTTCTGGAGTGAGTGTCCTGAGGAGCCCCTGGGCTTTGTCTTGAAGGGTCTGGAGCAGCTTGGCAGCACCCCGCACCACACCACCCCGTGGGACTCCAGGGGTTTGGTTGCCTCTGCTGCAGGCCCTCTCCCCCTTAGAGCACAGTGCCCAAGTGTGGACATCCACACCAGCTGCAAGGTGTGCCAGCCCCCCATCCTGCCATCCTGCTCCCTTTGGCACCTCTACAGGGACATGCAGCTAGCTCCAGTAGGGGTCCCCAGCCTACCATATCGCCTGCCCTGATGCCACACAAAGGGCTTCATCTTCAGCACCTCCACCCCACTCTCAGCTAGGGCAGCTCCAAGGACAGCTTTCATAGCTGTAACAACCTCTCCCAAATCCTTCCTGCTCCCAGAATCTCCCATCTCATGCCCTGGCTGGGGTTTGTCTGAGGCTTTGGGTTGGGTCTCCTCACACTTGAAGACAGACACTGGCTTTGGGCTCTGCTAATAACAACTGGCTTGGCTGTCTCTTGGCAGGCTCAAGGATTTCCTGCCTAAGGAGTACATCAAGCAGAAAGGGGAGCGCAAGATCTTCATGGTAGGTGCAGCAGGGAGTTTGGAAGCTGGGCTTTTTGTTCCTGCTCACTAAAGGCTGAGGCTGCTCCTGTTGCAGAAGGCAGCACGTAGCAGTCTGGTGGGAGGGAAACAGGAGCAGGAGCTATAGGTGGGCAGACAAGGCAGCTCCTGAGATATACCAGAGATAGAGGGGTGCTGTAGCAGGGGCAGGGGATGCACATGGGGCAGGGAGAGCTTGGAAGGGCTGTGGAACGGTGGCACAAACAGGACTATGGATCCCAGTGCAATGTTCTGTCTTTGCCGTTGCAGGCCCACAAAAACTGCGGGAACATGAGCGAGATCGAGGCCAAAGTTCGCTACGTGAAACTTGCCCGTTCCCTCAAGACCTACGGAGTCTCCTTCTTCTTGGTTAAGGTAGAGCAGCAGCCCCCCAGTCCCTCATCTCACCAACCAAAACTCCTCCTCTTCAGCATTCCTACCTCTGTTGTGCCTCCAGCTACTACAACCACATTGTTCCAGTTTTCCTTACATGTCCACTGTCCACCTCTCCTTCATGTCTTTCACTGTGCAATGCCTTCCTACTCGGTTCATGCTTTTTCTCCTTTTCAAGCTCCATATGGTGGTTGTCACCACCAGAAAGCATGGCCTTGGGGGTGTTTGGTAGCCACAGCAGGTCTCAAAGGTCTCTACCTGGATGGATCCATCCTGGGGGTAGCCCACAGCCTTTGTGTTGTGGCCCACAGGAGAAGATGAAGGGGAAGAACAAGCTGGTTCCACGGCTGCTGGGTATCACCAAGGAGTGTGTGATGCGTGTGGACGAGAAAACCAAGGAAGTGATTCAGGAGTGGAGCCTGACCAACATCAAGCGTTGGGCAGCCTCACCCAAGAGCTTCACCCTGGTAAGCACTAGCACTTGGTCCTCCACACTCCCTCCCTGTTGGTGCCCCTGGGGGGCCGTTCTCACTTAGTCTCTCTCTTGGGTGTTGCCCCACAGTGGCACAGCCTTGCCGTCCTCTGGGGCCTCCCCCAGCTCTTGTTTCGGAGGCTGGCGCTCGGGTGCTTAGTGCATACCAGAGGGGCTCAGGGTGGCCGCCAGCGCTCTGCTCCGGTGCTACCCTGTGCCCTGCTGTTGCAGGATTTTGGAGATTACCAGGATGGTTACTACTCGGTGCAGACAACAGAGGGGGAACAGATCGCCCAGCTGATTGCTGGCTACATAGATATCATCCTGAAAAAGGTGAGGCTGTGCTGAGGAGGGCACTGATAACTAATGAGGGGTGCAGGGTGCTCCTTTCCAGCTGCTTCCAGACAGCCACTGGCACACTGTACTGCTGGAAGGGCTGGAGGCAGGTCAGGGGAGCCCTGCAGCTCTGGTACAGTGTCTGGGCTGCAGAAGGAGGGGAAGGTTTGGCGGTATGTGCTGTCTGACACACCTTCTCTTCCGCTCCACAGAAAAAGAGCAAAGACCACTTTGGACTGGAGGGGGATGAGGAGTCTACCATGCTGGAAGACTCTGTGTCTCCAAAAAAGTAAGTCTTCCTTCCAGGAGCAAGGTAGCTGCCAAGCAGGAATGGAGACCGGGCTCCAGCCAAACTTGCAGCACAGCATATCTGGAGAAAGAGCTGCCAGTCCTTTGGTGCCAGCTCTCCCACAGAGCCTGGTTCTGTGCCTGTGGGCATTGCTTCACCTGGTATTTCCTCCCATTTCAGGTCGACAGTCTTGCAGCAGCAGTTTAACCGTGTAGGCAAGGCAGAGCTGGGCTCGGTGGCCCTGCCAGCCATCATGCGGACAGGGGCTGGAGGGCCAGAAAACTTTCAGATGGGCACGATGCCACAGCCTCAACTGCAAATCACCAGTGGCCAGATGCACCGAGGGCACATGCCTCCACTGGTAAGCTCTCCCAGTGCTCACCACAGGACACAAACTCTGAGAGGTGCCTCTTGAGCTCATGTAGGCGCATTCATTTGGGTTTGTGGCCAGGCATTGCCTTCCTGGGAAGGGCAGGGGCTCTGTGCTGCTGGCATCATGGGCTTGCTGGCCTGGCTGAGTTGGCGTACTCCTGCACCTTCTCTGCAAACTTGAGCTACACCCTGTAAACACAGACGAGACCCGTGGGTAACTTCACACACACACCAATACGATGCTCAGGAAGTTCCGCTTTATTCATCATTGTGCTTTCTTTTATACATTTACATTCTCTGCATATATGGTTATCAAACTTGTGATTGATTACATACATGAAACACAAACTGTTTACACGACTAAAGCTACATTACTATTGGTGCGCTACTATTAGCTAATATATTTTATTTTTCTACATTCCTTTTCTCTTTATCTAATCATAATACTCTACGCTTTTTCCCAGGTCAACCTAACCTACCCATAGCAGCTACTCTTCCTCCTCCATCAGCTGCTGTTTTTTCCCTGTCTAATTATCAAAGTTTTCAGACCTTGAAGCTTTCTTCAAATCTT
>JAWMRA010000090.1:59889226-59907412 GCA_035584735.1 Pseudotriccus pelzelni | reverse complement strand
TCCAGTGACTGTGGCCTTGAAAAAAAAGAAAAGGAAAAACCACATTAATGGAAGGGAAAGGTTGTCAGCAAACACAGCTCTGCCAGGCAGCACTCCCAGCCACAGCAGCAGGTCACAGGGATCCCACTGCCTTCAATACTGCTCCCTGCCTTTGCTTTCCCACTCCTTCCTCTACCCTGGTAAAAGGAGATGTTCCCAGAGGGTACTGCCTCCTCAGGGCTGGGCCAGGTCCTCCGCAGTTGTCACTCAGAGGGAAAACCCCAGGGCTTGACGTTTTGTCATCATCCTTACAAAGGAAAAAGCAGCAATACTGGCTTCTGTCACTAAACCGCTGTATACCAACGCCCTGGCAGCTCCTCTGGAGCAGCCAAAACCTCCCATTGTCCCCAGACAAAGCATTTCACAAGCGCAGGTCTCACATCACAAGGAGTTTGGGCAGCAAAATGCACTGCACCATGCAGACACTCTCCTCCCACTGGGGAAGAAAGCCCCGGGACTCAAAGCAGAGTTAAAAACGAGCACCAAAACCTTGTTCTTACATCAGAGAGTGCTTCTACCATGAGTACAGACTGCCACAAGAAAATGTGCCAGGCCAAATGCTCAGCTCCTGTCCCAGCAACCTTCTATTGTAACTCACTCAACCACCCAAATGCCCACACAGAGATGCATACGGGTCCTACCATACAAAAGCTTTCCCTAGGAAAAGGAGGAGGGAGGATGGGGGGAGTTTGTGACAAGACCTCTGTATGTCCTGTGTCACTCATGGGGCATACAGTGGCCGCAGCAGGGCAGGACATGCCCTGAGCTTTCCCACCTGGTGATGTGCCTGCTGTGCAGATCTAGAGGTGGCAAAGCCCTCCTGGGCAGGTCCTGAGGGTACAACAATACTCAACAGGCCGGGACCTTGCTTTCCTCCAGAGCTGCCAGCAAAGCTGGATTCCCACCATGTCACTGGAGCTGGCCTTAGAAGTGCACAAGAGCCTTTTCTCAGATGCCCTGACCAAACATCTTGGCTATCACCAGCCCTTCTAGGCAAACAGCTCCAGGCAAAGGGATGTGGGGCTCAGATTTGCCACAAACAAGGAAACATGGCCCAAAAAGGCTATGCACCTGCTCTGACTGGCACAACAGGTAATTCATGGGCTCCTCCTCTGATTTGTCCTTACCAGCACGCTCCTCACTGTAAGGCAGGCTGTTGGCACGTCCCAGCCCACAAGGGCAGGAGCAGAGGATGCCAGGCTGAGACAGGTCTGGGGCAAAGGGGGGCACTCATACAGCAGCAAGGCATGGAGGAGCATTTAACAGGTATGGTTCAGCACCAATACCACCTCTGTCCCTTGGTGGGGCCAACTGCCTGGCAGGCTGGCTGGGACACAGGAGGGGCTCAGCAGGCACTGGTTCGGTCCCCATCCCTGCCACTGACAACAGCTATTGACAGCCACTTGCTATTAATAGGAGTGGATTCCAGCTCAGGGGTGAGAAAGGAAGAGAAAAGTTTTCCCAGGCCCAGATGTCCATGCAAGGCCCCGAGCCCAGCAGGACCCTGCCCTCCTCTCAGCAAGGATCCAGGCATGGGTACTCCTGGGGGTGTTTGGTGCATCTGCTGGAAAGTGATGGCCACAGCCAAACTGGGCTGGAAAGTTCTGGAGGTTGTTTAGGGGCACTGTGTGTTGCAGGGATGGGAACAGATCCTGAGGCTTCCTCCAGCTTCACTGGCAACTCACCTCTGCAGCATTTCTGACTCTCAGGAATCAGTTACCCAGGCACTGGTATTCCCAAAGGCATAGGAAGAAGGAGCAGCAAGCAGAGGATTGGGCAAGTCACAGCTGCCTGCACCAGGCAGAAACCCAGGACAGGCTACAGTGCCCTCTCCATGCCTCCTTGTCATGGCACTGCCCTGGGATGCACCCAGCTGCGCTACAGCAAGCTGAGATCCATTCATCCTGCCCTCCTTGCTCACACAAAGGTAACCTGCTCCGCAGACACTGATTATGCACCAAAATCCAGCGAACAGGGACCCTCCTCTGGAAACACCCTACACCTCCTCCCACCCTGCTCCTACTCCCCTGCCCCTTCTGGCACTACCTGCACAAAGGCGACATGGTTTGCACACAAGAGCCACCCTTGCTGATTCCTAGGCAGGATTCCCCTCTTGCAGCACAAGGGTCCCTGTCAGCATGGGGAGTCACCCCAAGGAGCACTCACACTGGGACAGTCCTGGCACAGGTAAGGCCCAGCACCCAAGGGCTGGCACATGGCTCACTGCACATGCCTCAACTGGCACAGCCTGCCCCGACACCCCACTTTCTGCTCGCCTCCGGGAACTCTGCCTCAACAGAAAGCAGCTCGAACATCCTATCAGAGATTGAGCAATAGCACCGTGCTGACACCTGCCCTGCTGTGTCAGCACTGTGCCACCCACCCTAGGTTCCCACAATCCCCAGCACCCGCCTGTTCCCACAGCCATGGGGGATCCAGACCCTCCTCGCAGTCTCCCATCAGCTCTGTTCAGGAGTTTTAAACACCCCAAAGCTGAAGCTGCACCCAGGAGTCAGTTCGATCCATCCCAACACAACAGACTTTCCCAGGGGTGTCTTGGCATCAGAAACAAAACAAGCTCTTATCCTGAAGCTACCTGAGTGTGTTTCCCCATCCCATGGGATCTGGGTGCAGTGATGGTGAAGCCAGGCCACTCCCTCGGGGACACATCTCTCAAGCCCAGCTGTGCAGGTTTGGGTCCCCTTGGCACACTCACAGAGCGCTGCATAAGAGCACCAAGATGAGCCCAGCCCTGGAGCCAAGTCGGGCTCTCAGCATCTGCCCCGTCCCTGGAACAGCTCAGAGGAGCCCTGCACTGCTCCAATCCCTTCCACGTGGGGGCATTTGCAATCTCGCAGCCTTTTGCCATGAACATTAACCCACTGCCCTACCCAAGTGCTTATTTGCATAATTTCATCTGCCTCCCACACTCCCCGCCGGAGCACGTCTTCTCCCTCGAAAAACTGCATGGTGCCAGGTCTCCTTTCTACTGAACTGCTGCCACTCACCACAAGAGACGTGGCTGCACCTCGGCAGTGGGTCTTTGCATGCCCAGCCCTATCTCTCAGTACCCACAGCCCCGGCAGGGACTGCAAAGCACTCCCAAAAACGAGGCAGGAAACAATCTTGGTGATGCGATGAGCACACTCAGAGATAACAGAAGAGGACTGCTTGCAGGGGTCCCAGCAGGAAAACACAGGAGCTGCCTTTCCTTGCAGGCAAGAACACCTCCATGTTCAGCCCCTCCAGTTCACCTATTAACCACCACCCCCCTTCCCCAGCAGCCTGCAATCCAGCCAAGTTTCCCACGAGTTTCCCCCCTTCACTCCCTCCCTTTGTGCTTTCTCCTGCTGTTGCTCACTCCCACTCGAGCCCTCCCATTCTGGGATACAGGCAGAGCTGCAAGTGCCAGCTCCCTTCCCTCCTTGACATCCAACACCGTCCAACAACACTTTCCTGCCGAGTTCAGGCAGACGCTGCCATTACCAGCGTGCTGCTCTGCATGTCCTGCAGCCCAGGAGGAGGGGTAGGAGCAGCTTTTGGCAGGGTGAGGAGCCAGCACAACCACTGACTGCAACAAATCCCGCATGGGAAAGGCACCGATGCAGCAAGCTGCTCGTAGGAGATCTCACCGGAGGCGCACAGGGAAGGACTGTGCACCTGAAGGACTCAGGATCGTTTGCACAGATCCAGAGGGAACCCTTGGCAGAGCCAAACAATAAGGAAGGAGACCAGAGGGTTTGCCCTATACTTCTGCACTCTCCATCCTTAGTCTTTCACATTTTAGTGGATACACAGCTTGAGGCTGCTGCTGGGCACCAGATAACACTGAAACGAGACGTGTACTGCTTACAGCGTGGACGCTGCATGACAGCAATGCAGCCATTGGTGCTGCCTGCTCGCCTTGAACTCTAGAATTCCGATGGCTTGTGTGTGGCAGGCAGGGCAGCAGGCTCACTTCTACCTCTCTTATCAGTTGTGCTCAGCCACAGGGCACACTGGGATCCTGCCAGAGCTTCCTCTCCCCTTTGACCCAACTCTCAGCCATACCAGGGGCAAAGCCCTGTCAGATGAGTTCAGTTTGCAGATGCCAAGTCAAGACCACCTCGCTGTACCCTGCCTACAGATCAGTCCCAGGCTGTGAAGGGATCAGTGTAGCTCATGGTCCAGAAAAGAGGGTAAGGTTATTCCTGATGTTCTGTAAGATGGGAAGTATGAGGACACAGAGAGATGCACAGAGCGCAGGTCCCAAAGTAGGGTCCAGCCACAGCATCCAGGCCCCAACCTACAAAACACATCCAAGCACCACGTCCCTTGAAAGCAATAACCTGACCAGGGTACCTGGGCTGCGCCACTGTGTTCTCACTGCCCACAACCAGCTCTCCAGATCAGCCTGGGCAGGCATGGCACAGGCATGATCTGGTTTGGGCAGGGTCTTGGCAGGGTGGGCGCATAACTTGAACACCCTTCTGCCAAGCCCCACAAGAAATCTCTTTATGGGAGGGCTGTGCCATCGCAGCCCTGTGTCTTCCCCAGTTTCTCCATCCAGACACACACCCCGTGCAGCACCCATATCCTTGCAGGACACCACCCCATGTGCCGCCCATGGGGACACTGATCCCTCCCAAGCCTGCCTGCATTAAAGCCCCTTTGTGTTTGTAAACTCTGACCCACTGCAAGCCTTTGGGATCAGCCTTTAATCTGCCATTGGTAGCACAGGTCACCACAGGGATTGTTCTTTGTTCTCATGGGGGAGGACTGCTGGGGCTGTGGGGTCCAAGACTACACCAGCTCACCTCGAGAGGGGCAAGGGTTTGGGTGGAGGAAGGCATAGGGCAGGCTTTACTCCAGGGCATGTTCCTGCTCACTCTGAACCCAGCTGCCCCAGCAAGTGCTGGGGGAAAGAGGAAACGATCACAGAGTGCTGCAGAGAAATGGCCATTCCAACAAAAGGGATAAAAATGGGGAAATCCCAGAGGACAGATCAGTGCTTAGAGCTCGGGAAAGAGATGAATAAGGAGTGTTAACCAAGAAAAATGGGCTCAGCTGGAGGAAAAGGAATGAGCAACAAGTATCGTACCAAGGAATGAGCAAGAAGAGGACACAAAGCAAGACACATCTGAATAGGAGGGAAAGGAAACAGGCTGCAGTCAGAAAAGGAGTTAGTTTCCGAAAGACACATGTAACATGGGACTCAGGTCTCTAGGCAAGCTAGAGGCTCCTCAGGTAGAAACCTCATGGCAAAGCTTCAGTGCCAACCCCTAGACATGTGCTGAGTGCCCAGGGCTGAGGGGACACCAGCTCTACCTCATGCACAAGCCTCAAGAAAGTGGGAACATATCGCCCAGCAGAGGTGCCGAAACACGTAGCTCCTGGCACCTGGCACGCTGCACAGGCCAAGTTGTCTGTTCTGTACCTACCTCCATGACGCTGCCTCTCCCCATCTCTATCCCAACCAAATGTTCCCAATCACGGATCCCAAACCCCACGCGGCGTCCAGCAGCTTGCTGCCAGCGCAGCACACCAGTATGCTGAACGCAAACACCCTCCCACCCTGCGGCTGGGGTTACTTCATGTCTGTGGCAGGGACCATCTGCATCCCCATCTCTGTCCTGTGCTCAGCTCGGCAAGAGCGGCTCGCGTAAGAAAAGTGATTCATTGCAATAACAAAAGCAGCTCCTGGCACCAAACAATTCCCAGGCCTTACCACAGGGCTGCTGTCCTGGCACAGGTCAGGACAACTCCTTACCAGGGGCACTCAGATATGAGGCTGAGCCCGGGAAACAAACCTGCGGGCAACAGAGGGTCAAAAAGCATAGCCATGGACAGTAATGTCCCATTACAACGTTCAGTCCCACACGAGCAAATCCAGAGCGCTCGCCCAAGACCCCTGCAGAGCGCTGGCAGCGCCACGGTCTCCAGTCAGAAAACGCACCAAGACCAAACACCCAGCGACTTTTCCCCTGAAAATGTGAGCCT
This sequence comes from Pseudotriccus pelzelni, assembly GCA_035584735.1. Taxonomy (NCBI): domain Eukaryota; kingdom Metazoa; phylum Chordata; class Aves; order Passeriformes; family Tyrannidae; genus Pseudotriccus; species Pseudotriccus pelzelni. The sequence continues at coordinate 59,901,394 of JAWMRA010000090.1, read as the reverse complement.
GAAAGCCCCCACATCGCCAGCCAGGGAGGAGGAGGGGCACCACTCCGCAGCCCTGAGTTTAGGCACGTCCCCAGTTTCCCATCGCCAGACATGGGGCAGCCCCTCTCCAGCAGCGCCAGACCCCGTCCTCGCTGGGCTGCAGGGGGACAAGGCGGATGCAGGGCAGCTCAACAGATACGCTGCGGGATAAAGGGGACCGGCCGGCGTTCACCATGCCGGGGTGCGGAGTTGGAACCTCCCGGCGATCCCCGGGAGCAAGCAGGGACTGCTTGGTGCACAGCGCTGGGACCCCCGTCCCAGGAAGCCGTGAGCCCCCTAGTCTGATGCAAAAGCGACTTAGTGAGGGAACAGGGCTGCGCACAAAGCGAAGGCCCAGTCCCTGGGCAGGGGTCGGGCCGGCCGGGCTGTATAGGAGTTGGCGGGAGCAGGGACAAAGGCAGGGACGTGCTGGGAGGGGGGGCAGCGCCCGCATCTGGGAGATGCTGGAGGGACACAGCTCCACGGAAGCACCTCCACGCCTGGAGCCCTAACAAAGGTGCAGCAGGGGTACAACAGCTCCCCCCTCCCTCCCCCAAACCAGGCAAGGGGAGAGTTCCCCAGCACTGGGGACACCACCTTCCCACCGCCCAAAGCATCAACCATCCCAAATCCAGCACCCCTTGCATTGGGACGCCCCACGCCATCAAGGATCCCCAACCCAGCAAGGAGGCCGAGGTGGAACTCCGTGCATCAGGGCACCCCATGCATCAGGGACCCCAAACTCAGTATTGGGGTGCTCCACGCATCGGGGTGCTCAGGGACCGGGGATCTCAAACCAAGCTCCGAGGCGCACCGTGCACGGGGACCCCAAACGCAGCCGCGGGATGTCCCACGCCTCGCGGTGCGCGCAGGGGGACCCCCACTCACCTTTCCCCGGGGAGTGCGGGGACTCCTCGCCACCGTGCTCCTGGTCGTTGTCGCTCTCGGAGCTGGCGCGGCCCAGGGCGGGCAGGAGCAGGAGCGGGAGCAGGAGCGGGAGCAGGAGCGAGACCCGCAGCGCGGCGCGGCTCATCTCCGGCAAGTGCGCGGGTGCGGGACGGCGGCTCCGTGCCTGCCCGCCCGCCCGGCCGCACGTAAGTGAGAGCGGGCGGGGAGGAGGCGGCGGCTCTGACTCACGCCTCCGTTACCTTTTATAGGGGCTGGAGGCAAAGTCTGCAGCCGCACGGTCCGGCCAGGTGAGCCGTCCAGTGCGGGACTCGAACCCGCGAATTCTCCCGGGGTTGTCCCTGCCTCACTCCAAGCCCCCGCCGGGACACGCGGTGAACTCTGGGGCGGGGGCGGGGAGGTCCGGTCGCGTCCTCCGAACCCACAGACAGGGATGTCTCTTCTCCTCAGAGGTGGGGTTGGCACCGCTCAGTGGTGGGTGTCCCTCTTCCCCAGCAGTGGGTGAAGGACGCCTCAGCCACGGGTGTCCCCTCTTCGCAGTGGTGAGTGAAAGGTCTTTTAGGGGTGGGTGTCCCCTCTCCTCAGTGGTGGGGTTGGGATCACTCAGCCATGGGTGTCCAATCTCCTCGGCAGTGGGTGTCTCCTCCTCTTAGCAACTGGATTGGCACCCCTCAACCATGACTGTCTCCTCTTTTCAATGGGACCTCTCAGCCGTGGCTGTCCCTTCTCCTCAGTGGGTGGGTGAGGGACTACTCAGCAGTGGATGTCCCCTCTTCTTACTGAAGTACAGTTAAGAAAAGCATTTATTTCTCTGGAGGCTAGAGGATGACACAACTCTGCTTTGGGCAGAAGTCTTCCTGCTTCTCCTCAGATGTGGTGGGAAGCATGTGGGTGCTGTCATTGTATGTATATAGTGTACCTGGGTACCAAAAAGCTGGGAACAAGGTCCTGCACCAAAAGTGACTGGGCATATCTACAGCAGATTGCGGTCTGTGTTGGTAGATGCAAAGGGATGCACATTTGATGTAATCAAGGATGCATGGCATGAGGTTGGACTTTAATCAGCTAATGGAACTCCTAGAAGAGACCAGAGAGTCATGGTGATGTCAGCTCACCGCTCGCCAATAAAAAAAGTGAAGTAAGTGTCAGATTATCAAGAAAGAAACAAAAAACCAAACCAAAACAAAACAAAAACCGCCCCATCCTGCTGTTGTATAAATCTTGGGTGAAACCTCTTCTCAGTTATTGCCCACAGTTCTGTTTCTCCCATCACAAAAGGGCCAGGAACAGAAACAGCATGCTCAAGGCCGCAGGTCTCTCTGGGTGCAAGGGTGGTTCCCACATAAGGAAGGAGCAAGGCAGTATAACTGCCCAGCCTGGTAGAATGAGCTCCATGCTCCTAGTGTCCCAGTTTGTCTTGTATTGGAGAGCAGGGAATGAGCACTTATTTCTCAGGATAGCTTGATGTATAGCACAATCAACCAAAATCATCAAGCAGGAAGTTTGAGTCCAACCAGAAAAATATCTTTTCACGTGGTGCAGAAAGGAAGGGGGAAAAAATCCTATTCCTCAACATGCACTTTGTGCATGCACAAAAAGGTGTCATCCCAGCACCTTCCTTTGTGAGTGTGCCCAGCATAGCCATGTGAATACATCCACATCCACTGCAAGAGGGCTCAACATCCCTCAAGCGGTACAGAAGATCTGGCCGGGACTGGATTTTTTGTTGAGCAGAAGGAACCTGTCCCAAAAAGCTGGCTGCTGGGAACACAGCTGTTGGCAGCCTGGCACCATGGGCTTCTGCCATGAGCCATGCCAGAGATGGCACCTTGCTGCTGGCCTCTCTGGAGAACCCTTCAGTGGTGATCTGCAGGTAGTCTCAATGCACTCCCAAACTCTGACTTTATCGTGTTCCTTCCAACAACAGATAAACTGAACCATCAGATAAGAAGATATTCATTCATCAAGGCTCAAGGAAACAGGACTGTGGAGGGAAAACAAACCATAAACCACAATTCCAATGCTCTCTCCTGCTCGTGTTCTTGTTGTTTATCTTATTAATGGTCTTTATCTTGAAGGGAAATGAAGAAGGCAGTTGCATACGGTGGAGAAATGACAGGTTCTATCTGTTCTTTTTTCCGAAAAAGCCCCATGCAGCTCTCACCTCACACCTGTCTATCTATTCTGCTTGTTTCTCCACAGAGGCTGCCCTGTGTTGACTCTGCACAAATGGAGTACTCGTGGAACTGTCACCTTTGCTGCTCTGACTTTCTTAGGTTTCATTGTCCTCCCTCTCCGTTGCTCTTCGAGGATGAGTGTATCATATCACAGCAGCTGTAATCACATGTGTCTTCTTTCCACTGATACAAAGTATAACTTCATCAGCTGTTTTGTAGAGAGGATACCTGGCAAATGATGACACTGTGTTATAGTTTAGCTGAATGAAATCTGCTTCATTTGGCTAAACGAAATCCTTTTCATTTAGCTAAACTATAACACACTGTTAGAATGAAAGGTGACTCCATGATCAGGGCATTTTGTCTGGATGTGCCTTCTGGGAATCCAGAGGACTGTGGACTACAGCTCCATCCCATGACCCTTGCAGGCCAGGTAGAAGAGCACACAGAGTTTGTCCTCCTATACAGGTTTCACACCACTGCTACATCGTCACCAAAACCTCTCCCCCGGGATTCTCCAGTGGTCTTACGTCAGAGGAGATCTGATCAGACGGATTCAGCCCAGCACTGTGCTCTTCTTTGCTGTGACGGTATCTTGAAATGCACAGCACCAAACCTCTGCTCAGCTCAGCACAGATCCAGCCCGGGGCACAAAACGCTGGCGCAGCAGGGAACTTCTCTAATCCTGTGCAGCACAAGATGCACCGGGCTGAGATAGTGTGGGTGTACTTCTGGAAACACTGGCTGGTCTTGTTTTAGCTCCAGTGCTGTGGGGAGGGACGACCTCTGAATGCTTGTAAAAGGGTTTATTCTCAGGAAAAAGTTGTCATTCCCAGGAAAATTAACTCATGCTAAGGAAAGGCATGGATGTCTAGAAGAATCTTGGCACTCTGGGACTGATTCAAATTTCTACCAGTAATCCTTTCCCACGGGATATACTAATGAATTCCTGAGCTTATTGAGGGCTTATTGTCTGTTACTTTTAATGTAACAACAGTAGGCACTAGTTTATCAGTGCTGCTGTTGTGCCTATTCACAATTTAGAGTTAAGTTCCCTGGATGACTTCCAAACAAAACCAGGCTGATCCACGCCATTCACTGTGGTGAATCCCAGATACTGGCACCTGCAGTTTGTATTTCACTATTGAGATTTGGTTAGAATTCCCTAAACAATAATCTTCCCTTTGAGGTGATATTAGATTGCTTTGCAATTGCAGTAGTTGCATAAATGTCTCCTTCACACTTATTTTTATTTTCATCTCCACATCCATACATTCGTTGTGCTGGTACCATTGGCCACCCAATCCCTCCACCACCACAGTGCACAGCTTGTGTGCAACAAATAACCAACTTTCAGTGCGTGAGGGTAGGATGGTGAGCAGTATTTTGAGGCAAGAGTGTTAATTAGCTCATTGCTGTCCCTTGATTTTCTAGGATAATAGTTCCTAATTTCAGAGTAACCCAGCACCTGTGCTATGAGGCTCTAGACCCAGTCTGGCCAGATCCTGCTCTGCTCTGTAACCAAACTGAAGGAAGAAGTAGCCAGAGGAGCCAGTTGGCCTGGGAGCTCTGGGACCAGGGCCACCGCCATGGTATGGCAGCTGCTTTGGAGCTATGAAGTCTAGCAGCTCTAATAGGGGTGGGTTTAAAACACACATTTTTGTGTTTCTGTATGCAATTATGACACATAATATTTACACATCCATTGTTGCCAGTTGGTAGAAACAACCTGAATGATGGGATACTCAATTTTGTTTGCTTCCAGATCTGAGTTTCAAAATATCAAAACTTCTGTGAATTAGGAAGCCTGACTTCAGGCAAGATCTACATAGGAGCCTTTGGATCCCTGAGTCAGCCTGTTCCAGGTAGCAAAGCAACCTCCCCAGCAGCTGGAACGCACCAGCTATAGCATTGTCCCAGCAGGACAAAAATGTGGAAATTCAGAGCTGGCAAGCACTTCCAAGAGGACTGAGCTGCACCAGGATCTCTCTTAAGCAGTGAATACGTCAATCTTTTTAATTGCAGCAAACAGAACAAGAGTTTACCTATAGCTATGTGCAAATTAGGACTGACAGCACTTGCCTGGGCACTGAGTCTGATCCCCCTTTGTTAAAAAGGAGCTATGTGGCCTCCCTCATGACCTGATCAAGTTACATGTGGAAAGCAGTGGTCCTCCTCCTGCTCTGTGATTTCTTGGGCTTAGTGTAAAACCTTTTGAGTTTTTTAATCTTCTTTGAATTTTCCTTTAAAATGTATTTATTTGTTCCTATATGTCCTTTTGGTAGTATTTATTCCCCGATATATTTATAGGCAGCAACTCTATCCCTTCTCAAATTGTGTTTTGAAAGTTTAGACAGAAGTCAAAAAGAGCTTAGCTTGTCAGAAAATAAATAACCTTTCTATTCCAGTTCTCATTAGCCCTCTGCGCCTCTTCAAGTATTAATTCGTCTTTACTGAACGTACACACCCTAAGCTGTACATTTAACCTATACAGAAAATATTTCTCATGCCACATATGAAACCGTTCACAGCAAGTGCACAGTCAGGTGGCTTGCCTGCCCTTCTATTTCTTGTTGGGTTTTTTTTGTTTGTTTGTTTTGCTACAATAGTTTATTCCAGGAATCCTCCTTAGCAGCTTGTCAGCACTCAGGAATATGAGTTCCCGTGATGCTGCAGGTAGTCTTCACACCCCTGCTGCAATACCTTGGTTTTCAGCTGCATAGCAGTGTTTCGCAGCTTCATGTCATTGGCATGTCTTCCCCCTTGTGAAGGTCCCTTAATGACAGTATTTATGAGTGTGGGTCCTAAACCTCCCTTCAGTGTGTTGCAGTAATACCTCCTTTACTGCACAGGGCCTCTTTTCTTAAGATGACCCATTATTTTCTCCCTTTTTATTGTATCTTTACAGTCCTTATCAACTTGGCTTAAATTAATACTGGCATTTGAAATTACTCAAAAAACTTCTTGCAATCCTTGTAAAGGAACAGAGAACATTTCCTTTGTCCAGAGAGAGTCTAGACTAGCATGCTACAAAATCATAGTAGCAAATACATATTCCTTTTTATCCCTTTTCCTGCTTCTTCCAAAGATATCAAAATCCCTTTTTTCCACTGAAAGTGAGGTACCTTTATTAGTCTCCCCTGTGGCACCATCTCCAGCTGGACAGCAGACCTTCAGGACATCTATTCCTTCTCTCAGCTCTTGGGTTGCAATTTCCAAGCCACTGGAATACCTTGATCTCCAGACTTTATTCTGGATGGGGTGACCTGTCCTTACACTTGCTTTTTGTTTTGTCCTCTGCTTCTGTTCTGGTGTCTCGAAAGGTGGAGGTAAATACTTGTCCAGTTGTGGAGTCACACTTAACACTTGATTTTAATTTTTACACAGGGCCATCTCCTCTCTGCTGTTGTCCCAGCCTCCTTCAAGTACTACTACAGAGCCTTTTGTTAAGTGTTAAGAGTTTCCTCTGCAGGATCTCAGTGGGGCACAATTCCTATGTTTTCCATGTGCATCTTGACCTCCAAGTCACAGCATTCTTTGTTGATCAACCATTTTTATTGTTGCTAGCAGATTCTTTGTGCATTCTCAATATAATTCGCCATACATATACAACTACTGAGGTCTGGAGTTACCTTCTAAAATATTTACACATTATTCAGGACACAAGCTTCAGACGGTTTTGCACTGAGTGAACTAAAAATTCCATGGCACTCTTTGTTCCATGCCAAGTCCTCGTGCTTCTCGGTCCAGGTGACTTCATTAACTAGTTCCTGTACTTTATTTCTCTAACTTCAGGTCCTTCAAATTAAGGATCACGGCTGCAAGCATTTTTAACCTTCCACTTTGTGCAATTAAACTTTTACCACTCGACATAAGATTATTTTCCGTAACCAGCCTGCATGCAATCATTTCCCCACATCTAAGAAACAGTATTAATGACCATCAGCTTAGGCTAGTTCCCTGGATGTTTAAATTAAGCAAGCAGTGACTGGTGCAAGTGGCTTTAGAGCAAACTCTGAGTTGTGCTATAGTCACCGGAAACTAGCAAGCTACACTCCTATTGTGAACTGGCATTAGGGAAGGAGAAACAATGTTTCAATGAATAAGAAATGACCACAGTTGAGGATCTTGCCTGTAATTCACGGTAAGTTGTGAAATGCTGTCTGGTGAAATTTCCCCAGCACTGCAAACTTCGTACCCCTAGAAACCAAACATGTTTCACTGCTTAGAAGATATTGGTGCTGGTTAGACCTGCTCAGACAGACTATTGACATCAGGAGTGACTGTGTCAAGTACTCTGTGGTGACTTTTTCTTTCCTAAAAGCTGCTTCAAAGAGGGGAATGGAGCAGCAAAACCTCTGTTGGGGCCATAAGACTACAAGCCAAATACCTAAAGAAAGAGGAATTCGTGTAATAGCAATTTAAAAATAACCGCTCTGAATGCTTGTAACGGTGTCTTATTGATCTAAAGCAGTTAAAACAAAATAGAAGGTCCCTGGGATGGAAGGCAGGATAGCCCTGTGGCAGGTTAGACATTCAGAGCTGCAAAAAAAAGACTCATTAAATCATTCTACCCGTCATCACCTAGCACTGAGCCTGGCAGCTTGCACATGTTTCCATGTTTAACTCTGGGAAACACATGGTTTGATAAGAAACCTTCGAACAACAGAGCTCAAAAACCGTAGAGGGACTTAGGATTTCCCTTAGAATTCTCCTCTGATGGATGTTGAAACAACAGGCTTTGTGTCTGTTTTTCAGTAGTCTGTCTGCAACACTGTGCTGCTGCTTCTCATTCCACTGTGCCCCGAGTCTGGGGTTCTGAATAGTCCCTGTGTATCCCCCCCACATCCTTCTCAAAGACCCTCTTAATAGCCACCTTGATACGTTAATGACACTAAGCTCTTTTAATTTATCTCTGGAGGACACTTTTCCAGCCTTTGAGCAGGCTGTAATTTTTTCCCGTGACTTCTCCAATTTTCCATCAAAGTTTCCAAGGATGCAGACACCAGAACAGGGCCCTTTACATCAGTTGCAGGCTCACCAAAACTGCTCATTGGGGTGGCATCCCTTCGCTGTTCCCAGTTACTGGTCCAAGATCCAGGCTGGATGGGTCTTTGAGACACCTGGTCTAGTAGAAGGTGTCCCTGCCCCTGGCAGAGATATTGGAACGAGATGATCTTTAAGATCCTTTCCAAGCCAAATCCTTTTGTAACTCATTCTGATTCATCCTGGTCTGGAAAAGCATTAGCCCCTTTTGGCACGGTATCCTGGTAGGAATTCATACCATTCTGCTTCAACACTCAACACTATTTTCTAACATCTGGATTTCCAAGAAAAAAAACGTGATTTCCTAAGCTTGTCCTGCTCTCTGGCCACGTGCTTGGCTTTCATGTGCCATATTTTCAAAGGGATCCAGGTAACCCAGGCCTCACAGAAAATCTTCACTTTACCAGCCTTTGAGCACTGCTGGGATTTTGCCAGAAGGCCCTTGTATTAACCTTCAAATAAGAGATTACCCCCCACTAGAGCAAATTTCTGCAGAGCTCCTTACAGTCATCCCAGCAGGGTGTTTCTCAAGGGGAAGGAACTGCTCGGTTGTCAAACATCCTCAGAAGCTGAGCTGTGGAGCTCAGGTGGCCTGAGCATCTCTGGTGCCTCTTGTATGGAAGCCCCCAGGAAACAGGAGATCTCTTTAACACGTAGCAGGCCAGTGAACTCTTTCACCTCTGTTCTTATGCATCATCCTCTTCAGAGATGAGCTGGCAAACAGGCTGAAGAAAAGGAAGTCAGATTCAGAAATGATGCTTGCAGGGTTGTGACAGAGGAGAGGAGAGCCAGAAAGCCACACAGAAATCATGAGGCTCTAACATATGCTGAGCAGTCTCCCCCTGAGGCAGCACACCCCAGTACAGCACAGCTCGTACCCTGGTGTGCTCGGCTCCAGCCTGCCAGCACCCATCCTCTCTGTGCCTCAGTGCCAGCAGCACATGCACAGCCACAGGACAGGGGCTGCATCTTTCACAGGAGGACACTGGTCAGATGCAGAGAGATGCAGCACACAAACAAAAGAGGTTTTACTTTTGGCCACTTGGCTTGATTGCCTGAATCAGGCTTCTGAAAAACTAACAGGTCTTAAGTCTCATCAGCATGGGCTAGACTTGATCTTCCACAGCCCATGGAGGAGGAATGTGCAGCCACGGCTCCCACTGGCAAGATTTGCTGCCACGTGATGGGCAACTGAGCGAGGCTCACGCCCGCGACTGCTGCACAATAGTGCAAACATAAAAGACCCATATATCAAACAAGCCAAACAGCTCTGCCCAGCACAGTGGGGCACAGCATGTCCTTCATCACAATGGGATGAAACTTAATTCATCTTGCCAGACCCAGGGATGAAGTGAAGGTGGAGGTGAACCTGCTTATCACAACCACAAAGCGTTTCTTTCTACCATGCAACCCAGTGTGGCCACCGCAGGTCTGCTCTGCACATTTGTGGCCAGTGTCCATGCACACATCAGCTGGAAACAAAATCATCCTGGAAAAAGACTGGGAAAGAGCTCTGGCTAGCCAGCACCCCCAGGGCCAGCCTTGCCTCCTGAGTGGACTCTCTAATGCTGCTGTATGACAAATGCCCCTGGGAGGGGCCATCATAGAAACTGATTTCTTAGGACACAAACAGTATAGCCCAAAAAATGGTCTCTAGGGCTGAAAGAACCAGTGCCCTGCTTTGCAAAGACCATAACCATGCTCACCTCCTTTTCAGTCTGTTTGAGACTTTATAAACCCCAAGCCAGACCTGGCAAAGGCTCTATTGGAGCTTTAGACCACCACAGAATCATAGAATAATTTAGGTTGGCAAAGACATCTAAGATCATGGAGTCCAGCAATTAACCTAACACTGATAGATCCACCACTAAACTATTTCCCTAAGTGCCAACATCTACTTGGTTTTTGTACGCTTCCAGGACAGTGATTCCCCCATTACTCTGGGAAGTCTTTTCCAATGCTTGACCACCCTTTCAATGAAGAAATTTTTCCTAATATCTGATCTAAACCTTCCTTGGTCAACTTGAAACTGTTTCCTCTTGTCCTATCGATCTTTCCTTCCATTGGAAGGTCCCAGATGTTTCTGTCTTCCCTGATTTCTGTCTGCTGCTAGCTTCTGGCATGTAGCAACGCTCCACCTCTCACCCAGAGTGACACAGCATTTTAGGAGACAGAAGAGACCAGAGGGGCCTGGGAAAAGCAGCCCCCAAGCCTGAAGGCTGTGGCTGACGTCTGCTGGGAGCAGAGCGGACAGCCTGGCACCTCTGGGGTGAAGCCCTTGTGGAGCCAGCAGGAGTGCACTGCCAGACCATGTCTGAATCAGTTGCATGTCACTGGGGCACTGTTTTAATTTAAAATGGATTAGGCTTTGTTTTCTCTTTAGCACAATAACATTGCACGCATTGTTGGGCGATAAAACCCACAGATAGCTCTGCCAGCGGGGTGTTGGGGTGGATGTGATCAGCAGCACAGTCTGAGCTGAGGCACCAAAGAACGTGGGGAAAGCCTATAGAAATGTGCTGCTGCCAGGTCCTGGGGAGGCCCTTGCACAACCTCTGAAGAGCTCCTTCCTCAAAGTGGGTGGAGGGGGCCAACCTGCTACCCAGAATTTGGAGGACAGCTGGAGCAGGACATGGGTGCAACGCAAGAGGGACATGTGTGAGCCTTATGTCAGTCCTACTCACAGCCATGCGGCAGTGCTGGCACTGATGATTCCTGGGAGGACATTGGGAAGAGGAGGCGAGGATGTCTCAATTCACCACAGCATCTGTTAGTTAACTGCTGTTTTTCCCAAGCTGGTTCTGCCTCTCCGTGCGTGCTCTTCTGACTTTCCTGGGCTTAAGTTCTGCATTTAGTTCTGGCATACGATAGGAACATTGCCTGAACAAGGAGCACTGGCAAAATCATTTTGTTTCCCCGGTTTCTTGGCAGGACCTTGGTGCCACGTTGTAGCAGGTTCCTTTGCTACCCTAATCCATGCCTTTTGGCTGGCAACCGCTCAAGGCAGAAGGGGATGTTATTTAGTGGTGCTGGCCCTGAGATGCAGGAAGCACAAGGGCTTTGAGGTGTCTCAGGGCCAAGCAGCTCAGTTTGGGGACACCTACCTATACCCCACCCCAGTGTTAGAGACCAGAAATAATTTTTACCTCTTGCAGAAAGAGAGGATTTTCTAAGAAATCCTTCTACAGCCTCAGTAGCTAACCAAACCAGTGTTACCAACCCAGCTGGTCTTTGCAGGTCTCCGACCCAATTGTGCCTAAATCTTCTTTTCAGTCACGTTGAGTCCTGGCACATGTGATGCCTGAGGAAGGTGATGCAGACAGCAAAATGCAGCAAGAGTGCTCCCAAGATATTCATGTAGCAGCTGGGGACCTGACCCAAAACAGCTTTCTGCACAGTATTCTCCCAGTACTTTCCCACCTGAAACTCTTCATAACCTCTCGTGGCTTTTTTTAGCATCAGTTTTGCTGCTGACGTGCTCCAGACCAGGCATCCCTTGCCTTGGAAGCTAACAGAAGGCACAAGGCTCCCCCTGGGATTCATTTGTCACTGCTGGAGGGACTGCATCAGATAGGGACAAACCTTTTAGCAGGGCCTGTTGCAACAGGACAGAGGGCAATGGTTTTAAGCTGAAGAAGAGTTGGTTTAGATTGGATATGTGGAAGGAGTTTTTAATAATCAGGATGGTGAGGCACTGGAACGGTTGCTCAGAGGAGCTGTAGGTGCTGCAACTCTGGAGGTGTTCAAAGACAGGTTGGATGGGGCTTTGAGCAACTTGGTCTAGCGGAAGGTGGCCCTGTCCATGGCAGGGAGTGTTGACTAGATGACTTTGAAGAGGTCTTTTGCAATTTAAACTCTCCTGTGATTCTATGAGCTCCTATGGAGGTGTGGGTTGGGCTCAGATCACGCTGCAACACACTATGGCAAGTGTAACGAATGTGCTGCCCGAGGCAGGAATGCAAGACGGAGGGAATCAGACGGCATAAGAAAAGCCATAGCTCAGCATGACATCAGTGTCCAT
>JAWMRA010000090.1:59836698-59856267 GCA_035584735.1 Pseudotriccus pelzelni | reverse complement strand
CGATCTAGCTGCCTGTACCCCCACAGCGTCAGCACTGCACGTCACCCTGCTGACACACATCCACAGCACCTCCGCCTCCAAGTCAAACAACCAGCACTTGGAAACAGCAGTTTGCCCTGTCCTGGGATGGGGAATATATGATCAGTGAGACAGCGTGTCCCTGACTGATAACAACACACCAGCTGGGAACTTCAGCATATGCATGGTGAAAAAAAAATGAATGCAGGAAATGCTGGAGGTGTCCTTGAGGGCAGGTCTCCGTCTCCATGGCCGACCTTTGAGCTTGTGGCATGGCTTTACTGCTTTGTAACTTCCAGTGGCTCTGTGCTTGGGATCAAGTACGTGTTACGGGTAGGCTGAAAACCTCAAATACTACAGCACATACCTGATCTTAAGCACAGATCAGACCAGCACCATCCAAATAAGCACAAAGAAAGTAAGACCATTTTGCCAGTTGCAAACATGCCATCCAGATGATGCCTCTGCTCAGTATGTCAGATTTATTTTTGTTTTCAGTAACTTCCTTCCTCCACAAGAGAACTATCAGTCAGCACTCCCAAGGTTCAAGCTTGTCTGTGGACCCTCCAACAAGCACAACAGCTTCAGCAGGCCTGCAAGCACTATCAAGCTGCAGGTGTGTAACTGCTCCAGGCTGTGAAGAAAAGCAACATCATCTTCAGGTGGCCCAGGTGCTGTACTACAGCATGCTCAGGCTATGACTAATGTCCACTGGGACTGGGAAGGCAAGAGGAGCCAGTAGAATTTCTACCTCAGGACACCTTGCTAGCCGTGAACTCTTGCCATGTGGGGGCAGCTGCTTTGTCTAACATCAAGCTCTGAAACATGCCATGCAGACCTCCCAGACTAAGCTGGAGACCCTAAAGAGACTACAAAGAACAGTAGAGCCTGGTGTGTCCTTGTGTTGTTTTGACGAACTGTGGTCTAGGAGCAGTGACCTCCTTCTCTTCCACCTCTGCCCTAGATTTTCTCAGGTCAGATAATCTTATTAATGAGTGTTTTACCACTGAGAGAGTAAAACCATGAACTTCCTGTGATAGCAACACACAGAACTGACAGGATTGTAAGATGCACGAGAATACATTAAACTCATCTCTGAGACCACAAACTGCTGGCATAAAACAATCAGAGCAACCTCTTGGCAAATGCTCACAGGTTCTTGTCTTTCACATCCCAAGGCAAATATGATGACTGTTGTTCATCCCCAAGAGCCCTACCAGCAGTGCCTCTTGCACGTGCTGACTCCAGAGCCACCACTTCCTGAGAGCAATTCACATAAAGGAAAGGCACTGATAGCCTGCAGGCCATAGAAAAGAGTGGGGCTCAAGTGACACTCAAGGTCAGCTCCCAGTCCCACCAAAACACTCAGCAGTGATTCAGCAATTCATTTCCACACTATGCAGACTGAAAGTACTGACAAAATGGTCAGAAGGCCCATATAAAAAAAGGGAGTATTAAATCAAACACACAATTAACATTTTAACTGACGTGACATTTAAACTGTTCTCTACAACACCCAGGAGAGGCAGTTTGTGCTTTGAACCTTTCTGTTCGCTGTTTGGGGCTTTCTCTGCTAGCTGATGCTGCCTGCTGCCCTGCAGAGTTTCAACAGAATAATAGTGACATCATGGAGTGAAATGTTCGTGATACTGAAACACTCTTTGGTTAAAACAACACTTTTTTTCCCACCCACTTCTAGCACACGGAACTGCCCATGACAATAGGATTCTCCCCAACAGTCAGGGAGCAAAAACGCATATTTAATTCCTCCTGTTCTTTGGTTATATATGGGAAGCTCCACTCTGTGAAAAGAGGTTCCTTCCACTGTGTATAACCTTTATACAGCATTTACTGAGGCAGTTGTGTTGCCAGAAGAGAGCCCTTAGTTACTTTCTCCGGAGCTGGGTAAATCTTTCCAAAAGCAGGTCCCTGTGGAAACGAACCTGACATATTCAGCGTCGTGACCAGCATCACTGGCCGAGCTGCTCCAGGAAAGCCAGCTTTGTTTGCCACACACCTCTGCCGCGACCTGACAAGCGGTCGGGATGAGGGATGCGCTGCCAGCGCAGACGGGTTTTCACTCACCAACAACACCGGAGGTGAGCTTCACCTGAACCTCCGGCGGGCAGATCCCGGCCAGAGCCCGGGGGTCGCCACGCGGCCTCCCACCGCTGCTTTGTCCCCGGGGACCCCCGGGCGCCCCTCACCTGACGAGGATGCACTGGTTGCGGGGCCCGCCGCCCCGCCGGCCCAGCATGGCGTGGTATGCGCGGCCGGCCACGGCGAAGATGTGGGGCGGCAGCGAGTCGGTCTGGAGGCGCTGGTACCGCTCGGAGACCTGCGGGGAAGCGGCGGTGGACAGGCGTGAGCGGCCGGGGAGCGGCGGGGCTCGGCGGGGGGCGCGGCGCTCACCTCTCTGCCGTACAGCGGCAGCGGCTGGAAGGGGTTCACGGCGATGAGGATGTCCCCGATGTCGGTCTGCGGGAGCGGGGAGAGCCGGTCAGCCGGGAGCCCCCCGCCGCCCCCCGCCCCGCAGCGCGGCACTCACATAGATGTGCTGGCCGAGGAAGCGCTCCCGCAGCCCGGACAGCAGCGCCGCCTCGTCCAGCTCCGACAGCGCCGCCAGGTCCCCGGCCCTGCCCGACGGGGGGCACCGCTCCCCCAGAGACACCATCACTGCTCCCGGAGCCGCCGGCCGCCCGCTCCACTCCACCCCACTCTACTCCTCTGTTCCCTTCCCTTCCCTCCCCGTCCCGTCCCGTCCCGCCCCGCCCGGCCCTCCGCGCTCCGCCCCGGGACCGCCCGTCGGGGCGGGGCCGCCGTTTGAACGCGGGCGGCGGGACCGGCAGGTAACGGGCGACGGGGACGGCGTGGGCGGCGGGATACCGGGACACTGTGGGACTGGTGCTATCTCCCTCCGTGTAAACGTGTTGGGCAGGATGAGGCCCTTGGGCTCAGCTTGACTTTGCTGGTGGCTCCGCCCTAAGCACAGGGCTCGATGGGATGACCCCCCTCAAGATCCCTTTGTCTGAATTGGTCCCTGATCGCAGCTAGGTATTTCCAGAATCCATATCATCTCCACCCGTGGAAAGGTGTCGGGCAGGATGAGGCCCTGAGCAGCTCAGCCTGACTTTGATGGCAGCCCCGCTCTGAGCACAAGGCTCAATGGGATGACCCCCCGGCTAAAGATCCGTTTGGCTAAATTCGTCACTGACCCCAGCCAAGTATTTCCTGAATCCGTGTCACGCTCAGAGGAAAAAGGAATTTACTTTTAGTTTAAAAAAATAACGTTTGGTTAATGTTTTTCAGTATGCTCACGTTCTTTTTTTTACTGAAAACTTTTATTTCTCTAAAACTTATTTTATCTGACTAAAAAAAGGAAACCATGAATAAAATGCATATTTTTTGTTCAATAAAAACATTCTGTACAATCCACAAGTCTTTTGGTGGACCTCTTCTCATCTCCTGCAAAATATAGTGCCTTTGCTTTTGACTAATCCAAAACACACTATTAATAACCTACACTGCAGAGAAATTGAAGGAAGGCTAGTGCATAGTTTACCTACTATATTTACTCTGGCAATATTTACTGCAACATTTACTGTAATTTACTGCAATATTTACTCCTACTATCTTTACTCCTCAGGGTGGCCGAGGGCTGGCTGTGGTCTCTGGCTTTGCACCCTTCCCGATAAGAACAGTCCTAACCCTAAGGCCTATTCCGTGGCAGCCACTACCCGTGGGATGGGATGTGTAGGTCTGAGTGGCCCCTGGAGCTGACCCACCAAGTGGTTATGCTCCTGACACATCGACAGTGGCTGTGCAGTGATAAAACTGGGAGATTTTTTGAGGATACTCAGAAAATTTAGAAACGTTGAAGAGAATATTGGTAATGGGGTGTCATAAGGTAGTTAATGGTGGCAGAATGTGTTTAATTAACGGCATTTAGTTATTGGTTTTTGATTGTGAGACAGAAGCAAGAGAGAGCAGTTCTGTCCCCTGTAGTAGGTGAAGTGTTTTCTAGTGTACTCATGGGATCCAGGCAGCTCTTAGCCTACAGACCTGACACAGTTATAGTATATACATTGTGGAATAATGGGAGTGTTCAAACTGCTTTATGTGAACAGGAGATGGTCAAACCTGGTGTAACTGCTGGTGGTTTTTTTTTATTGTTTGTTAAAAGAAATCGATCTGCAAAATGAAAACCTTGACTGCAATCTGCCCTGGCTAAAGGTGCTCTACAAGTGGTAGCAATTTAGTCCATTACTGGTGAGTACTTTACAACTGCACACTAATAGAGTCACAGAATGGCTTGGAGTGAAAGGGTCTTTAAAGACCATCTCATTCCAACACCCCCCCCCCACTCAACCAGGTTGCTCAGAGCCCTATCCAAGCTGGCCTTGAACACTTCCAGGGAGGGGACTAATGCTAAGCTTTGTGTGGTGTTCCCTGCAGTGCTGCCTCTCCATTCACAGTGGTGCCAGGTCTGCCCTGTTTGACCAAGATATGGCCTTGGCTACACTTGTGATTGTGCTGCAAGTGAATATGAGGATAAAGCTCTGGAGAAGCTCCTGCTACTATAAAATACTGTACATGTCCCTCAGCTACCTGGACTTTTGCCAACTCATTAAATGAGTCACTTATGAAATTCTTGTTTTAGGCATTGATTTATGTATCTGCAATGTCTCTGGAAGATTGTGTTTGACAAATTTCCTTCTCTGTGATGGCACATCTTTCTGTATTACTGTATCCTGTCCATGTGGGAGTCAGAAC
The DNA here is from genome assembly GCA_035584735.1 of Pseudotriccus pelzelni. Taxonomy (NCBI): domain Eukaryota; kingdom Metazoa; phylum Chordata; class Aves; order Passeriformes; family Tyrannidae; genus Pseudotriccus; species Pseudotriccus pelzelni. The sequence continues at coordinate 59,851,476 of JAWMRA010000090.1, read as the reverse complement.
TTTTGTGGAGGTAGCTCAATTTCCAGAGAAACTGTATACCTAATGCCAGGACAAGTGTGTCAGGGGCTGCACTGCTTTTTCATCAAAAGAGCAATATTTAACTGCTGTTCTGCTAAAACATGACTTTTTCTCTGAGAGTGTGGACTGGAAGAGGGACTGTTTTGTGTAACAAAACCACACTGCTCTGGCAGAGCAGCAGAGCAGGACCAAGGCAGGTTAATGAGTGGGTGGTGTGATTCACAGCACTTGCTCAGCCTCTCTCATCTCTGCAAGCACAAATCACTTTTAGAAAATGGCAGTGCAAGCCACTTCTTGGTAACCTCCATGGGAAAACAAGCAAGAGGGCTTTCCTTCCCTTCTCCTTCTCCCACAAGACAAATCTTATGGCTGTTTTCTACTCCTATCCACAGTACCTCTTCCACCCACTAACTTCTTTGGGCTTAATGAGAATTTTGCACGAAGAATTGGGGGGCAAAGCACAGGGAGCAGTGGTTTGTGAGTGGGATTGTACACTTGAGATTTGCCTACAGACGTATCACCATGTACTGCTCCTGCTTTCACAGCCTGGTCTTTCCAACCTTCATTCCTCTGGTCGAGGCAGGGCTCCTGTGACTGCAGCTGGGAATGCAGAAGAAAACTGTTAATAACCATTGCTGGCAACTGTCATCCCTTTTTTCATAGGAAAGCATGGGGTTTGGAGTTCAGAATCCTACCCTGCAACATAGGTTATTCTTTTGTTGTGTGTCCACCTCTCTTGGCTCTCCAGGATCCACTTCCTTTCTGTATATCAGGGATCTGCCATGAGTGACTCACTCCTGCTGTATATCGCTGGAGCAAACACTGTGGAAGACCAGAGGGCTCGCTGGGAGAGAAAGCGCAGCCGGACAGCCAAGGAGCTGCTGGAAACTGAGCACAAATACCTCGAGCAGCTGGATTTGGTGGTCACAGTGAGTATTTCTGCCCCTTCTGCTACGTGGGTATCTTCAGACAGCACGTACTTATTTGTGTTGTCATGGGGAAGGGTCAAGAGCAAGATTTTGGTACATCCCTAGTGCCTGGGACACCTGCTGGAGCCAAAAGGATTTTTTGTTGTTTTTCTTTTCCCTCCTCTGTAATATTCAGTACCTTGCAGGTTTGGCCCTTTGGTTTGGTGTGTACACAGACATAAACTTTTAAATTTTGATTGTGTAGGGGACTTGCCTTAAGATGCCTGAGATGTATGAAATGTAGGGGGCACAAACAAAGATTATAGACAAGATGGTGAAAAACAAATGCATCTGAGGATACTGAAATAGACTCTATAGAGTAGTAGTACTGTGGTACTGTTCCATGTGTTGACAGTTATGGTCAAAGTTACAAATCAGGCTTACATCTGACGATGGATATCTTAGGCAGACACTCATGATATTTGATATCCTTACAAGCCAGAGGGTGCAGGCTGCAACCTCTGGCTTCTTCTATATGCCACAAATGACCTTTGAGTGATCTCAAAGGTTAATAACTTTTGTGGCTTTGCAGTACTTAAAGGGGGCTTATGAAAGAGAGGGAGAGCGACTTTTTACACAGCCATATAGTGATAGGACAAGGGGGAATGGTTTTAAATTGAAAGAGAGTAGGTTTACATTAGATATTAGGAATAAATTCTTTTGCTGTGAGGGTAATGAGGTAATGGAACAGATTGCCCATGGAAATTTTGGCTGCCTGAATTCAGGAAGTGATGAGCCAAGTTGGACGGGGCTTGAAGCAACCTGGTCTAGTAGAAAGTGTCTAACGGAGGTTGGAATGAGATGGTCTTTAAAGTCCTTTCCAACCCAAACCATTCTGTGATTCTGTGATGATCTGTGAATTCTGCCTGTTTGAAATTCTCTCTTTTTTTCCTTCTCAGTACTTTGTGACAATTTTAAAGGCCAAAGGGACACTGAAACCTGCTGTGTTGGAAACTGTATTTGGACCGCTGGAATCCATATATTCGGCCAGCCAGTAAGTGGACACACTGTTGCAATTCCTGTAACTGTACTGGGAAGACTCTATATTGATGAGAAAGCTTTATTTCCCAAAAGCTTACTAACACCTTGTAAAGCAGGCTTCACTTCTAGCACTGCTAGCCTTGGTGACGCTTAACGTGTACCCAGGAAACTGCTGACCTGTGTCACATTTCTGGATACCCAGTTACTAGATAGGGGTTTAAACTCAGTAAATCTCCTCCATGGTGCGTTCTGTGGCTTACTCTGTGACCTCCAAGCACATATTTGGCACAGAAACTGGGTGTGAGGTGGAGAATGACAAAGGAAGGTCATGATAGGAACAAACCAGAGAGAACTGTGAAAATGCCATCAGTGATGTAGCCCTCAGAAGCTATCTTTGCTCCCTGTACACAGTGTTCTCTCATTCCACCTGGAAAGAGGGAATTTGGGGCCAGGACTGGAAAGTTTTTGCCAGAATCTGGATCTTTATGGCCACTATGCTGAGAATCTGGAACAGGCAAACAAAACCTTGAAGGTAAATAACTACTCTTCTTATTCTCTATGTTTTATCTGTTCTGTGAAACGGCCACATCCTTCTTTTTTTCTTCTGTTTCTGGAGTGATCATTTTTCTTACTTCTCCTGGGCTGATGATATTCAGTCTTTCTTCCATAATAACATAGTAAAAAAAACTTCTCTACTTACTTACAGCTTCACATTTTTCATGCTTTTTTTCAGGTGTTTGTGTATGTATATGCATATGCTGAGAACAGCTTTCTCAAACAGAGTTCTGTATTTACTCCCACTCTTTCTTGGCTGGCAAGCCTAGAGAGTTTCCAGGCTTTCACTAGGGTACAGTGATCTCTTTCTGGGAATTGTCAGGTCTCCTAGTCTTTCCTCCTACCTCTAACTGTATCCTTAGTAATGGGATTTCCTTTTTCTTCACAATTTCTTTTCTATGGAAGAATTTTATTTCTCTGATGGGACACTTATGTCTCAAAGACAACATGTTTTCAAGAAATTTCAGAGGGATACATTTTTATTCCAAAGTCCTGACAGCTGTATCTAGAATTTAAAACCCTCCACCTCCAGTTTTTGTCCATGTATGTTCCTAGATGCAGGCTGTACTGGGATATTTCCCTTCTCTTATATTTCCATGCATATATTCATGCTTTTGATTGTCTAAGAGGAAAAGGTATTTTGGATACTTGCCTTGAGGTGATGGGAATGTGGAGCTACGTTCCTTTGTCTTGAAATGAGTGGCACAAAACCACAGGTGCACTCCTTGTTTTCCTAACTGGGTTCAACCTTCCTTTCTTCTTTATTTCCATTTGCTGCATATACTAGCTTTGTACTGTTGTGCCTGGATGAAAGGATAATGTTGCTTCCATTACCCGCAGGAAATGATAATCAGGAGAAAGGGAGTGGCTTGCCCATGACCACAAAAGAAGTTGATGCTTGTGTTTAGGACTGGAGTCTTGAATTCTAAGTTGAAGAGTTCCAAGCTCTGGTGCAGACTAGAGCACATAGTCCTTTTTGTAGTCTCCACGCTATATCCCTTGTTTGCTGCACACAGGAGCAATTGAGGAAAAATAAGTCATTCCGGCGGTTTAAGAAACTCCAGGAATCTCGACCTCAGTTTCAAGGGAGGGAGCTAGAGGATCTGCTTCCTTTGCCCCTGCAGAGGCTACACCAGTAAGTAAGCAATTGTGAGTCTTCAAGGGGTTAGCATGAGGAAGGAAAAAGGAACACAACAGTGCCTTGGTTGCTATGGGAGGTAAAGTTCCTTGATGTGTCTCAAAATCAGAGCATATAGACAGCAGTGAAACAGATCTGAAGATGTGCCTGTGAAATGGAATCTGTGTGCATGGATGGGAGGTGATGCAGGGAAGAAGCTGTGCTTAGCCCTGGCTCCTAACCTTTCATGTAACTCTTGGGTAGAATTGGAGGCTTCCTGCCACCTCAGTAAGCTACTGAAGTTCAGCTCTGAACAAGAACAAGCTGTCTGAAATGCTGCAGAAGTGGTCTCCTCTGCCAGAGGTGGCCTTGCTCTGCTTTTGTGCAGGTTGCTGACCTGGGGCATTGTGACTCTTACAGATCACTGCTTTTGGAAAGGATGAAATTAATAAACACAGGAGAGCTTTTCTTCTCTCTCTGGTTATCAGAGCTTTCCTCAGATTTGATGCCTATTGAAGTTGTCTGAGCCTGAACAGATCCATTCTGGATTGCTGCATTCCCTTTTGAGGCACCAAACCTTCCAGATTTCAAGAAATATTTGGACAGCACTTGTGCATGTGCTGGTGACTTTTAGGGTTATCCTGTGCAGAGCCAGGAGCTGGACTTGATGGTCCTTTTGGGTCCCTTCCAGCTCAGGGTATTCTACGACCATCCCCATTTTGAAGAGGCAAACTGACTGCATGAGGAGAGTGCTGCATGAGCTCATGGGCAGCCTTTTCTTGGGGAGAGTGTCTGGGTAATACAGAGCACAGGTAGCTTGCTGGGAACTCAGCTGCTGGTGCTGCTATAGATCAAGTAGCTTCTTTTCAACCGTGAACATTAAGCTGATTGGTGTTTTTTTCATTATAATGCTTTGGATACTTCATTTAAATTTGTAAAACAGCAGTATATTTGTTGCTGTCCAGCTGTTGGGAAAAGTGTTAGCTTTTTAACAGGAAGTGTAATTTTTTCATTAATCAGCTCCATCATGTTCAATTTGCTTCAAAACACCGATAACATATACACTAGGTCATATGAGTTCTGCCAGTTTGTGAATCTTTAAACTCCTACTGTCATTTCAGATTGAAAATATTTTGACTTTACTGGGAGAAAGGATTTGCAGAGATTTTATCCTTTCCAGTAAAGACTGGAGAGGATAAAAAGAAAAAGGCAGATCCTAGTTCTTACAGAAATGCCTTTATTTTCTTGTGGGCAGGAAACACAGTATGAATGCCACCATTCAGACACACAAAAAAAATAGATAGTTCAAAGAAAAATTTGTCTGGTATTGAAGGCATTTTTATGTGAATGCTGAGAGTCTCATGAAGTTAAGTAATTTGTGAGGTGGTTTTTATCAAATCCTCAGAAAAAGCCAAAGGCTTGCAGATGTATAAAATACTTGGGTTGCTTCAGTGGATAAATTTGATGATAAAATTAATGTGATTGAAGTATGGCCAAAACTGCTTGGTTAGGCTTAGAGGTGTGTACTCCAGGGTGTACTCCATCTCCTGGTGGAATGCTCTTCATCATGCTGTCACTTACAGGAGGTGCTAATGTTCTTGGCATCTTGTGAATTAAACTTGCTCTCTCCAACTTAGGTACAAGCATTTCTTCAGAGACCTGCTGGAGAACACCAGCCCTGACAGTGCTGAGCACCTCAAGCTTGCAAGTATGATTCCACCTGTAGATACTGACACTTTGGTCACTGACAGCCTCCATGCTAATGATATTAGGATTCCCACCTCCTACCTGCTTCCACAGAAGAAAAATCTTCCTCTCTCTGGGGCAGGGTGGCTGGGAAACAACCCAGTGAAAAAGGACTTGGGGGTGCTGGTTGACAATGGCTGAACATGAGCCAGTGTGTACCCAGGTGGGCAAGAAGACCAATAGCATCCTGGCTTGTGTCAGCAATAGTGTGGCCAGCAGGACCAGGGCAGTGGTTGTCCTTCTGTACTTAGCACTGGTGAGGCTGCACCTCGATTCCTGTGTCCAGTTTTAAGTCCCCACTGCAGGAGACACATTGAGGTGCTGGAGTGGGCCAAGGAAAAAGCAACAGTTTGAGGAAGGGTCTGGAGCACAGGTCATGTGAGGAGCAGCTGAGGGAGTTGGGGGCATTTAACCTGGAGAAGAGGAGGATTAGGGTGGACTTTATCACTCTCTACAACCACCTGAAAGGAGACTGTAGCCAAGTGAGGGTCGGCCTCTTCTCCTGGGAACAAGTGACTGGACAAGAGGAAATGGCCTCAAGCTGTGCCAGGGGAGGTTCAGGAGGAATTTCTTCATGGGAAAGGTTGTTAAACATTGGAATAGGCTGCCAAGGGCAGTGGTGGAGTCACCATCCCTGTAAGTATTCAAGAACTGACTGGATGTGTTCAGTCAAAGGTGGGACTCGATGATCTGAGAGGACCTAAATGATTCTGTGGTATTTACAAGCAGTAAACACCACCTGTAGGGGTTTTTCCTTTTCTGCTTCCAAGTTATTCCTCTGTCTAATGTTTCATTGGTAAATGTTTTCTAGAACTTCAGAATTGTTGATTGGAGAGAGGCGTCTGGAGGTAACCTACTCCAATCTTCTGCTGAAATTCCTGAATAAAACTGTTGTTGATATTTGGGTTAGAACTTTGCTTCTTAACTTCATATTATCTTTTCTTAGCAAGATAGCTAAGGTGAAATATATACTCATTTGTGATAACTTCAGAATATGCTGCTGTAATTTCAGAGGCTGTGAAATCTGTTTCTGAGATATCTCAGTGGGTCCAAGGCATAACTGAAAAAAGAGAGAACTCATTGCAGCTGCTTCGGGTTCAGAAACTGCTCAAAGGACAGAAGACCCATGTTTTGACTCCAGGTGGGTCTTACTGGCAGCTCTGTTTTTCTTCTGCCACGCTGAGATATGTGAATATATGCTCTCCTTCACCTCTGACTCAACTCATGTTAACTAGTTTTCCCCTTCTGCCCAAATTCCATAGACAGGTGGTAAAGGAATATGACTACTAATTCAAGCATTTTTTAAAAAAAGGTAAGCATTTTTGAGTAAGGATAAGCAACAGCTTAGTTGCCTGACATTCAGGATGGAGGAGCTGATGACATGTAGTTAAAAAGTTCTGAACCCAAGGAAGCCAGGTTTTTAAGTCCTGGGTGGGACTGAAAGACAGACACTAAATAATTTTGGAGGAGTGTTAAGTACTGGCATTGTCCCTACTGCATTGCAGGAACCACAGATATCTGAGTGTGAAGGACTGTGTTGTTAACTCAAGCGGTAAAATTCATGGAATTCTGCTCACACCCTTCATATGAAGAACTTTCTTTTATTTATTCTCTTTTTCTGTGCCAGAAATCGGCGTATTTGTGTTGATAGCTGAGATATATAAAATCACAGTCATTTGCATGTCAGAACATCTAGCAGGGTAACAGATCTCTATGACTTCTTGTGTTACTGGGCACTCTCCATGCCCAAACCTCACTTCAAGCTGTGTATGGAATATTCTGATAAATGTGCCCCATCTGTGCAATTATGAAATGGTCACCTGGGGCTTCACCTTACCAAACTCTGCTATTGCAAAGGTTATTCAGGCACAGTGCTGCAGCTGGAGAGGAGTATTAAAGTCACTGTGTGTGAAGGACTCTAAGGCCCAGCTCCAGGTATTAGTGAGTGTCTTTGTAATTCATACATGTGGATCTTTGGGTGAAAAACACATTCCACAGTGGGTTGGGGGAAAGATTCAGAAGCGTAAAACTGACAAAGCCCATGGGCTGAGATACAGTTTAATAGCTAAAGGAAAAACTGTTCATGCAAGCAAAACAAAACAAGGAATTCATCCACCACTTCCCATGGGCAGACAGGTGTTCAGCTATTCCCAGGAAAGCTGGGCTCCCAACACGCACAGTGGTTACTTGGGAAGACAAATGGATCACTCCAAACAACCCCCCTTCCTCCTCCTTCTTCCACTAGCTTTATATGCTGACCATGGTGCCATATAGTACGGAATGAATGTCCTTTGGTGAGTTGGGATCAGATGTCCCAACTGGGTCCCTTCCCTGCTTCACATGCACCCCCAGCCTCCCCACTGGTGGGGTGAGGAGCAGGAAAGATCTTGATGCTGGGAAGTGCTTACGCAGCAATAAAGATCCCTGTGTTGTTAATGCCGTTTTCAGTGCAAATCAAAAACAGCTCCATACCAGTTACTATGGAAAAAATTAACTCTATGTCAGCCAAATCAGCAAGGCAGACAAAAGTTGTTTATCAGAGGTTACTCTCAAAGGTGCTTAACCAATGGGCAGATAAAAATTAAAATTCTCTTCCCTGTTTTTACAATTCTTTTGATGGTGCCAGCTGAAAGGGAGCTCATACAGGTGTGCTGTACTTACACTGAGCAGGAGCATGTGGTGGGGGACCTGGGCACACTGGAGTAGTGCATAAGTAAAAAGGTAAATCAGTTATCCTGAATGCCAGAACTAATAAGATAACCCCTTAAAAAACAAACAAACAAACAAACAAACAAACCACAAAAAACAAACAACAAACAAAAAACCCAACCCAAACAAAAAAAAATCACAAAAAAAACCAAACAAAGAAATAAACAAAAAACCCCAAACCACCCAAAACAGTACAGCTAGACCAGACATGGCCACTGTTTGCAAGGGTTTCATTTGTGGGTTTTTTGGTCTTTGAATATTCTGAGACATGTAGTAAGACAAGTGTTGAGGGTCTGTAGAGGCCTTTCCATTATCTAGGACAGAAGAATTTTTATGGTCATGTTTTCCGTTGCCTAGAGTTACACAGGTGCTCTTGGATGTGTAAAGCAGAAAAGTAGGAGCCAACTGGAACTTGCTAGTTTTGGGTCAGCTTTCCAGAAATAAGCTAGTTTTTTCAGAACTGTTAAGATTGTGTCCTGACACCAGGAGGGAAGAAAAAACATAATGCTGTAGATTCAGAGAAAGGGGGAGCTTTGGAGTTTGGTATCTCACATTTGGCAGTATCTCTGAGATGTAGGGCTCCCAGTGAAGAGACCCTGCTTTTCTTGCTCCTTTTCATATTTTGGGCAACTACCATATTAACCAGAACTGCCTCCTCAACTTAGCACTCTATTCTGTCATCCTGAGCTTCCACAGGGATATTTTCTTGCCCTCTTTTCACAACCATGTCCTAAATCTTGTGCCCCTGGTAACCCTGAACATGGATCCATAATCCAAGATTTCCAGTACAGTACAGAACAGATTGTATGCCTGAGAGTCTGATCACAGCTTAGCCTGAGTGGAACAGTTCCCCGTCCAGTCCCATGCTGCTGACCCCTTCCTTTCATTTATTTCTTAAACTTTGATTGATTCCTGCACTTGATTCCTTCTCTTCCTCACTTTCTAATTCAGACAAGAGGAGTGGTTCCTGTGAAGCAAGCTAAGCAGAAATTCACCTGCCTCTTTGTTTTGTGACTGTAGCATACTGACATAATCCATAATTAAAATAAAACTGTGTTTTTTTCCTAAAAGGTACTTAATAGCTTATGCAGAAGCTAAGGCATGAAAAACAGTGGCTGAAATTCCCTGGCAGGTGTTTCCTAGACGAGGCCAGGTGGCAATACCTAATTACGGCTTTATATTTTTACAAATAATCTTACTGGCAGGTGTCTTCATAATTCCCATGAGTTGATGGCTATCTTGCACAATAATCTTAGTTAGAGGTCCTGCTTTAATTATTCCATTTTGTATGGATGCCATTTTTTTAATTCCTGCTTACAGCTGAGTTTATCAAATTGTTTTGATTATTTTTCTGCTGCTTTCTCTTCCTATACTTGTATTGCAATTCATTTCATGGGTGGATGACACTGGGCTCTGTTCTGCAAGAGAGGCCGGTAATGTTGCCTTTTCAGACCTTCCTTGTTTTATATTCCCTTTGCTGTCTCCTCTTTAGAACAGTAGTCTGCATCCTGCAGTCTCTTAACTACTGGAGGTCTGTATATAACTAGGTGACCTGTGAAACATAGAGGGTTCAATTTTTTTGGCATTTTATTTATTTATTTAATTGACACACAAAAGCAAACAACAAAATATTACATTTTCAAAGCTTAGGCTAACTTCTGTTTCACCACTAATGATAAGCAAATGGGCAACACAAAGATTGTTCATGGCGTGTTTTCTGAAGGCTTATTTTCATTTAAAGCTATGCATACAATTTTAAAACCATATTTTTGTTCTGAACTTTTTAAACAGGCTTGCCTATCATAATATCCTCTTAATTAACATAGTAGATTTACAACGACTTCGGCCTGCTGCTAAACGTTTTGGGCTGGTTACTGCTTTTGTATGGGTGTTTTCCGTGCTGGTGGGCTGGACCCAGTTGATACTTCAGTGCCTTCTAGTGGCTGGAATTGATGTAGAACCCGGTAACCTACAAGGGGGGCTCACACTGTATTCCTGTTTGTCTCATTACACTTTTCTTTCCGCCAACTTCCCCGCAGTGATCTGACAACTGTCTGTTTCCCTTGCATGCCCAGGGCGCTGGTATATCCGGGAAGGCTGGCTCTTGGTGGTGCCTTCAAAGGGAGACAAACTGAAGCGCAGGATGTTCTTCCTGTTCTCTGATATCCTCATTGCAGCAAAGCCCTGCCACCCCCTGCACCCGCTGAACTCGCACAAACTGGCATGCCAAGCTGTTTACCCTCTCCACCAGTGCACCGTGGATAAAGTGTTCGGCCACACGCGGAGCCAGGGAGGGCTCCTCAGTGTAAGTCTCCCCACTTCTGCCTGGCAGAAGCGCCAGTGGAGTCAGACTTGGAAGCAGGTTTCCAGCTGCCTCGGCAGCAGCAGGCCTGAAATGATGAGACTAGTGACAAAATGCAATGAATTAGTCTGAGTCAGGGCAACCCTTCTGTTTTTGAGTAGTGTAGGTCCTTATCCTTTCACGGTGTAGGCCCTCCTGCACACTCTGAGGTACAGGTTGCCGCTGGTTGCTTCACTTAGCTCAGGTGAGGAGGGTCCAATAAGACTTTGACATGCCCTCGTCAGAGCCACAGGTTTGGGGGGGACAGCCCCCCAGACATGTTGCAACAAATACATTGACTGTGGGCTGAGCTTACAGAAAAACAGAGAATGAGGAAGATGGGAGTATTATCACAACAGATATCGCTTGTGCATCAAACTCCCTGAGTGCTGCACGGTCCTTGGCAGGGATCAGTGTCCTCAATAGAGGTTTCAAGGTCAGTTCTTCCAAGGTGCAGCACCTGGGGCTGTGTTACCTCATTCCTTGTGAGCCGCGACAAAGAACGCTTCGGCCAACCTGTGACCTGTAGATGGTGGTAGTGGAAGGACCCCAAGGCACAGCTTGCAATAAGGGAGAAAACTGGATGAAGAGCTGCTAAGAACTGTGATTGCTCATCTCCAAACAGCTTATTAAGTCAGAGTGAGCTGTCAACTGTGGCTGGAAAGAACAGACAAGTCTGGCACTCGCTCTGTACTGTCCAGCCTCTGGCTTCTCCCAGTACTAAAGCTAAATTTTTCAGTCTGGGAAGGAAAATGGTGAAAATCAGCATGAAGAGCTGAGTTCAGTTCAGTAGTGATGACGCTCCTTTAATCAGAATTGCTGCCTAGGCAAGGAATACCACAGATTCTGTTTGCCTTTCAGCTTTCCTTTCCACACAAGGCACTACTGTTGATGTCCAGCGACCAACAAGATATCAATGACTGGTATCGGAGTCTCATAGCTGCAGTCAGGTAGGCATCTCTTTTCCAGAGGTGGAAGGGGACAGGACACAGAAATGATCATATGGGCCTGTGTATGGTTGTTAAGGGTGATAGAGAAGACCTGACTCTGGCAGCCAGGACACAAGGGAATCGTATGAACAGATTTCACCTATAAAGTGACCTTCCCCTTTGCTTTCCTCTACAGGCAGCTGAAAGTCTGATGCACCCAAGTACAAGACAGACTAGCAGGACAACCACTGTCATGGCAGAAGCCTACACAACCTTCGAAAATGCTCAGGGGCGTATAGCAGAACTGCATTTAGAGGGACTACACACCGTGCTTGCGAGATGATGAACGCTTTGTCAGCTGTCCTAATGTTCATACAGACACTGCAAAAAGCAAGTATGCACACTAAGCATTTGTGTATAAAGAATAAGTTATCAAGAATTTTCCCCAATTTAGCTTAGAAGCTTCTAGCTTTTCTGCACTTTTGTAAACTCTTGATTACTAAGGACAAGCAGATGAGAGCCTGATTTGCTTTCCCTCATTAAATGTTTGTATTCAACCATCTTCCTAAATCAGTGTTTTCACGTTCATTTGCCTGTGTATGTGTCCACCTGCTCATGCTCCTGGGTCCTGTGACCAAAATGTCTGTTTTGGGTAGCGGTAAGATGGACATTGTACTGTATTTTCTGCCAGTGGTAAAGGCCACTGTTATCTTATCAAGCAGAATTCACATTTATAATCTGAATATTAAGAGATTATGCAGCTGAAACAGCTCTTGCCTTTGCCTGCATGGTGTGAAGTGGCTTATTGCTTTGAAATCCTGCAGGGAAAAACCTGGGCAGCACCTCTGCACGCAGAAAATCTCCACGGGCTACAGTCAGCATCCTGGGTCATCAACTGCTGGTAATGTGCTAGGGTGCAGTTTCATAGGGTGGAAGACCAACTTAAGAAATAAATACAGACAATGTATTATTTTTGAGTATTTTGTTAAAGCTTCAGCAAGGACTTTTAACTGTGTCGAAGCTCTGCATCAACAGCAGTTTGGTTCACCTCTCTACAGAGAGGGCAATTTCGAGGATACTAGAGACAAAGATTAAGGTCTGTCTGAACACTGACCTTTTAGCATTTTGACTTCTTCTTCCTTAAGCAGCACATCTTTAATTTCACACTGGGTTCACTAAAACAGAGAATATGTAACTTTAACTTTTTGTCTTTCCATACAATTAACTTGCTTCATGGCACTACTAATTTAAATGTCTTAAGTCTGTAAAACCGGGGAGGGAAGAAGGAATACAAGAGAAGGAAGCCACACCAGTTCTACTGTGTTTTACCAAGAAAGGCTGGACCAGATATCCTCGAGGTGCCTTCCAACCTGGTGTTCTATTCTGTGATACCATATCTAGACTGGTTTTGGTGGTTTTTTTCACTTTGAAGGTACAGCTAGGACTTTCAAGTACTAGCTGTGCTTGAAATCAAAGACAAAGCTAACAACTAAAGATTTTCAGAAGTTAAATCACTCTGAAAAAGTTCTCCTATTTTCCCTTTTTGTTCTAACTGGGTAATACACTGACTTGCTGCAATCCTGCATCTGAAGCTGGGATGTCTACGAAGTTCTTACTGGAGATGGCAACAACTCCTGCCTGTGTTGCTGCTTTATTTTAAGACAAGGTCCTTTGATACTGTCTCTTTACAGGACTTATCTCAGTGCTACAATACCATTTGCATTCAGCACTTTTTGAAACAGCAAAAGTATCTCACTTTTCACTGAATTTCCTGCCCTGAAATGCTGCACACCAGCTCCTAGAAAACAATGTAGCTCTGTCACAATGGAGAGGCTGTCCCAGAGCACAGCTGTGGGACCAGAACCCGTAACAAACCCAGGTTTTGCTGGAGTAAGTTATTAATGCTCATGCATGAGAATTAGGCTGTGCCAGGGGAGGTTTAGGTCAGACATTAGTTGGAATTTCTTCACAGAGAAAGGGTGATTAGACATTGGAACAGGCTGCCCAGGGAGGTGGTGGGGTCACTGTCCCTGGAAGTGTTTCAGGAAAGGCTGTACATGGCACTTATGCCATGGTCTAGGCGGCATGGTGTTACTCGGTCACAGGTTGGACTCGATCCCAGAGGTCTTTTCCAACCTAACTGACTCTGTAAACATAATTCAAACAGAAGCAAACTGAACTTTCTGAACAAAGTTTATTTACACAGGGAACATCACCCACCAGGGCTCCTAGCTTGATTTCCTCCTCTTGCCGGGTCTCTATTCAAACCACGGGAAGAAGCGAGTAAACTGCGCTCGCTTGCCGTGGCACCCTCAGGCTAGCGACCAACCTCCGGCCCTGCTGACACACCTTCCGTTCCCGGACAGCCCCTCGGGGCAGGTGGGGGTCCCCTAGACGGCGGTGTCCGTGGGGGCCGCCGCCCTGTGCAGGTCCTCCCGGTAGCCCTTGAGCAGCTGGTTGAGCAGCGTCTTCTCGGAGTCGCGGCGCGGGCGGACGAGCGGCGGCAGCGGGTTCCCCTTCAGCTCGATCACCGCCATCTTAGCGCGGTCCAGCGCGTCCCGGTTGGGGATCTGCAGCAGCCGCGTGTAGCTCCCGGCGTGCGGCTGGAACCGCGGCGCCAGCACCTTGAACAGCTTGTGGATGAGGTCCTTCTCCTGCGGGGCGGCACGCTCAGCTCCGGCACCGCGGCGGGAGGAACGGCAGGGATCTGGGGCTGCGAATGCCGGGCGGGGGGAATGGGGGAATGGGGTGGGCCGTACTCACCGTCAGCCAGAAATTCGCCATGCGCATGGCGCGCTCGTCCGTGTCCCCCCGCTTGGCGTAGTCGATGAGCTGCGGGGAGGAAGGAGGCGGCGGGTCAGGGCCCCTCGGCCGCCCGCCATCCCCGCGCTAAACCCCGTCCCGGCCCCGCCGCTCACCCGCTCGGCGTAGCCGCGCATCTCGTCGGCCCGCGCCCAGGGCGTCTCGATGCGCTCATGGCGCACCAGCGCCGTCACCAGGTTCCGCAGCAGGTCCAGGCGCGACCGCGGGCCGAACCCGATCCGCCGGAACACGCGGCCGTGCGAGATGGCGGCCGCCACCGACAGCCGCATCCCGCCGCCCTGCGCCCTGCCGGCCCGGCCGCCGCCGCCTCCCGGCCTCCCGCGCGCCGCCCGGGCGCTGCCGGGAGACGTAGGCACAGAGGCACGGGGTCCCGGAGCGGGCCGGGCGGCGAGGAACCGCCCCGCAGCCGTCTGGCCCGGGATCCCCGCTCACACGGGAGCATCCCAGAGCACACGGCGCAGGATTGCGTCCAGGCGGTTCCTGAATAGCCCCGGTAAGGGAAACTCCACGACCTCTTTGGGAAATCTGTTCCAGTGCTCGGTCACCCACGCAGTGAAGAAGTTCTTCCTCATTTTCGGGTGGAACTTCCTG
>JAWMRA010000090.1:59810603-59825994 GCA_035584735.1 Pseudotriccus pelzelni | reverse complement strand
TAACACATACGGGACAAACACAGCTTGGATGCCAAGAAACACATGGAGACGCAGTGGATGATGTTAGACAGTTGGCAGAGGCTGACCATAACAACCAGAAAGTTTTTCTTTTCAAATTTAGCACAAATGCAAATATAATAGTATCAATCAAAATGTGAAACATGTAAAATCCTGTCACATTGAAAGACTGAAGCTTATTACTTTTATTCTTAGCACTACTGAACACTTCTATCCCTCTGGTCTGTATCTTACCTGGAGGGCCTTGTTGGCCAGGCTGTCCTGGGGGGCCAGGTATATACGCATTAGATGCAAGCACTTTTTCACCAGTGATCTGCTTGCTAAGATCAGCAGCATTATTTGGTAGCAAAGCAACCTGCCAAAACCAAAATCACTGTAAGACCTTCATTGTTCAGCTGGATAAATTCCATTCTTAGGTAAGCTTTCATGAAAACAAACAGCCTATTTAAATATTTCAGGAAAATGTGAAGTGTTTAATCATATCTTTCATTGAAATCATCAGAAAAAAAAGTGTTACTTTATGAGTCTGTTCACTTTTCAAGTCACTGTGGAAACACTGCAAGCCAATCCAATGGAGGACAGGAGAAATTCCGGACAGATGCAGCAACAAGTTTTGAAAAAACTAAGTCTCAAAACTGCTTGGATCCTTTCAGGAAGCCTGCTTTTCCTTATTTGAAGTTTCCTCTATTCATTTACTGTCCTTTTCTCAGGGCAACATTTGCTCAGATATTTAAGTTCTCAATTGCTGCACAAACCATTGACTTTCCATTGGTTTCAATGAGAACCCCAAATCTTTAGTGGATCCATCCCTATAACTGTACTATTTAACCCAACAGATGTTTGGATCTTCTCTGCATAGAGATGCAAGATAAAGTAAGTGAGAATGTAAGAAAACCTGCATATTATAGTTTAAAGTGTCATTATCCATTACATGTGTAATTATCCATGAAACATTAATCTGTCCAGATTGGACATATTTAATAATTAAACATACTTAGAAAAATATACAGATGTTTAGTCTCTCTAGAGGCAGCTGAAGGGAGATGACAAGCCAGGAGGCTGGTCTGCAGAGAGGAAAGAAGTTTATTAGTGGTGAGCAGCTGCATGTAGAGTCGGGGATTGTGATCTGCCAAATAGAAGTGAAGAGCTATTTCAACAACACCAGAACAGACCTATCTCTGGGTGAGCTTTGCTGTTCTTTGAAGGAACTTGGCTCACTGGATAATCTGATGCTGAATTCTGCGATATTTGCCTGGGAGAGCTGCATTAAATAAAATACATGATGACTCCTACTATCTGACAATGCTCTTCATCAGCCATTTGGAATTCCCTGAACTGGGCTGTTCTCAAGACTCCTACTTATTTCTGTAATTATTTGATATACATTCTCCTGTCATTACTGCAAACCTAATATTTGTAATGCACAAGAAAAACCCCAATGCTATACACTTTCAGTACCTACTGTAACTGGGCAAATTTCCTTTGGCAAACAACTTATTACTTAAAGAGTGCAATTTAAGTGCAGCCAGTGCTGCTTGCAGTTTGGGATCAGCAAAGTTTTGTGTACTGGAGGTGTGTCCACTCCGTCAGAGAAGGTTCCTGGCTAGATAGAAATAGAAGGACTGCAAGGACCATCCTGCTGCAAAACTTTCACTATGTGACACAAATCAACCAAGGCTTCTGCTGTGCCAGTGCTGACATGCCAAAACTGAGACACAAAGATAAGTCCTGTGGCCACCTGAGAGCATTATATTTTTCAGGTAGGTTTTTTTACTGAGAACATTTTCAGTAAGTGTTTCTCCTTAGGGATGGTCACTGCTGGGTGACAGATTAATTGAAGTCCTCATCTGAGCTGGTGTGTACATTTCTCAACAGATCTCATTCTGGGGATCTATCCAGTGGATAAATATGTGTCACTTAGCACATAGACTCTACTATGAATACTCTCCACGTTATATCGCAGATAGGCAGGCTGGAGTAAAAAGGTGCATGTAGTGGTGAAGACTCATCAGAAAGAGGATTTGGGAGAGCATTCTTTTCTGTTGCTTAAATATTGACTTATTCCTGCCAGCAAGGCTGTTGTAACAACTGAGTATGTAAAAAAACAATCACATAGCTGCTGTGAAAGCATCTACACATGCTTCCCCACTGAGTCAGCTGAACTTGAGGCTTACACTAGGAGTGCCAAAATACCCAGGCTCTGGTCTAACTCACTACTCTTTGATATCTTCTGGACAGAAAATGGTTGTTAAATGCACCAGAGCCAAACCATGTGTTTTTGATGTTGACTCACATCCTCTTAGGGATTGGCTATACTCACTAGCCTAATTTGTTTCACCTTTTAAGTGAACCAGGATCCTGGTCCAGGATGACCTTGGCTTTCTCCATCAACAGCTCCAAATCTGAACTGCCCTTGGCAAATAATTTTTTTGTTCCATGTGCATGCAAATATTAGCTTGGGTAAATTTTAAAGAAAGACTGTTCTAGAAACAAGGCTCCATATGCTGTTTGGCATTCTGCATCTGGAGTTTTGGGTAGTTTCTGGGGAATCTGTGGTTTAGACAAATTTTGACAGTGCTTGTCAGGAGTGATGTGGAACATGGCTTTCTAATGAAGATGTTTAAACACACCTGTGCAATAGAATCCAGCTTACTTGATTTAAAAAAAAATAATTCTTGGCTGGCAGTCAGCACGTCAGATATTTTTCCCCCAGTTTTTCAGCTTTCCACTGTTCTTTCTTCCATCAAGGTACAAGATCAATGCAGCTTTGCCAACAGATCTCTAGCATATCAGGACAGAGCATCTTAGAGGCTTTTCTGCTAACCACAGTTTTGAATAAAGTTCATAAAATCTGAAAGCCTTAACCACAAGACTGAAGACTCATTCCATAAACTGTCTCCCTGTCAGACAGAAATGACTTTTTCTATGCAAAACAGAACAGCTTCAACCACAGATATTGAGAGGCATCCTCCCCAGAAGAACTTGACCATGGGGAGCAGCGGGTGAAACACAAGGGTTGATGTCTCTCTGGGTAGAGAACTAGTATTGGGCCAGATCTCCTCTCAGCATGGGCAAAAGCTCTCCTCTCTGTGCAGTAAAATTGCTGAGGGTGTCAGGGACCTTGTCTTCCAGCTCTGTCTGTGTGTAGCACAGCCCACTGGGCTCCCTCTGGGGATGCCAAATAGATCAAGTCTCAGTAGGAAGATACTGGGGGAAAAATTAAGCTATGTACAATGACAGGACAACTATAAAGTAAGAGCGAGCTGCTTAGTTTGGCCACAGCTACTGTACAAGTGCCCACAGTGACATCTCTTGATGGCCGGCATGCAGACATCTAACATCTTAAACTCAGGCATTTTAAACTAGTGGAAGTTAGACACAGGAAACTTTCCATTAATTCAGTCAGTCAATTCTTGCAGCAAACAGTGTGACCCCAGATCCCTCCCTGGCGGTCAGTGCGAGTCTGTTCAACATCACAGAGAGTGGCTGCAGAAACAGCCACACAAAGGGCATGAATCCTTTTTTAACCACTTTGCTACCACTTGTTTGAAAACCAGACTTTCCATCACACATGAAATTCTGTCACTTCCACATTTGTCTTTATGCTGATCCAGAAGGAAAACATGACATTTTGAGCTTTTTGAGATAAAGAGTATCTCTAATCTCAGTGAATTTCATTTTAGTGAAGCAGATTTCTTTCTTCCTAAAATTGGAGGAATAACGTCAAATGCAACAAGCAAATACACTAAATTGTGTTTTGACACAGTGAAATGAAATGAGTACCCTGGGTGAAATAATTACAGCCTGTCAGCATGAGTTACTGAGAATATTCCTGCAGAACATTTCAATTTGAAGGAACCTGAATGTTCAAAGGAGATGTCACCAGAAAAGGCATTACAATTGCATCCCTGCACTTGGCTTTCCAGATCTGAGGCTGGGTGTTTGGGTTATTTCAATCCTAACTCAAATGCAAAAGGAGGCTACATAGATGAGCCATTAAAGGCTAGGGGAAGTTTCTAAATACATTGCTCTCTACTTGTAAGAAGACAAGTGAAAACCAAAAAGGTTTGGGACTGATGGTTTTTCTTTTTTAAAAGAAGAGTGATGTTTCTGTTTAGCCCCACACTTAAGAAAGCAAGAATCCTGTATCAGCACCCTATTTATGCAAAATCATGTTCCTACATCTACAGAATGTCTTGCATTTGCTGACTCTGAAGGTGGATCAAGTCCAAAATCCCATGCATCCAGAGTGCATGAAAAGCTTAGGCCAGCACATATTGCCAAGAAACCTGGGCTCAGCCTGGGATGGGTGTTTGTCAGACTCTTTTACCACAAGCTGGGTAACACAGGTCCATGAACTTGGGTTGAATATGCTTACAATCTGTACAGAAGCATAAGGAAAAGATGCCGTTCTTACACGATTTTAAAATATATTGCCATCCTCTTTATGGGTACAAGAACCACATGTCAGTGACAGCTCCAAACACTTAAATTTAATCTCAGTTGTTGTAAAGCATGCAGGTCTGGTAAAGACATGGCTGATCAGTGTTCATACCTTTTGCTTCAGCTGTAAAACCGTCTGCTTTATTTGATGAAATTCCTTACAAGAGGCACAGCATGTCCCCGGTTTCGCCACATTTTCAGATTTCTCTGGAAGCCCAGCTGAAAGAAAGCAGTTTCCAATATAAATATAAAGATCCAAAGGAAAGAGGTTCATAAAGTGACTGCAAAAGCAACTTGAAGGCTGTTACATTTCCCCAGACTGCGAAAAGAGAAGAGAATCTCGCCATTATTAAATCTTTGACTGTGAATTCCTATGGAAGGCTGAGAAACTTTGCAGGGACAGCTCTAAGCTCATTTTTAAAGCAGCTGTTTTCTGTTAACAGTCCCCAAAGAATTCATTTTTTTAATACCTGGAAAAGTTTACACCCCTTCTTTTATCTTTATGTTTAGGGTAGACTAACCCCATAGATCTGAACCAATTTACAGTCCCCTGAAGGGCAAATTTTCATATGCTATAAATTACAGTAAAATCCCTCACAATATGGTCATTTTGTTCACTTTGCACAAACTGTGCTTTATCATTATGGGTTATTCTCCATGCATGGAATCAGCCTGTGCAGAGATGGGAATTGAGATTAATGACAGGGATTTAAATCCACACAAGAGAAAGGGTCACATCTGTTGATACTATGCATGAATGGGATCTTTTCAGGAATCCATTAAGTGATTCAAACTGTAAGAGATATTGCAAATGTTATTTTTGTCCTTTTCCCAATCCCATACACAGTCAAGCACTTCTGCATCACAAACAAACAAGCATTGTTGTAACAGATGTCTGCTTAAAAAGAAATCTAGTTTCCAAACCACAGGGTGACACATACTGGCAAACTCCAGGTGAACTTTTCCCCTTCCACATACAGTTGCTGAGAAGCATCAAGTGGCTCTGCATATAATGTGTGGCCCTGTACAATGTTACCTGGATGGGTTATCAGGCACGTTTGAAGTCTGATGTTTCAGACCACATCCTGCAATGGAACAACTCTGCAGGTGCTCCTGGTTAAAGCCAGGAAATCTTCAAAATCTTCCAAAAGTATCAACTGCAATGTGCTCAGCTATTGTGTTATGCTTCTCACTTGGGCACACACTTAAATGGCCTTCATCTTTTCAGAAATGTGCATTGATTCTGAAAACATCTGCATCTTTTTAAATACACCTAGAAGTTTCTAATACTGAAGATATTATGTAGTACTTGACTTTAAAAGTTTGCAGTGTCCAGTAAGGAAGAATCTGATGATTATCTATGGACCATCTACGCACAAATACAGGGAATATTTTTCAGTACGTTTAGTCCATTGGGTGTAATGACACATCAGGGAGGCTTGCCTTTAGAAGAGAAAGATCTCCTAATCAGGTAGGAGAGGGCTGTGAGGGCAAGATGCTGCAATGATCAGAAGCATTAAGACTGATATGAATACTGAACTGATCAGAAGATTGGGAGGCAAAGGCTGGAAGTCATCAAAACCAGTCATCAACTGGTTTTTCCCACAGCTGCACTCTGACAGCACTACAATATTACATGTATTATTCACCATTTTTATGGCAGTGAGCATACCCTGCTTGCTTGCTGAGCTTCACAGCCCTTTCTGATAACACAGGCTTGGCACCTGAACGGTTTTCTGTGCAGTGTTCAGGTGGCTCGAAGATTCAAGGCCAGAAGGCACTAACTTGGTGTTTTCTGATGAACTCTACATAGCAAGGAATAGAATTTCGTCAAATCAAGCTACACTGAATACAGGGCTATTTGGCAAAAAGACCTCAGAGAAGAACTCTACCATTTGTATGAAGGTACCTGAATACACAACATTTGCTGCTTTCCTTCCTCTCTGCTGTACTCATAATGCTAATCATTTTGCCTATGACTCCCTTCAAAGCCTCTTTGCCCATAAACATTTCTTTGGTAGGTTAAATAATCTGCACCATGCCGGGCTTTTTTTCTTTAGCAAGGAATTGATGTGCTTTAATCAGGACACCTATTGATGTCTCTATAAAATAAATTTTCTCTTGACCACAAGTCAGTTTTGTGGGGTTCTTCCTCCCTGTTCAATTTTTCATCTTCCTTTAAAAAAACAAAACCAGTGTCTTGACATGTCCATTTTTGGACATGTGTAGGATTTACAGATACACATACATAGAACTGTTAGGGAAAAAAAAGCCTTTTTTTTTTTTTTTTTCCTTTTCCAGTGCAAATAAAGTCTGTGTTTGGTACTAGTCTCAACCAAAATTTCTTTTAATAACTATCTCACCAAATGAGTTCTGTCACACTGTGTTAAGAAATGTTGCTGAAAGCAACATACAGTCATAGGGAGAAACTGCCAGAGTCTCTGCTATTTGAAACCCAATGCAATCCCACTAGAATCAGTGGAATTATGAGCAGATTAGGAAGCGGTGAATTTGGCCTTGTGTTTCCTTATAAAAGCCAGTTTGTCTTCCAAAAGGATGCAGCACACGGGGCTGACAAGTACAGATAAAACAGAGCTGTAACAATCCATGGAGATGAATGCTGGGGGGGATCAGCAAATGTTTGGGAAATATCATACCAGTGAGATTTCTGCAAATCCGGTTGGATTGACTTGTCGGAGGAAGAAGTCCAACATCCTCATATAAGCAAGCGTGAGCTGCATCCCAGGAGAGAGGTGGAATCCCCCTAACTCATACCAGACAGAGGTGATGATTTGCCCAGGGAAGGAGTCATCCATCAGACATTCACTCTACTCTCATCCAATCCTGTATCAGGACCAGACTACGAATAAAGCCAGAATACAGCATGGATAAAGCCAGAAGCCACCTAGGACAGGCCAGAGGGGGCAGGAAGCCATTAGATGGAGCCACCCACGCATGGTGCAGAACCAGAGGTCGCCTACAATGGCCAGTTTGACCAGCACTGAGCAAGGCACTTATAGAGCCTGTTTCCATTGCACAGACCTATACCAGGAAACTGAAGTTATTTTGGAGAAGGCTTAAACCCGCCCCATTTTATGAAGGCTTTCCAAAGCATGAAGTCTAGCTCACACATGATGTTGCTGTCCTGACGAGGGTCCTTTAATCTTGGTGAGGTACTGGTGAGGCCTGTGGCACCTACAGTGAAGAGACCCGCTCAGGGAAGTGGTGTATTTTCTTCCCGTGTGCTTGTAGACTCTGCCTTGCTGACACTGGAAGAGAAGGAGATGCTGGCAGAGGGGAGCTCTGCGGGAGCTCTGCTGTGGGCGGTCTGTGCGTGGAGGCTGTGGAGTCGATCATCTGTGTTGTATTATCCAGGCTCAGCGTGCTGAGATGGTTTCATTTGCCTACTTCTGCGCGGGCAGCTGTATTGTCTCCATCAAATGCAACGTGACTGCGGATGCAGGAAAAATGCTCCTATTCTTCTGTCCACGAACCAACACCGAGCTCTCAGTCAAGCCACTTACGGAGCCAAAAAAGTGTCCAAATTGCAGCCTTCAGGCGTGGAACAATGAAAACATGAGTATGATCTCTCCGGAAACATGCAGCATCGTTAGAGATGGAGAGGGTTAGGTGTGTTTTCGTCTCCCACATTAAATATTAAAATAAAATTCGAGTGTTCCAGCTACTATGAAAAGCAAGTCATCTGTTCGTTTGGAAGTCGCTCAGGCCGGTGCAGGGCCGGGATTTACCACGGGGTGGTGCATCGCTACAGCTGGTTCCTCATGAAACCCTTTCCTTTGCAACGAGTTACCGACACAAGTCCCGTGAAATAGCGATGGCCAACTCCTCTCTCGTTTTCACCTCTTTCAGACGTCTGACAGTTAGTAACATTAACTAGGACTACTGCGGGGTAACTGAGCAGAAAGCATCCTTCCCTGCTTCCCACAGCTGATTTGGGAACTGTCTCAAGAGATGGTGGGTGTTCTATTCCAGATTAACTGCTGGAACTGACATTTTTATGTGCCGTCTACATTCAGTGAAAAATTGGTGTTTTAAAAATATTAGAATTATTTCCACAGCCTTGAATATTTGAAAAGTTGGTAATCCTGAATGCTTTGGACATTCCTCTATCAGGAAACTTGAACTACCCAGAGGAAAAGTTAACTAAAAAAACTATTTGTAAGGAGATTATAGAAATTATATCCCTTTCCTTTATGACCCATGCACACACACTTATGAGGGAAAAAGAAGCATTTGAAAATTACCAGGAATAATTACAGTTACTGGAGTGGCTCCAGCTACACATTTTCAGAGGAAAATCAAAATTATAAATTGCTCTGGCCTTCCACTGGGATTTGGAGCACTCTGTGATACCGTGTTCAGGCATTAACTGATGAAACTATTGTAAGTCACCATTCATCAAAAGAAGTTAGGTCTTTTTTCCAGAGCCCAGGGTGTTTGCTTCCTCCTTTCTTTTTAAATTTTTGTGTTGGTATTTAATCTTCAGTACTCTCAATGCTGTAATTTAATAACTGGTATGAGGTCAAAACCTTTAAAATCATTTATGCACAGAACATGTATATCCTTTGAAACCATGAGTGAAATGTAAGCTCTCACTTCTGCCCTGTTCCGATCACATTTAATTTTCTTACAAATTAAATTAAAATAAAAATTTGACCGCAGTCACACAAACTAATTGCAGGTCATCAGAATTCAGTGTTACTCAATGTAATTGATTTATTGTAATAGAAATTGATTTAAGCAGTGTTTGAAATGTGTGTTGAACTTCCAGACACACCTTTTCTGAGCCTCTGAGTGCCAAGGGGCACTAACCACCCAACCCAGGGCCATTTGCTAATCTCAAATGTAGGCATGTAAATATAAATTAAAGTTACCGAAATTATTTAAATAATGAAGGTTTGTCAGGGTCATCATCTGGTAATTTTTTCCCCCTCTGTCTCCTGAGCTCTGGGCCACAAAATAGGTATAATTTAGGCTGGTGTGGGAAGAAAATATGACTTTTAGCAGCTGGATCCAGCAGAAATGGTCTAACTGAAGCTAAAGTGCCAAATTTCACTGTTCAGCCATTCTGCCTCTCCAGGGGAAGATTCTTTCCATGTCCTTCAATGCAATTGTGCACTGGAGCAGAGCACGTGGCAGGGCTGCTCCACTGGTGCTCAGGTGCCCAGTGAGCAGCTTGGGTTCTCCAGGAGCACCAGCTACATCCCGGCTTTGGACCCTCAGCTCCAAGTGTAGCGTAGGGAGCAGTTCCTCTTCATCAAAGATCAATCCTTTAGGTGTCCCCTAGGCCCAGGACATTTAACCTCCAGTAGCCCTTACCTTTATCTCCTTTGGTGCACGTCTTGCCATCCTCCTCCCGGATATAGCCCTCGTGACACTCGCACCTGTAGCTGCCCAAGGTGTTGACACAGATCTGAGAGCAGAGAGTCCCATTGCTTGTGGCACACTCATCGATATCTGGGGACCAGCAAAAGTCAAAAAAATGTCCTACAGCTGGAGGTTTCAGACTTCAAATACAATAAAAGGCTTCCTTTAGAGGTATGAAGAGATTTTGTAGTTAAATATAGGAATAATTGCACCACCACTGGTACTTTGGGTGCTTGACCATTTCCTTGTATTGAAAAGATCACAAGCAAGGCTCAATCCTGAAAACCTTGTCTCCCTGGCATGGGGAACCACATAGGGCAGGGCAGGACTAGCCACACAAGGACCACGTCTAAATGATCAGTCCTGAATTAGATACTGGCCACCTGGATCAAACTCCAAGGATTAGTTTTCATAATTAGGCCTGGTTATAATGCTTTAATATTCCACATATACAGCTCACAACCTGCAGGAGGAATTAAAGGAAATACTACATCAGCCTAGCACTTCAAAGTGTATGTATTTTGTTTTAGGTAATACCTCCTAATGATTTCATGGGAATCTAGATCTCCTAATTCTGTTAAGCAATCCTTAACACAGTTAAAAACCATGTTTCTTCTGTAATAGTTATTATTATGAGTGTAAGAAAGGTTTCAGGGAGCAGGATACATCATTAACCAGGGATGAGCTCAACATGCACTGCTACCCACCCAGGCAGTAAGGCTTCTCTCTGTTCCTGTGCCTCTCCCGATCATAGCGGTACCCAGGATAGCAGGTGCATAAGACTCGCCCAAAATTATCTGTGCACTGCTGTTCGCAGGGAGCTTCAGCACAGACATCATAGTCTAGAGAGAGAAAAACATGGTTAGGAAAAATTCCAGTGGCAGTAGCTGCATGATACTTTGACACCTCTCTGCTAATTAATGTAAAGTCCAGGTGAGCTGTTTTTAAGGACTGAAGGAATCCAGATATAAAACATTCATGAGACATAAGCAAAGAATTATATTGAAATAGTAATTGCTACTCACATCTTTACCACAGTTGGACTATTTCTTAAGGCTGGATTTTAAGCAGGGGTCACTTTCGCAGTTGGCAGAATTTAAGAATTCTTTTCGCAGAAATATTAAATTACCTAAAACTTTTTTTGTTGTTTTCTTCTACAGATTTTTAAGTGCAGATAACAGTATTTTCCTATGCAGAATACTGTGAAAAACCACAAGGCTAGTTGCCAAATCCAGGCAGAAAGTATATCATAAGGAAAGGTTAATTAAATCACACAGTAATTGTTCAAAGCCAGATATAACCCTTCTAGCAAAGAATGCATTGTTACAAAACCATCATCACTCTTAATAACAGCAGTATGCAGATTAGAGTATGGTAATATTGCTGCCTGGCTTTGTCACTGAAATCCCAAAAGACTGCAGTCCCTGTCTGAAACCCAAGGGAAGGCAAATCTGTTTCTGATTTCACTGTGATGTGGCAGCAGAGCTGAAGTCTGGGGAATGGACAGCAGAGCACAACAGAGTGTGACCCACATCCCTGCCCTGCCAGGGGCTGGGTTTGGCCCGTGGCTGTGTGTACAAGGGCTTGGCAGTCCATGGGGAAGCCTGGCATCTGCTGGGAGAAGCCAGGACCTGAAGCACCGTGTGGTCTCAAAACCAGCTCAGGCACACCCTGCTGAACATCAGGTTTTACACCAAAGAAAGCGGCAGTTTCTGTGGTCGTTTCAGAGAACGTCCTTCTGCACAGAGCACCCGTGTGGCTGTGACCTTCCAGGGACTGGGTGCTGGGGCCACAGCAGAAATATCCCCTCGTGCTCCAGACCAAACATATCGAAACCAAACCTAAGTGGTTCAGCCGAGTTCCCAACAATGCACTGTGTTTCCATACACACAATTAAAATGCGAACTCATTACTGACTCACCCTAATGACTAGCAGACATCTCTGGGTACAATGATTGTTCCAAACAATTAAAGTGAGCTAATAGATGGTAAAGCAAATGAAACCATATTTTCTGTATGAAATATATAGCGCACATGTGTAGCACTGGGGTTAAAAGTAACAGTGTGCCAAGGTACAGAAAAGCACCAAAAGGAGATTTAAAAAGCTTCTGTGTCTCTCACCAGAGCCCCATAGACAAAAACGTAGTATTGTGATGGTGCCAAACATTTCCTCCCTTCTGCTTGTCACCTTTTGAATAGCAAGCATCCTTTTTTTTCTTTTACTTCACAACTGTGTTGACTTTAGCTCTTGAAGTCTGAATTCTTGAGCCCTTGAAGTGCTGTGGTGGTGAATGGCAGTGCCAGGATCCCCAGCAGTAACCAGGGTCAAACAGTGCAGGGCCACAGAAAGAAAACATGGCCCTCGCCTTCAAATTGGCCAGTCCGGAGGTCTAATTTGGACTTTTTAGGTGATGCTGGGGCTGTAAATTCCTGTTACATTTGGCACTACTAGCCAGTCCCAAATATAAAGCATTGCTGGTGTTTTTCCTGGGCACTGCTGTTATTTTCATTTTCCACTGAAATGAAATCAGAGTGAGAACAGGGTAGTGTGCCCAGCACAGCGGTCAACACTCCTGCTCCTTAGCCAGCGTACCTGTGCAGATGCTGGATTTGGCCTGTGCCATGTTCAGCTATTCAGAGCAGAGGTAAAATGAACTCTAACCTCTCTGTGCTTCCATGAGTAGATGTGCCCTAACAAAATCATAAAAAACAGTGCTGGAAGGGACCGTCTCCCACCACAGGCAGGATTAGCTATGCGTAAACTTTTCCTAGTTTCTTTTTTCCCTCAGAGGTGGATATGGTCCACCATGCAGTCTATTTCCAAGATGAAATACTCTTGCAGGCAGAAAGCTTTTAAGTCATATCTAATCCAAACTCCCCTTATAGCCACTTAGGCCCATTATTTTTGCCTTCTTCTCCTTGGCTATAAAGAACAGTTTATTTTCCCCCTTGCAGCAAGTTTTCACATACCTAAAAACTGTTATCACGTCTCCCCTCAGTCTCCTTTTCTCTAGACTAAACAATGCCAGTTCTTTTTATCAGTTTCTCTTTTGCCATATTTCATTTAACCAGTCTTTAAATATGGTTTTCATGTCCACCTCAGCACAACTTCATCATAGCTGTTGCCTCATTTACCTTTATACAAGGCTGGACAACGGTCCAGGGGGTACAAATGCCCCTGCTGGTGGTCACACACAGTCAATTGAGATCACACAATGGTTGTGGGCAGGTCCCACGTCACAGAGCTTTTGTGCCAGGTAACATGACTTGCCCAAGAAGAGTCCTCGCAACTGGGATGAAATTAGGCAGAAGCTGCTGCACCACCTCTGTGTGTTCTGCAGAACTGAGGATGCACATGGCCTCCCATGCTCAAACCCCTTGTTTGATGGCCCAGCGTAAGAAATGTTGTTTGAGGACAAATCAAAACCACACAGTGAAGGCCAGGCTCTTCCAGGAAGGAACAATGCAAAACTGAAAGGAGAATAATACATGTCTCTATGTGACCTTAGAAATGACAATGCAGTCATTTCTGGGAACAGGAAAGTTGTACCAAGGAAACTTTCAAAACACCATTAGTGAGGGAAGAGCAGGTCTGATTGCAGCTCACCTGTAATAGAGTATTTTGCTCTGTGCTCCCCCACAGCCAAGAATCTCAGGTAACAAACCAGTGGTAGCAAGGATGCTCTCCAAAATAAGCTGTTTCATAGTACATAGTTCACTCTATCATGCTATGAGACAGCACCTGAGACAGGATTTGGTTGGAGCTGTGAGTCTTCAAAGCAAAGAAGAAAGAGATCATACAGGAGAAAAAGTGGGTTTTGACCTTTTCTGATCAGATGGAGGAGGAAGAGATGCTTAAAAGAGAACCAGGCACACAGAGGTAACTCCAGTGGATGTTTTTACTGAGGATCATTGCTTCCTGCTCCTGCAGCCGAAAGCCAGAACAGGAAGATGAGTATGAAATAAATGAAATGCTGAACATAGGGGCGTGGACTTATACTGGACTGCACTGATTTCTGTTGAAGGGCAGATGAGAAATAACAGGACAGAAACCGATAATGCACATGGACAAAGACACAACCCTTTGGGAAAGAGTCTGTTTAAATAACAGCTGTCCTAGAAGGAGATTGGTGTTTTCCCACAGCAGCTGTAAAAGGGTGGACAAGGGAGGGTCTCTCCCTCTGCTGACCCTCCTCCCTGCAGCCACTGCTGAATCATGGAGAAGACAGGGATGGAAACACTTCTCACAGTTAAGATGTGCCAGTACTGGATTAAAAGGTGCAGATGTGCTCTAATAAACTCACATCTGTAATGCATTTTATGTGCCTGTGTCGAGATATGAATTTCATACAGCTACTCTGTCAAGATTATGCCAAAGCAATGTGTGAAGAGCCAAGTGATGTCTTGTAACAGAGTACGTGAAATGAATACTTCAGTGAATCATGTTTCTCGTCCCTATTCCAATGGCCCAAGGTTGTCTCGGATGTTACAGCAATTGCTGTGGCCTCTGAAGTTTAAGGCAAAATACAGATGGAGCTGAAAAAGGGGGAATGAAGAAACAAAGGGAGAGAAGCCACAGCCAGCAGAGAAATTGAATTAGTGGCAGAAACTCTCAGGTTACTGAGATGCAGTTAATAACAGGATTAAGTGAAGTAAGTGGGTACATAATAAAAGCTGCTTTCATAATCACCTAAAATCTCAGGAGATGAAAATCAGAAGCCAAAATAATATATTGTCATGGCTCTCATTTTATTTTTGCTCCTATTACTTCTGCTGTATCCATTATATTTAGTGAATAACCAGTCTATAAAATTGTTAAATCCATAGGAAAACTGGAGGCCAGATTGTAGAGTACTGGCTTTTCTCCACCCTGAAAGGATTTGGGACTTCTGCCTCCAACACACACAACCACCATCTCCAAGTGTCAGTCTCACACTGGAGTTGTCACCTCTTGCCACACACAGTGAGACAAAACTCACTGCAAAACCATAAGACAAGGAACTTGCTGTAAGCATTGAGTTCACATAAACTATACTGAGCTTCTCAGGGCTCAGGCTGGCCCTTCATTTGCAAGGAAGCAAATATAGAATTCTTGTTTTGAGAAGAATGAGTGGCATGGTGTTGTTCCTTTTTGTTTGTTTGTTTGTTTTTGTTTGCTTGTTTGCTTTATTTTTTTGTTTTTTGTTGGGGGGACTTTGTTTGTTTGTTTGCTGGCTTTGTTTTTTAATTATTATTATTTTTTGTAAAAAGTGCTTTACTGTTTCCACCCAGCAGCAAAGAAGACACAAATTTACAAAAAACAAACAAACCAACGAACAAACCAACCAACCTGCCCAAAACCACTCCCTCCTCCCCCTGCAAAAAAAACCCCAATGGAAAGAAAGCCCAAAAAAACAAAACACGATTAGAGTTTGGGTTATAATCCCTGTTGGCTGGAGACTGTAACTCAAAAAGCAGACAACTCTCTTCATTTTCATTTGTCACTTTTTTTTTTTTCCTCCCCAAAACATCATCATCCCAAACTGGGAAAATTCTCAGGCCA
>JAWMRA010000090.1:59795255-59810503 GCA_035584735.1 Pseudotriccus pelzelni | reverse complement strand
CAACTCAAGGCTTTTCATGTGTCATCAAATAGAAGATTGTGTTGCCTTCAACCAACTTTTTAACCTGCTTTTCGGAGCAGACAAGGTTTATTGGCTTGAAGTCTGGATATTTTCTCCTGCCTGACAGTTCCTCTGCTTCTACACCCTCAGAGCCAATTCCACCCCAGTCAGTTCCCTTTTTCCTACTGCATGAACCACCCTGATTAAATCTACATCTTCCTCAGCCCCTGATGACAGGGAAGCCATACCCATGACCTGGAGAGGTGGCAGAAGTGAGACACTATTTCGTGATGCTCTCCCCTCTCTGATGTCATAGGTGACTAAAGGCATGACTAACTCACCTAGTCGCCCCCACCCTGTGCACCGACAAGCCCAGCTGTAACAGATCCAAGGGATCAATGGGGAAAACCACTCTCCAGGAAACATGTGCTTCTGTGTGCGCAGAGCACTCCAGCCTACCTAGCCAAGGGCAGAACATGTCTCTCTGTCTGCAGCAGGCCATGGCACAAGATCTGCACAGCCATGTGTACTTGGCGAAGGATAAAGGCTTGGCATGCTAAGCAAAACTTTTGGAAGTTGCTGATCTTTTTATTTTCCCAAGAATTTCTTGGAAACAGTCTTCCCCTACACAGACACATGAGATACAGCTGAGCCTGCACTTGCATCAGGTTGCTCTTCCAAACTGGCAATGTAGAAAACAGGGTAAATGGGGAAAGACAAATGAGTGAGGGCATAATGGGTAAGAACAGTGAAATCACATACCTTCAGGGATGCACTGTCCAAGAACAAACTTATAACCCTTACAGCATTTTTTCCTGAAAAACAATAAAATAAATAAATGAATAAACAAATGTATTCTCTAAAGGTTGGTGCTGCCTTTAAAAAGGTCATAGGCAGATCATGGATCTGATGAACCAAACAAGGTGAAGAACTTGAGCACTGCAGTTGGAGGTATCTCAGCATTTTAAAATGCAGCGTGGAAACACACCACTCAGTCCATGAGGCATTTAGATGGCAGCATGTCCAGCCACCTCAGCAGCTGGGTACCACCAACCTACCCAACACCCCGAGTGGTTTCCAAAAACCCTGCTTCCTTGTGCTGACAGGATGCAGCACTCCTCTGTGCTGTCCGTATACACAACTCAGGTCATCATTTTCACGGTACAGTGAAGGGTGTTTTCAAACATCCGTCATCACAATGTAAACTTGCAGAAAGGGGTAAGTCTGAGAGAGGAGTACACAGAGGATAAATGTTATCAGTCATTTATCATCTTTCAACAAACCTAGAAGTGGTAAGTGAAATATATTGGGTATTCAACTCGTATCTTATATTGGCTAGGGGACAAAACTGAAGTGAAGAGTCAATAGGATCAGGTACTTTTTA
This sequence comes from Pseudotriccus pelzelni, assembly GCA_035584735.1. Taxonomy (NCBI): domain Eukaryota; kingdom Metazoa; phylum Chordata; class Aves; order Passeriformes; family Tyrannidae; genus Pseudotriccus; species Pseudotriccus pelzelni. The sequence goes on along the minus strand of JAWMRA010000090.1, from coordinate 59,809,119 downwards.
TGTGCCTATAATATGAACAAAGTCTGAGGGCTGAGAAATTATTGTTTCTGACACACTGGCCTGTAATGCCATTTAAGGCATCCAGCTATACCTGCTGGTTTGATTTCTAGGCAGGAAAACACATTAAGTCACCAGGACTCACAGGAGTGCTCTGGAAACTTTATAAATGGCTCTGTCCCTTATCACCCTAAGAGTTTCTTGCTGCAGGAACCTGGTGACCCTCAAAGAGTCCCATGTTGGTGACCACCATGACTGCTGCAAAAGAAAACTGCTGCTCAGTGCACTGTGATATCAGGTACACCTGAGTCTGAGGGGGAAAAACCCTGTATTTTACAAAAGCAGTTTTTCATGCGTTGTGGACATGCTGAAATATTTGCAAAACTGGGAAATAATCCATTTGGTCTTTTCCTTTAATTCAATAACTGATGCAGAAGAGTGCTAAAGGCATGTCAGTCAATGTCACAACACTCCCCTGGAAAACACGCAGCCATCACAAATCATCATTATGTTGAATTTAAACCAACTATCAGTTGCAACTGACCGCCTAAAGCAAACAATGCATTACTCCAAACTATGTAAAAACAAACTTTGGCTCCATATTTTATCCTCTTCCAAGATTAGTTGGAATATAAATTATGCTTAATGAAGGTTGAACATCTGAAGAGGAAGCCTTGCTTTGTTATGCAAACAGTGGTCCCTCATTAGACTTCTTTCCAAACACTGCTGTGAAGTTTTATCTGCAAGACAAACAAACGCAGAAGGAATGAGTTCAAAGGTGCATTGGGGAGGCTGTTCATATGCTGCAAGCCATGCTGATGGCTTTCCAAGTGCACATCCATCTCCTCCTGTCTGCAGGAGAAGAGAGGCTGATAAAGGTTTGCCTGTAGCTGCTCTTCCGAGGGAGATACAGCCTGACTTGAGAAGGCTGGAAGACGAGAAAAAAGAGAAGGACACCCCTGGCCTGAGATGCTGACCTGTGCGGTTGTGCCAGCCAGAAGTAACCAGAAATAGGGAGCAGCAGCTTCCATAATGTCTACCCTTCTCCACAGAAGATTTTCAGGCTTAGGACCCTTAGGACTCCCATCCTGGGGGTAACTCGTGGCAGCACATGGCAACTGCAGCCGTACAGCCTGCTCCTGGGTAAGGGCTCTCCTGCTGGGAACCTTGCAGGATCTGCCTCTCTCCTCTCAGCTTGGACAGCAATGGCTTTTAACTGGGACTGTGGGCTTTCTTGTGGCTAAACGGAAGCTTTATCCTCCTTACTGGATTCTCCTGGAAGCCAAACCACTTGCCTTGATCAAACCTCGATCAACCAGCCACATATTGAGAAGTGACCACATGCCAAGTTACGACCACTAAACACTGCCCTGGTACCCTGATACTGCTCCAAAGCATGAACAGCCTTCCATAGCCTTGTCCGGGGTTGATCCACTTAAAGTAACCAGAAAATCATGCTCCACTGGCAGATATCCAAGTCCTTGCTGAAATCCCTCTCTTCAACGGCTTCTTGCAGCAATGAGTTCCATGGGGAGACGAGGTGTTTTTGAGAGACCATTTCTGTGTTTTCAGTCCCCCTTTCAATTTTTGTTGAATTTTCCCAGTTTACTGGTAAGGCGAGTTGGAAATATTTTCTTTACAAACTTAAAGAATTTTCTGAATCATGGAAATTTGAAATCACACTTAAAGGAGTGGTTTAGAGGAGGGATGCCCTGGTTTCAGGACCACACTCCAGAAACCAATTCCCCATGATAATCTGCTCCCAGCTGAAGATTACAGATCTCTGCATTAGTACTCAACAGCAAGCTTGAGCCATTAGCACAGTTTTGCCAGGGAAATTGCTACTTTAGGGTTAATGCCCAGGAAATGCAATATGACAATACCTATTTCTCTGAACACTACATTGCAACCCTGGGATTCCTGCATGCTTTAGCCTTCTAAATTCTTAAAGAGAAATCTGTCAAAATGATGGACACATGAGCATTAGCAAAGGCATTTTAATAGCAACACTCATTTTCAGACATCCAGCTCCAGGTTGGCATGTCTAATCAAGGTTGCACAGCAGCAATCTTATTGTACATAATGAGAGGTAACAGGGGGTTCCTGATAATTTTAGCTACTGAATAACTTTCAGCAAGGTGGTTGCTATGCAGCTGTACATGTGATCATGCATGAAACACAAACACAGGGCTGTGTAAGAAGCTCCCCTAATAAAATCTGGATCTAGAGGGAAATTAAGTTGATTCATTAACCTCAAATCTGGCTTACAAAACAAGAAACTTCCGACCGACTTATCTGTTACAGCTTTTGATGAGGTACTTCAGCAACTAAAAATACAGCAACTTCTGATTCTCATGCAATCTTCACTCAGGAATATGCACAGGCCCAAATTTACAGAGGGTTTTGGACACCACAGTTTCAATGCCTGCGATGTCTAGCTTTTGTGTTACCTGTATGAAAATCCATAGCAATATGGACTCTCTCAAAGGAAAACCACCCTTTTCTTTTTCTGGCAAAAAAAGCTGCAGGAAATGCAGGGAAATGTTGAGCTACTCCCCTCTACTCTGGACGCTGAGATGCTTCTGGATCACTGAGTGCTAGAAGATGGGATTTAGGGTCAAATGTTTGATACCAACAAACACGTGTGTGACTAAACAAGCTGTGGATCTCCTTTGTTGCAGGCTTTTGTGGCCCATCACCTTGCAAACTGAGAGGGGAGCTGAGCTTTACAGGAGCTCCCGCACGTCCCATCACCCCACTGTGTCCCCCAGCACACAGAGTGCTCCAGCAGAACACCCCTGCCCCATCCTGCAAAGCAGTAGCTGCTCGATAGCATCGCCTCTGACAGGCAGAGCAAAAGGCAAGATGCAAGGAATGCAGCTTAATTAAACCACCACTTTATTAAGTTAGCTTATCAGGCAGCTATCAGCAGTAATTCATCCAGTGCAAACCATGTTTTTTCCCTATAATTGTTTCCACCTGGTGCAGAGCTGCCATCACCCCCGGCCCACCTCCTGCTCTGCACAGGACACCACAGCCATCCTGGAGAGACTGACCAGGGAATACTCTGGGTGAGAGGCAAGGGAATCACTCAGGCTTCTACAGCTGCTGAAATGCTTCTGAAATTCAGACAGGATAAACATTTTAAAACGATAATTAAACAGCATCTGTCTGCAGTGACACAGCAGTAACTTGGGCTGTAACATCAGCTACTCCGTCCGTTATTAAGGTTTTGCATAACACCAGCAAAGAAGCAACTGTAAAACTCTGTCACGAGTTACTTTGAAAAAGATACATGATGATTTTTCAGTAATTGAAAAGGGGAAGGCAAAAGGGAAATGCAAAGGGAAGACGAAAGAGAGAAGTTTTAAACCAGTTTCAGACAGAACTTAATATGGTAAGGAAACTCTTGCTAAAGATGTCAAAAGTAGAAAGAATCTGCTCTAGGAAATATTTGCCTCCTGAGAGCAAAGCAGACACAGAAATCTCTACGCTTAGTCAGAAAGTGAGTCCTTAGGATAAAATATTGCTCTTACTTTATCCCTACAATGCTGGCAGGCAATCAGCCTCCAAGCTGGCTCCTCCCAGACAGAGGTAGTTCAAGCAGAGGCACTTTACCTCCCATTCACTGGAGCACACACATGGACAGTTTCTAGAGCTCAGCTGAGGCCTGAGGTCGCTTCACTGGTGCAGCAACTCCACAGGTGGTCAGGCAAGTCAAATCCCTGTTCTCTGAAATGCTTTTTCGGACCAATGAATGTCAGATCAGTCACAGTTTAGGGGGCATAAAAGATGCTTAAAATTTTATGTAGGTTTAAATACATCAACACTGTTCTCCGAAGTCGATGCAGGTAGAAAGTAACGATAATATACTCAAGAAAATGTCTTTAATAAAAAAGCAATTTCCTATTGAGAACAATTTTTTTTTATGCCAGAGTTCTTCAGCTTATGCCATAACATGAACTCAGAAGAACTTGTGCCGTGTTTTGAAGACCTGAGTCAGCAAAGGCCACAGCATAGTGTTTTTAATTGCACAAAGGGGTCTTTGTTAGAGCCCCTCCTCATCGGGCCTGCCCAGCATTTCTCTTTCACCACACTGTCTTTAAAAAGTACACAGTGTAGCAAAAATGCAAATGTAAAATACAGCAATTAATTTACAAAAAATTAGACAGCTATAAATGCAAGCCAACAAGGTACACTGAAAAAGAGATCTAACAACAACAACAAAAAAAAGACAACAAAAAACCCCCCACAAAACCAAAAACAAAGTCAAAAAAATCCCACACCAACAAAGAAATACCTCCCCCTCAAAAAAACCAGCAACCAACCAAAGCCTTATTTTTGTCATATCCTATATAAAATTCAGTTGAGGTACAGGTTTGTCTGCCAAAGCATGCATAGACAAAGCCCATCTGCAGTGCCAGTGTTTTAAGGAAGCAGCTCGGTAGCTGTGCACAGTTTCACCATAATTCACATGAAGAGCAGTTTTATGTCAACATGGTGTAAAACTGAAGCAATGCTCTTTATTTTTGTTTGCCTTTCTGTGGGACACATACCAAAATCTTGAGTAAGAGGGGATGGCCTCCCTGCAGACACTTGCTCAGCATACACTTTGCCATGATTTCCAGACTCAGTCCTTTTTCACAATTTTGTAAAGAGATAGTTTATGTTCACATTGAGTGCAACACAAGGTCCAAGGCCAGCCCAAGCCCTTCCAGTCACTGTCCCAGCTGAGAGCAAGTAACCCAAGTACAGTGACATTTTCTTGTGCTGCAGCACCTACAACTCCTGTATGTGTGCTATTTCATTTCTCTCAACCGACTGAATAGAGCAAGATTTGCCCAAATGATCATGAAGACAGCCCAAATGTGGAATCCAGACTTCTGAGAGCAAATCACTGCAACCTATCAGCTGATTTTTGTGGAAGTCAAATTTTCAGTGATTAATGCGTTGCCTGAATCTAAGCATTGGTTTTTGTTAGCTACTAAAGTCAAATAATTTTACCCACACATAATGGTTTTCTTCTTCTTGGGGAAAAAAAAAAAGAAAAGCCCTGCTATCTGCTCTTTTGCTCAGCTCCGGCTACTAAGACAGATACCAGAAATGAAATCACATTCCAGTCATTGCTAATGGGAAAGCTTTGATAAGATTCACAGTTCCTGGGCTCCTCTTCCTTGAACACAAGCCAGGGACCAGATCGTCTCCTGGCAAAAGCCACATACCTCTCTTGACTCTAGGGAACTGCGCCAGCACTCACCCTGGGAGACCCTGACTGATGCTCTTGAAAGCTTTCAGGCACGCTTCTTGGCTGCTTCTCACTGCTAACTGACTCCTCCTGTCCTTAGAGTGCTGTTTCGTGTCATCTTTTTATGGTCAAAAGGGAGTTTTATGATGCTGGAGCATAAACTGTGGTTCCTTCTTCTCACAGGAGACCTTCCAAACCAATATGATGGTTTGCAGCCCCCGCAGAGAGCAGCATTTCTGAATGCTTGAAGCTCATTCTTCTGTAAAACAGAATAAAAATACTTTGAGAAGTGGAAGAAGCCCTCCACCCTCTGTGGGTATTGGTGGGGCTTGGAGGTACTGACCTTCATGAAACTGAAAGATGCACAAGGAGCAAAACTTCACAGGTCTGGCAAATTTAGCAATTAAAATAAAAAGTCTGTTCTTTTTTGTAGAATGCTTGGCCTCTGTTCTCCAACGACACAGTGCAGAACACCTCTCCATGATGGGGTTTGCATTTTTATTTAAGTAAATGAGATGCAGTGTGGTGTTCAGTAGAGGCTTCAACCAACACCTGGGCAGGAAGACTGCCCCCCCAGCCCATTCCCCTGTGTCAGCAGCTTGGCAGTGCCAGGAGACCATTGCTTTTGACTATTTTAGTGCTTTGGGATGCAGACAGAAGGATTAGTGTGAAAACCCTGCAGCCACACCAGAAAGTTTTCTCATAGCCCCTGCTCACTGCAGAAAGAAGTGGCAACTCAACCTCAGCTTACTGTCTCTCTTTTTGGTAGAATAAAGACTTTTAGAAACATTTCCTGTCATCCTCCTTTCCAGTGTGAAGTGAATAAAAAGACCGTATTGGGATTTCCACATGAACCACATGGACTAGGGCTTTATGTTTTTGGGAAAGCCATGACACTGTGTGGTAGGGCCAGAACCAACATTGGCCCTTCTCAGTCCCTGGGCCACCCAGAGCCGTGGGGCTACAAACACACTGACTAACCACCGGATAATCAGCATCTTTTTTCTGTAGCGCAGACCAACTGGCTGCACTGGTAACCATCAGTTCCTGTGTCTTAGTTAGCATACTAAAGACAAAAAATGACTAAATAAAGGTCTGCCACTGGATATCCTGTAAGCAAAGGAAACTCTCAGAAGGAAAACATCAGCTAACTTCAAAAAGGTAATGACCCCTGTCGCCACTGGAAAAGCCAGTTGTTGGATATTTTTACATGCATGTGAACATCATCCTCAAAATCACATATGTGATTCCTTCAGTGCTGGACTGTATGTTCTTCCCATCTTTCTTGGAATTTTATTTCATTGTTGGTATGTTGTGTTTTTTTTTTCCTTAACACAAGACAATGCTCATGCAGTTTATCACTAGACAACATGTCAAAAATAGCAGAATGATTAAATAAAAGGCTTTTGACTGTTTTCATCTGCTTAGACTCAGCTTTATATACATACTGTCAGCTTTGTCTTGCTATCTTTTCTTACAAATTTCTTTTATTTTTTGGCATTGTACCAAGCAAGTGATTTTGTTTAGTTTCACAGGTGAAGTTGGTATGGATTATACAGAATCAAATCAATGTTTGACAGGTGTGAAATTTGAGGGGAAGAAAAAAAAATGAATTTTATACAAAGATAGCACAGTTTATATTTAATATATAGTCTAATGAACTGGAAAAATGCAATGTATCCTCATAAATATATGGTCATTTCTAAGAAAAAGTTGTCTTCTAAATTTCAATTTAAATGATCCAAGACTGAGCTTGTGTTTTAAAATAACTCACTGCTTTGAGATTTAAAGTAGGAAAAGTGAGCAAAAGTCTTTTTTTTCCACCACCTCTGACTTCCAATTAGAGGACTGCAAGCCAAATTTCCTTCTAAGTCTGTAAGCAGTATGTTTTGCTGATGGCACACATTCAATTATATATCGAACCCAAGGTGAGCCAGAGTACAGGACTAATCACAGCACATCTGTCCTGTCTCTTGGATTTTTTTAAACTTCCATGACTCTTCGTTTTGTAGCTCCAATTTCCTACCAAATATCCATGTGAGATACAGAGTAATAAATTCCATTTCAGGAGGGAAGTCAGAGCCAGAGCAGGGCTGTGAGGAGCTGCACTCGCGGACTGGCTGCTATGCTGGTCCTCGGTCACTGGAGTCAAACAGCAATAAACTGCTGGCAAGCTCTCAGACTTACTGAATCCAGTCCAATCCAGCCCTGTTTATAGAGCATCTCTCATCAACAAGATCACAAAGATGCTGCATAAGCAATGTCTAATAAACTCCTTCCGATAAACAACAAAAGGCAAGCGCCTTTTATACGAGCATGCACGGAAAAACCCATCACAGAAACTATGCCAGGCAGTCAGATCTCTAAAGCTAGATCTCCAAATAGGACATAAATCCCAATTCACCTTCAGGGAAGCTATTCAGTCCATTTTTACTTACTGGTGAGCTGACATTAAAGGGCCTGGTCCTGGTTCTGCTGCAACCCCTGGCAGCTTTGCCAGGAACATGTGTTAGGCTGGGAACAGGCTCTGACCAAGACTCAAGATGGTGATTGAGGACATACTCATCTCTGAGGATGTGCTACAACTGGACTTCTTTGAAGAGTCATTCCAGAAAGTCACTCCTGACATAAACTTAATCAAGTCTGGATGACTTTTGTCATTGGAAACTGTTGCAAAACTCTTCCCGGCTTTGATGGATTAAGGATTTGACATGTACTACTGCTCCTGTACTCCACTCATGGGCACAACATTCATTTCTATCTTAAACCATCCATCTACATGTCAGACACAGACACAGATATCCAGAATTTTAACAGATATTTTCATTTGTGATGGTTTTTGACACTCCCACTCCAGGAAAAAAGCAAGTAACTAAGTCCAGCCAGGCTAATGCTTCCAATTTTAATAGTCTAGAAGGTGGGAGAACCAACACAAAGCCATTAGCTTTTAAGGAAATCATATAGCATGGAAAAATACCCGAAGAAAGTACATCTTTGAGCACCTGACTCTCTACACTGGCTGCACATAATGTCCAGATGACATCTTGATTTCCAGCACTGAGCTGGACACTGACAGCATGAGGTACATGTCTGCGTATGGATAATCTGCCTCTCTGTGGAAAACTCATAGTGAAGGGATAAGAGGCACACAGGGCATGGAGATTTGTGTGAATTGTCCCTGATTACTGGGACAATGTGACAATCACAATGGTCACTCTTCACACTATCTGCAGACAAGGGGCATGTGATGGTTCCTATCTTCAGAGCACACTTGGCGCAACAAGCATAGCAATCTAATTTTGTGCATTATGGGTGCTTAATCTAATTTTATACACCAGGGTACTTAACAGCTACTTATGGCTATGGATTTTTATCCTTCCAGAACTGGCTTAGAATCGCCGGGGCATGACCCTTTTTTCAGCATAGCTGAGCAAATTTTTCAGGGCAAGGTTTCAGCCAAGCAGCAGAAACAAATCCGAGAAAAAGAACCCTATATTTTTAGAAAAACAAACTCGCAGCATAGTTTGGGTTGCATGGGACCTCTGGAAAGCCTGTGATCCAAGTGCACCTGACAGCAGTGCTAACTGCTCAGAGATTTGCCCAGAGGAGTGTTGAATTTCTTCAGGGATGGAGACTGCCTCACTTCTTTGGGACCCTCTTCCAAGTGCTTAACCATTTCACTGTTCATTTCCCCCTTTATGTCTACTTAAAAATGTCCATGCAGCAACCCCTGGCTCTTGTCTCATGTCATTTCACAGTGCACTTCTGATGAAGGTCTGGCTTTGTCTTCTCTGTAATCCCCCACATCTTCTCTGTAACTCCCCATTAGGTAGCGGGAGGCACCAATTAAATTTGCCCCTTAGATCCCTCTTCTCCAGACTGAACGAGCACAGATCCCTTGGGCTCCAGTTGAATACAATGTATTTGAGCCCCTGAGCATCTCAGCTCCAGGTTTTTTTGGTAAGTGCACAAAACTGTACATAACCTAATCAAAAAGTAACACTGGCAGATATTCTCTAAAAAATATCAAAGCAATTGTAAATGAACAAACAAACAATTAAAAAACAGTTATTTGTTAAATTACAGCTTTGCTCCTCTGCCACTGTTTTCTCTCCCCTCCTCTTTGTTTTCAAAATAAAAGTTTAAAAGGAGAAAAACTGAAAAAAAGAAATACTGAATCTTGAATGAAATACAAACATTGCTATTTTTTCATTAAACTATTTTCAAACAAAAGAGTTGGCCAGCTCTGATCACTATCTATGCAACAAGACCAAGCTAAAATTGTTCTTTTAATATAATTTCAACATCAATAGCAGCAATGGAATTAACTTCTTAATGTAAGCCCCTGGAAATCTCTATAAAGACACAAAAAAAGATAATATTTCAAGAGTGTTTCACTGATCCAGATGTTTCTCTCCTTTTCCCCTCTGTTTTATTGTTCCCAGAGAAGACCTTATAAACTCTGAAATTGCTTATTAAGTATACAGACTTAATGAATTGGACAAGGAAAAAAATAATTCTTAACATAACATGCTCACAAGTCAGACTCATGTTTATTGTCCACAGAGATGATAACAAAATACTCTCTATACACAGAGTAGTCCTTGTTAGGATGGAATCTGTCTCCATGAACCACTTGCAGCATACAGAAAAGATTAAATTCTAAGACAACACAGTACAAAAGTTTGTTGAATTATGTTGTGATGCTGTAGTACAGCCCCAGTGCCAAGGATTATTTTTAGAGCCCACACATCTGCAGGTTATTTCTTGCAGGGTAGGGTGGATGAAGTGAATCCCGAAACAATTCTCTGAGCAGAGAAGCATTATGGGAACGAGTGGTTATTTATATGGTGTCACTGGAAGGCTCTGTATCTGGGATGCAGCAGTTGTGCCTGAGCTGCCCCAGTAGCAGAGACTACTCCCCACTCACACTACAGTCAGCAGTTGACGGAAAGTTCATGAAGCAGGTTTTTAATATGGCAATCAGCTCCTTTGTTAAAAATGGCAACAGCAGGAACACCATCTAGACAATGAATTGGTCGCAGTGATTTAAGCACGGATTGCACCAGACTGGCAGTGCCCTCTCCAAGTCAGTGCATCCTGCTCTTTAATTTATAAGCAAATGGGTGGCACGAGCCCAGTTTTAAAAATAAGGAGCAAAGCTGTTTTCAGAAACTTCCTTGCATTTCCCCAACATGCCAATTCTACACAGGGCTCAGCTTTCTATCCAGTCAGAGCTGAACTTCGTGTCGATTGCCCGTTAGCCAAGTACTAATCGCAGGAGCAACCACGTCATGCCCTAACAGATCAAACCACAGCCCCAGTCCTATTTCCTATTGCCTAATTTAATGGAGCTGGCATTGGCTGCTGCTCTTCTCTCTCACCCTGCTGCTGGAATGTGGTTTTAGCTCTGAATAACCTACTGAGGTTGAACATACGACTTTTATGAGATGTTGAAATGCTATTGAGACAACTCACAGCCCATTTCACTCTGTGTGCTTGATATTTGCAACCACGCTCCAGTTGAAAGAAAGGCTCTCCTTCACCCCCAGCCCTCCTCTAACCCACTGCCCCAAAACCAGGGGTGAAGTCCGAGGCCAGGCATGATGGCTGGATGGCCTGAGGTAGTATGAAGAAGCACTTTGCTTTGGACAGCTGTGAAACACTGAGAGCAAAGAGGTGGAAATGAGCCACAGGCAAAGTGGACTTGCTGTGGTGAAAGGGCTTGCTGCTAGGACAGAGACATGAACGCAAAAACATTTGGGATGCCCCAGGGAGCTGAGAATAAAGGTCACAAAGCCAAACTTGGACTCTACCATCCTCAGGTGGCCAGAGAAGATGTGGCTCTGAGTTGGTGGGGATGACCTGTAATGAGTATATGGGGAACCTCAAGCATGATAACTTCTGAGAGAAAGCCTGTTGCTTGCAGCATTCTGCACTTACCCCTGTATTAACTGTGCTTCACAATTGAAATGGCGTTGCGCTCTCTGATACTAGTGCGAGCTGGCATATATCAAATTCACGTTACTACACTCCTTCCTAAAATCAATGGCAACCAGGTACCACCCTGCTGGAGCTGGTGTAGCAGGTCCAGTTCCAGGCAGCAATTCAGAGCTGCAAGCACTGGTGTGACTCTGGTGTTTGAAGCATCAAAATGGCCTCAAAATTTTGGGCTCAGAAGCGAAAAAACCCCATAAGGCCAGAGTGAGAAAAGAATTTACTCAGTGGGCTGTGTAGAACAGTTAATGCTGTTGCCTAGAGCCAACATCACTCCTTAAAGGCATGCACAGATTATTACTTCACACCTTTCCAGATTGCCTTTGAAGGTTCTTTGAAAGGGCTTATCTATACAGGATCAGAATTTTTCTTTGCATCAAACGCTGGTTTTCTCAATGAAGGTCCCTCATTTCATCAGGCTTCTTCTCTCTGCAGATCATCCTGAACAACTGTCCTGTGCACCTGGCCAGCTCTGGCACTCGGTGGTTTTGTCTGTGACTGCAGGGCCTTTTCAACTCACTTGCAAACGTTTGTTTTCTTATAGCAATTGGATTTTGCTTTGTCTGCCTTATTTCCGTGACCCAAAATGAGGGCAAGCATCCTGCTGGGTGTCAGTTTTAAGATGTGCTCACTGCTGGTCATGTATTTGTTTGCTTGTGGGAACCCCTTTCTCCCCATCTCTCTGCCATGGGCTTTTGGCATTTCTCTTGCAATGTCACTTTTTTTGTTGGCTACTTTTGGTGATCTGGGCAGATCTCCTTTCCGAGCAGCTCAGGCTGCTGTTTCTCGACAACATTCAGTGTCTTGTTTCTGGTTCTTCCTTCACCATTTAAGGTATTATGGCCTAAATATCTTGCTATCATATCCAGGAAATATGTCAAAGGATGGTCCTCCTGGCCTGATCTGAACCTGACTGCACAGCCCGCACTGGAATGACATCATAAACCTGACAAATTCGGTATTGTTAACATGAAGGTTAAACAATTGCTACAACATGCAACTTCAACTCTGCTAGCGCTTTATTCTCTATACAGTATTTAAACAGCTTCTTCATGTCAGAGCAGTTATGGCTGAGAGGAGACTGTTTTCCTCCAGGACATCCTCACAGGTACAAGGAGCACTGTCTCATGCTGGGAAAGCATGATGGATCACTTGAAAAGGAAAGAAAGACCTCTTGCCTTCAGTGCAAGGTGAAGAGAAGACAGGCTGCTGCAGGTACACAGGAAGTGAATATTGAAGGTGCACTGCAAGGGACTGTCTGACAGTCTCATCTGCCTTGGCCCCACCAACTACACCAGCAACATCCTTTGGTCACCTGCTGTTTTAAAAACCTCTTCCCCTGAGATTAATTAGGGGAGAAGTGCTAATGGAATGTGATGTATCTGGGGCTCTTAAAATCTAATTTCAAAGTAAAATAAGTGACAGTGCTAAGAGCTTTTTGTAGAAGGGAAGTTACAGCTGTGGCCCCAGACAGCAGCAGGACAGGGCCCCATCACCTGTGGGAAGTGCTGACAAGCAATGGCAAATGCTACACTGCTCTACTGCCAAGGACGAACCACTACCATGGCCATAGGCACCAGTCATCACCTTCATCTAAAGCAATCCCCTGGGGAAACTCTGGGTGATTTCTTCCTATTAACTTATCCTCCTCTAATACATGTTGTTGCTAAACTTCCAGAAATTTTCAAGTTGATGTTGCACTTTATTAAAATACAGAGTGACTGTTAAGGAAGTCTAGAAGATAAGGGGGTAATTTATTTTTTCCGACTAACTTATCATGACTGGTGTGGTTGTGGGTGATAGTCACTTGGGTGCTCCACAAGTTAATTTTAGTTCTCCCTGGAAAGTGCATGTTGTCTCCAAAAAGTGGTATTGCATTGTATGCCCAAGGCATCTGTCTGTGCTAGCCGGTAGAGACAATGCTAAATTTAGATCTGAGGCTAAACCAATATCTGCAAAAACAAGATTAGCATTGCAAGATTCATACTTCAGAGTATACATTTTGTGTTTCTGTCCCTCTCAGAACATATATTTTGCGTTAATTTGTAGTGCTTCTACATTACCACCAATGGTAATGTGTATGGTACTTGTGCACCGTCTTTGAACCTACTCCACAGTTTACACCACAACATTTTTGTGGAGGTAGTATTTTATGCAGAACAAAAGAAACTAGTTGTTTTCTTTCCTACTCTGTTCACAAGTCGGCTTTTATTCCCAAGACACTCTAACGAAGAAAACCCAACATTTTTACAGCCTGAGATACCAATCTGATTCGGCTAAGTTGTTTGAAGGCACTATATTATAACTGGCGCACTCTAATATATTTGGAATAAGGGTTTGGCATGTGGTGTAAAGCAAACTACCCCAAATGCATGAGTGCAAGCAGCACACTGAAATTAATACCGTGCACATTCCTCAAGAAATTTCGTCTCAGTTTGGATTTTTTTCCCAATCTTTTCTACCTAATAAAGTGCTTATTCATCACTGCTACAACCTGATGGGCACAGTGTGTATTATAATCTCACCATCTGCATCATGTACATTCCCAAATGCAGAATCTTGGCCAGATGTCTGACTTATCTCCAAGGCGCTGACTTTGGGCATATGGTTTCTATTTAAGAATCA
>JAWMRA010000090.1:59772940-59791846 GCA_035584735.1 Pseudotriccus pelzelni | reverse complement strand
ATTTGCTAACCACCCCGACCGAACCGCAGCACTTCACCATATTTGTTTCTCTCCTTGGGATGTAACTGCACTGCTTGGTGGTTTTTTTGCAGTTTAGCTTTTGAACCTCATTTTGTCCTCACTTTGGTCTCACCCCCGTGATGATGGCAGGCCCTGCTGGGCTCAGCTAGCTCGGAACCCAGGCAGGAGCACCCACCGCTGCTCACAGCCTCTTTATCTGCATCCAAGAGCATCTGCATTCAAGGGAAAGATGGCAGATTGGCTTTGGCTTAGCTGCTGGGGCTGGGGGCTCACACCCACTTTGCCTGGCTCATCCATCTCATCCCAATACATGGTGGGTCCTGGACTTAGCAGGTATAGTCCATCGCTCAACCACTGAGGGGAAAACAGGACTTATAAGCAGCACTCCTCAGAGCAGGTCTGTTTTAAATCCAAGCAAGATGAAGCATTTTGCCAGTTAGGGAGTTAGCCAGAGAATTTGAGAGTGGCATAGATTTTTGGTTCAGCTTATTGCCTTCACCACAGATTTAGCTCAACTTCTAGTAATAGGGGTTAATCTCTTGCAGTCAACATGGCTTATTAAGAGATCACAGTAATCCCTCTATGGGTTCAAAATCGACAAGTTGAAAATATATTAACATACTCAACACCATGTCAGGTTAAAAGAAATGATACTCATGCTGTGGTCTTTCTGTAAGCTGGATTTCTGTAAGGCTGGATTTTGTTCTGCTGGTAGTACTACCTAAAAGAGCTGTTTGCTAAGATACAACTTGATTGCTGTCTGATGTTTTCTAACAGGCAGAGATTGTCTCACTTTCAAAATGTCTAAGATTTCAAAGACCCACAAAGACAGTCTTCCCGGAGGCCTGCAGGAAATGCTTGTAACCCAGGAGTTTGAATCATTTTTATCAAATCTTGTTCAAGTTATTTTTTCCATTACCAATTTCTGCCCCCCCAATCATTATTTACTTATACATTCTTTGCTACTTAGAAACACAGGAGGAGGGAACAAATGCATCAGCCAGCAACACACTGAGGATCACTTCTGGAAATGCTAATGGCTTCTCACTCAGCAAGCGGATTTTGATGTAGGCATGTCTAGTTCAGAGAAGGGAGCCGAGAAGTCGGCAACCAGCACCATTTCACACGAAAGCACATGGAGATGGCCAAAACCCTTATACAACACAATGGGATCATCAATGTGTTTAAAAACAAAGCCATCACTGTAGTGCTGGACTGCACTATACACGGTGCCCCAGAGACCTGCCTGTCTTGGATTCAGCAGGGCGTACAAATAGTTGGGCTGTTTAAATAGATGAGGAATCACGGCCAGAATTCTACTGCATCTTCAAAGCCTGGGTTAGCCAATGTGCTTTGGATGTGGAGGGAGAGCTTTGCAACTGCACCAAAATGAGTATGTGGTGGATGGCCCTGTCTGCCTTCCCCACCTCAGCTCCCTGGTTTTGTCCCTGTGATGAGCAGCAGAAAGGAAAGTAAGAAAATAAGGTCTGACATGGTGGAAATAATATTTAAAAAAAGGGCAACATTTAAGTTTCCTATTGCACTGAAAGCCAGAAAACACGTTCAGGAGGAGCTTAAAAGGCAGGTTTTGATCTGCAGGGGAACGTAGCACCCCCCTGCTGCATGACTGCACAAGGGCCCTGAAAGGCAATAACCTACTTTCTTTACTTCAGCATCTACAAAGTGAGGCACTTTCTTACAAAAGCAGGACAGCAAGGAGGCAGTCCTGTGGCTGGGGTGACACCAGAGAGCTGCTCCCTTTCTGCAGTGACCCACCTCCCCTGCCGCCAAGGTGTTTGGAGCCAGCAGTTCTGGTCCCAGACAACACTGAGGGCCATTGTACAAGGATACTCAAGGAGATGGGATGAGACTGGGTACTCCTTTCTCACCCCTTGGCTGCTGCATGGCCTGTACACAGCATTGCCTGGGAAATCCAGGCTCCAGCAGCCCTTCCTCCGCTGCAGCCCCTAAACACATTATGGGGTTGATTGTCTGTAACCCACTGGCTTGCAGGCAGGTGAAAGGAGCTCCCAGGATCTACAGGTCTCAGACAAAACCCCTCAAAACAACTGCAGACATGAAGTGAATTGCATGCCTAGCTCCCAAGGAGTTTGCCAGTGGACACCCATACACACAGACTCTGGAGTGGGGACAGATCTTCAAATATCTGGAGAAAAAGGACAGGAATGTTCAAAAGCATGGAACAGTACTGCAAAGGAAACTTGTAAATAAGGCAAGAAATTCGTAGTGAGAGGAAAAAGAAAGGACACTGAAAGAGGGGTGGGACAACAGGCTGAAACTCCAGCATGGTGGGGAGAAGGCAGATAAGGAGCACTGCTGTGCTGTGTCTTGCTTCATAAAATCCAGAGACAACCAAATAAAATGATGAAGCAGCAGAGTAAAATAAACCAGATAACAAATACTTTTTCATGCAACACTAAACTGCAATATTTGGGATGAGTTGGAGGCTAGAGGATTAAGGGTGTTCACACAGGACTCACACATATTCATGAGGATGAGCTCTAGGTAAGCACCAGAGGTAGAATCCTACCTGTCCCCTTGGCACAGACAGGCACAGAGATCCTGCCAGCTGCAGAGAGTTGTAGACAACGCAGCAGTCCTGCCCAGAGCTGCTTCATGCTGTCACCCACCAGCATTTTATCCAAGCTCGTACAAAGTCACCATCACCAGATCATCTCAACCTCTTTGCAACTGTTGTCAGCAGAACACTGGTTGACCATGGCTGAACAGTCTGCTTTTATAGAGTCATGGAATCATTTAGCTTGGAAAAGACCTCCAAGATCACCGAGTCCAGCCATTAACCCAGCACTGCCAAGTCCACCACTAAACCCAAGTACCACATCCATATGTTTTTTAAATACAACCAAGGATGGTGACTCCACCACTGCCCTGGGCAGCTTATTTAGTGCTTGACAATCCTTTCCACGAAAAAAAATTTCATAATATCCTACCTAATCCTCCCCTGATGCAACTTGAGGCCATTTCTTCTGGTCCTAATCTTTGAAGCTCTTGCTGCAAATGGGAATGCCGAGGAAGAGCAGCTCACTGTCAGCCTACTCTGCTACCTGGTCCAGTTTGAGAGCAAAATAAAGCAGCCCCCTGAGTGTTATGACAGGAAGCTTTGCAGCAAAAATGAAGCAGAGAGGCTCTGTTTACAAGAACCGCTTGTAAATGGAAACCAAGACCCAAATCTGAAAGGAAAACCACATGGCCATAATCTCTCTCCCGTGAAAGGAGCAGTAATTACAAAGTCACCCAGCAAGCTAAATGGTCTTCTCTAACTAAACGAGGATTACAACTGCATTCCTGGATCATACCTAACCTGGCAAGGTCTCTGAAGTGCCGAGGGGGGGAAAGGCCTCCCCACTAGCTGAGTTACATGTCCCTGGCACAGCTGGACAAAAGGTTACAGATCAGCTCAGTTAAATTTACAGAACAACCCGAATGATTTTCCCAGAATGAAACCTTGACATGAATGTTTCCGGAGGGGATGGAAACCAGCCTGCCTCTACTGCTTCACTGTCGAGAGGAAACGTGTGAAGTATGCAATGGGATTGACCGTATTTCATTATTCAACTTTTAGGTGCAAAGTAAGTGCGGCTTTAGGAGGCTGTTGCTGTATTTATTCTCCCAGCAGGTGTTCCATGCAAAGACTGCACTTCGATTTGTACTTCACCCCAGCTGAATGTTGGACTAGGTTTGGATTTGTTCTGAATGACTGTGCAAGATGGGGCCCACAGTAGGACAGTATTTGCCTACACAAGTGCATTGGACAGATATAGATGCATAAACTAGCACTTTTATAAGCAACAAGCCTGTATACCAGGGCTCTTAATGCCTTAGAGCGACAGCAAGGAGATTCCACTCTGGGGCTTCTGAACCTCCATTCTGGCCATTGCAACGTGAAACAACTCCAGGGCTGAGCTCCTCCAAAACCTCATCTTGCCTCTGATGTGGTGGCCTCCATAGAAATGTAGGGCTGCCAGAAAGTCTAAATACCAGCCAAGGGTGGCAGTGGAGTTGAAAAAAATTGTGGGGTACTGCCTTTGCTAGCACTGACTAATGCCAACAGGGAATAAGAGACAGCCTCTAAAGACAAAAACCAAGGTCTTTCTTAGAAGGCCGTTATCATCAGCTCTGAAAAGGAGGCAGCAGTGTGCACTGGCACAGAACATTCAGTCAGAGGCATAGATAAATCTATAAGAAAACAAGCAAGCCCTTGTTCTCCTTGGGAAAACCCAGGAGACAGTTATTCTTGTACTCATACGGTTAAGTGTCCTATTGCACAGCCTTGCAACATGATTCTCACGGGTTTTCACACAGTAGGCATGATGAAAGGGCTCACTGCAAAGCCATCACATCAGCAGGGACCTTCCCTACTCCAGATCAACGCACACAGAAAAAGTAGGCACTTGCATGAAGTCTCTATCCTCAAACACAGCCACAGCCTCCTGACACCCACAGTCACTGGTCTCAGTACACAGGGAAACAAAACAGCCCAGCAAGTCAGCAACCACACACTGCTGAGCACTGTGGTGGAGACAGAGGCAGTGGTGCCTGCAATTTACAGCACTCTCCCTGACCAGCACTTTGTGTGGCAAATGTTCACATTAAAGTGCCTGAAAAACCGCTGCAATCACTGCTTGCCCAACCCCAGATTTCAGTCAGCTCAGATCCCCAAGCTACTGCTGTTTTTCCTGAGTAATTTGCAACTTCCAGCTTTCACTTGAGAACTCAACACGTTGCAAATTCCAAGAAAACTGCTGATATTTTTAGCAGCATCACGCTCAGAAACCAAAATCAAGAAACAATCTTTAGAGTGTCACTCAAAAGCAAATAATTTAAGGAACTAATGTCTGTATTGACACTCTTTTCTAGATGACCACTGGTTATGCCCCAGCATATCACTGCTAACTGAACAGAGGTGCGTGTCAGCCTTCCCCTATTTCACAGGTAGAGAGGTTATTTTTCAAGAGCTAAAATTTCACCAGTGGCTGCTGGTTGCTGCGCTAACCATCAAGACAGGCTGTCCTGCTGCAAAAGGGAGTTGTTTCCTTTGTCAATTATGCCATTATTTGCAAAAACATGCTTCAAATGCCAGGATATAAATCTTGGCGGGCCCCTCCTAAGCACATTCTGCCCCACATAAATATCAGCAGTGAAAAGCCATTTAACAAAAGCATTAGACCCAAAAGACGAGCAGGGCTGGATCGTGGGAGAACGCTGTTGAGAAGCACAGCTCCACTATAGCCCAGCAGCCAAAGAAAACAGGGCTGCTCTGAGGCTGTCCCTCGTGCAGATGCAAAAATAGATAAAAAATATTAACCCCACAGGTAGCATGTGTGCCACGACTAGCACTTCTCTAGTTCCAGGTGGTATTTATTATTTATCTTCTTTTCAAGGGGTTACAGCACCTTTGGTTATCCCAGCAGCTTGGAGGAGACACGGTGACACCTGCAAGGTGATGTTTGCTGGAAATGCTGCGCAGGACGGGGAGGGAGCACCGCCACGTTTCTATAAAAATTGAAAATGTTTTGCAAGACTGTTCCATCTGCCCCGCAAGATGAAAGTAAAGCTTGAATGGGATGAGGACAGACAAGGCAGGCTTGATTTGAAGGAGGAAGGAGGGAGGCAGGAGTGATGCCAGTCACTGCATGGGTGCTCAGGCTGCCTCACTGCTGCACCTTCATGGCAATAACAGCATCAGAAAGGACATGAGAAGAACTCACAGGAAATAACCCTGTCCAGATGAGAAGGACCCCAGGAATAACCAAAAAATGCGTTCACCGAGCTTGGATGATTCAATTCAGTTATATGACCTGCACAGTATTGGCAGACTTCTCTGTAGCATTTGATTGGAGATCTGTAGGTTTGCATTTTTGGAAGAGACATTTCACCTTTTGCAATAAATTCATGACTGATGCAAGCACAAAGAGATGCAAAGGAAACACTGGAAATGATCTTACCGAGGGGCTAAGAAAACACTTCAAACCCACATGTCAGCTAAGGACAGATTCATGTGCAGCACGTGCTTATCTGTGCTACAGCATTTTCTGAAAGTATTACTGCTATGGGAGATAAAGAAAATTTACTAGTGTGCATGCATTTCCAAAAACCATTTTATAGGACTCAGATTGGAGATCAGCAACTGAAGCCAGGAGGAAAGATTACAGGATTAAAAACCCTATATTGAGCCCAAAAGTAAAAACACAGCTACTCAGTCAGAATCAGGTTTGAAAAGATGAATGCATTGTCCAAGAGCAGTTTTGGACAGATACTTCATTTTATATAGCAAATTTTATGTAGTGAGTTAGGACACACTCTTCTAGACACACAAAGAAATAAAGAGTTTCTATGAAGTTTGTGGACAGTTTCCTCCTTTCTTTGCTATGTAGGGAGCTGAAACAGGGAGATTAAGAAAAGAAAATCACTAGTTACTGTGGAGCAATTTGTGCTCACAAGAGGCTGTTGATTTCGGAGTTTTTGCACCATTCTATGTTTGTTTGAAGCCTGGTTCACACTGACTCTGGATCTAGCTGTGAGTGCTCCCTACTATTAGAAATGTAAACAGAAGTCCTAAGCCAGACAACACCTGAGAAAAGGGCTTAAAATATTTTCCGCATGAGAAGGGGCTGGAAGGTGAGCTCTAGCCCTCCCCAGGCTTCCTCTTCTGCAGCCCGTGCTTCATTTTTACTTGTTGTCCTTCAGCGTTACCAGAAGCAAAGGCTTGTACAGAAAAAACCCTCTTGATCTTCTCAAGAGGAGGGAAGGAGAGGGAGGGGGGTGCAGATAAAACAGGATTTCACCTTTCACCTTTCACCTTCTCCCAAGGCAGACACCCCTTCTCAGGATGCTGACTGGATGTAGAGATGTCCTGGCACGGCCTCATCCACCCACCACTTCCACGAGGGACTTTCCTGTGCAACCATCATGTGTGGGGTCCGCAGCACTGGGTACTCCTGGTACCTTGCAGAGGATATGGGGTGCCTTTTCTTCCCTCTCTTCCTCACTTCCACATAGAACATTGACAGGCATTGCTCCCCATTCCTTTCCTCCATGTAGCTGGACATAGTGGAAGCATAAACCACAGGACAGGAACTTCTCACATCAGTAGAGTGTATTCGAAGTTAACACCTACCCACGTTTTTCATTTTGCTCTGAAACTCAGTAAAGCAACCACTAGTGCAAAATGAATTTAAATTAGGTCCTGTAGTTGACTCTGTACTGAAATATTATTTAATTTCATACTTCTGAAATCTTTGGCAAAGCCAGAAAGACAGCTGTACTATCAGGTTTCTCTTTAGTTTTCTTTTTAAACACATCACTGCAATGCTAAGCAGCTCCGGAGATTCTAATGAACTCTGTTTTAAATGCAAAACATGTTTTTCAGCACTTAAAAATCAATCAAATGGCCAGAGATTGCTAAAATAGCTCGCATGAATTCCCTGCCATTTTCTACATGCAAAGGTCAACCCTGGGAGATGAGCAGGCACTCTGAGTTTGCAGACTGGCTCCATCTGTTACACATAAAGTTTGGGTTTGGCAGTGAAAACACTAGAGGGGAGGGAAACCCAGAACTTATTGTATGTGTTTACTAACTTCAGAGCCTGATCTTACAGGGAGCTGAGTGTCTCAAGCCTCTGTGAGGTGGAGGGGACACACTGGTGCCCACCCACCTTTGGTAACCCACACAGAGCTCACTCTCTACTTGTTTCTATTAAGTCACAGAAACCTGCATCTTCTTCAAAGCTTTTACCTCGGCTTTCCGTGTGCCTGTCCCCCTGGCTGGGATTCCCATGACTGCTCTGGTGTGGGAGACATGCCTCCACCTGTGGGACCACTGCTGTGGTTCTCCTCTGCACCCACAAATGTGCAATGGGGATAGTGAAGGGCTGTGGTTGTTTGAACCTCAGGACGGCCAGTGCTGCTGGCTGCAGCTGTACCCTGTCTGCAGACAGTGATAAAGAGGGAGTCATGTTTTTAATACCAGAATGTGAGAAGACCTTGCATCAACAAGGACATGAGAGAGCGAACTGCGCAAGAACTCCCTCCCCGGCATTCCTCCCTGGTGATGATTAATGAGCTCAGATCGCTGGCCGCATGGCCATAACTGAGGGTGACATGGCAGCCAGGCCTTGTGCTTGTGCAGGGCTGGAGGCAGCCCAAAGCTGCTTTGATGGAAGGGGAACCGTGGGCAGGCAGGAAGGCAGGGGCACTTGTCCGCCCTTCGGATGCTCAGCGTTCCGACAGGGCCAGGTTTCCCACTCCAGCTTGGGTCAGATCACTCCTGTCAAAGTGTAAGATGAAAGCCATCTTTCTTTTTCTGTGCCTTCATTTCAACCTTCCTTTCTGATCCAAAGGGTTAGGTGTCCCTCTAGCACTGGAGGTGTCCTTCTCCTGTTGTGCTTTATCACTGAAAGCCTAAATACTGATATACCAGGCCAGCAGCACAGGGAATGCAATGGATACGAACACACCTTGCACTGACCTGGCAGGGCTGGAAAGCCACTGCCCATGTGGGACAAATCTACAGCCCAGACATTCGCCTGAGGTGAGTCACAGCACGGATCAGGAGTGCCAGCCTGGGTTACTAGCTAAGCAACAACTAAAACCAACCCAGTAAGGAGAACAATGTTATTGCATCTTGGAATTATGCTTGTGCTAAAATGAAAACCTTTGCAAGAATCACAAAAGTCTGCCGGAGGAGAGCAGAGGGCAGGAGGAGGAGGAAGGCTATTAAAATGGAAGTCAGAGCTAAGCTTCTTGTCAGGCTAAATTCTTTGCTGTGAATAATAAGCTTTTACCACAAAGAGAAAAGAAAGTTTGTTCACTAGCTGGGGTTTTTCCAGAACCCACACAACATCTGAAATCCTACAGGCTTTTCTTATCTCAATGAAAAATAATTACTCTAAAGAATATTCTTCAATGAACCCTTAGGGGACAAATTATGATACTTCACTGGAAACACTCTGTTCTTTTCCCCTCGCAAAAAAATGTTCTTGCGCTTTTTTCCAGGAGGTAGGCATGCGAGCACCACAGCCAGCAGCAAGGCTCTTTGGTAATCCATTTAATATCACATGGTCCGTGGCAGCTTTATTGCACCATTCATGACGGAGATACTTCAATTCTGTAAAATTCCGCAATGCCAATCAGAAGTCTCATTTAGCAGTATCCCCCTGGGAATCCCCAGCAAAGGTACTGTACTATCCAGGGTCAAGCACTACAGGCACTTAAGAGACGCGCATTTATCTGCATTTGTCAGTATAAATCTTCCTATAAGCACTGAGGGAAACCTGGCCAGCAAATTCGGTTTTAAGTATCCAGGAAATACAGCTTGTACACAACAAAATAACTATTTTAAACAGGATGCAATGAGCTTTTCATGTAGGATATTTATGCTGCTGCAATGT
Organism: Pseudotriccus pelzelni; assembly: GCA_035584735.1. NCBI lineage: Eukaryota > Metazoa > Chordata > Aves > Passeriformes > Tyrannidae > Pseudotriccus > Pseudotriccus pelzelni. The sequence continues at coordinate 59,782,394 of JAWMRA010000090.1, read as the reverse complement.
TTTATAAATAACAGAGGGAAAATAGTAAATAAAAGAAGATTGGACTTCTGGTGATCACACAGACTGTTTCAATCATGTTGGAGGTTGCCAAAAGTGCTATTTTCTTGTCCCACTGTAGCTGCCAGGCATCCAGAATTTCATATACACCTCAAAGACTAAGAAGTGTGATAGAGGCCAGCGATGCCGTGGATGATCTTTGTGGTTAAAGAATGTAGGGTGCATTTTTAATATACCTCCCTATCTCATCTAAAGAATTCTTGACACAGGTGTCAGAAACACAACTGCTTCCAAACATGTATCACCACTAAAAAGAGGAACTCCCCCATACACACACACTTCACACACTGTGGAAGTTCAGGACTTAACAGGATGTTTAAGGACTTATTAATGCCTCATTTGCTATGAAATGATTAACATGGGTATCCTTTGCATAATTAAATTATTACCAGTGGCATTACAGCAGGGGAGGGCTTAGTCCTAATACCTTACCGGATTTTTGATTGAACAGCACTGACTAGAAAAGTGCTGGAATCAGTTCACAAGGAGGGAAGAATCCAAACCAGAGTATTTTTAAAGAGCAGCATTCCAGACTGGACATTTTAAAATAGCTACAATAGGAGTTATTTTATTTACTTTTCTTTTCTGTATGTAGAACAATGGTGTGTTCCAGGATCCCAGGAAAATTATTAATAGCACTTTGTTCATGCTGAGATGGTGGCATAGGCTGTGTGGGGCAAGCAGGGTGCATTCACAGGCTCCTGCCCTGACAGCTTTGCAGTGGTTTGGTGCAACTTGGCTTATTCCAAATTAGACCCTGCACTACCACCTCCCAGAACCTCCCCTCACCATCGTGTTATCTCTTGCTCAATCCCAACACAGTTATTCCCCATGAAATGAATGGTGCATACACACTTTGTGAAAGTGCTCACAGACAATAATTTAAAGGATGGAGTTGCTTGAACTACTCACCGTAACTGTGCTTCACAAAGAAGTGAGATGTTATTCTGTGCTATAACATGAAGCACATTAACCCAGCGCTACAAGTTTTCAAAGCAATCTCATCCCAGTGTCATAGAAATAAATCTATATATGTGTGCATCCACTGATATTGTTAAATGATTAACTGTGAACAACTTATCAGATGAATTTTGCATTTTCAGCATCTCATGTAAACAACAGGATTTGAAAAGGAAATTCCATTTTTTAAAGTATTTCTCAGCAGCTCCCTGCTAAGTGGCTTGTCTCTGACTTGAATAGGCCAGGTCAAAAACTCCAGGCAGACTCACTCAGTAAGGAAAAATGCTGATTAACCGTAATTGAAGTGTTTTCTATGACCGTGACAATTTTGATGACATGGTCAACAGAAAAAAAAATCTCTGATGATTTGAAGAGCACTTCAAGTTTTCTTTCCCAGGAATGTTTCAGGCAATAAAATATTTTAAAGTTCTTTTTTTAGCCCTTAAATCAGGAGACGGTATGCCCCCAGTATTGTTATTTCCTACTTTTCAACACGTTTGTTTGTGAACTCTTTGATATAATTAGCCTCTGCTCCTGACTTGTGGTGCACAACCAACCCCACATCCCTCGGGTTTGCTCCCAGCACTATGAGTGACAGGCCTTGGTCTCCAAAGGCCTGAGAACATACAGCTGCAGCTGAGGTTGTGGTACTGCCCAGTAACTCAGGTAAATTTGGTGGCAACAGCTAGGAGATAAATTTACCCTTGAATGACAAATCTTTATAAATAAAAATGGGTGTCTCTCACTTGCAGGAAATTGAGTAGGTTGAACATTTACTGTCTACGAACAATCCACTTAACTCTGTTATCCTGCTACTTGCAGTGCCTGTAATTTACCCGTGAACTCACCCACTGATTTCAGCAGAGAAAACACTTGTGCATTCTGCAGAACTGATGTGGGCAGTTTATTTGCTATGGTTTATTTTGCATGCACTGCAAATAAAAGTGTCCATGGGTTTCCATGGGCTATTTATGACCTAGCGATGCTTCATTTACACACCGCAGTCACCCATTTTTTTCTGTGCTCATGCTCCTGGTTTGACTTTCAAACATGACAGAACAGGAAGAGTGAATGCCCCTCAAAATGCTGCCCATTAGGGACATCAACTAGATAAACCAACGACACTGAAAATGTGCTTCCAGCTTTCAGTCTAGATTATTAAAGGACAATTTAATTTTGTAAGTTCGTGTGGCAACAGTCCAGGCCACCCCTGCTTTTGGACTTACTGTAAATATGGACAGATATCACGTGCACAGCTTTGGACCTGCAGTCAAGCAATTTTGTGAACATTTGCTTTAAAAAAGCATTAAGCAGCTCAGTGCCACAAGCTGATGGTGCACTTGAGATGCCCCATCATTCCCATGCAATGCCCCATGCCCAGCTCCGAGGGGGCTGCAGGGCACCATCACACATCTCCAAACAGAGGGCAGTGACTCACAGGGAAGATAAACCAACAAATCCCTGGGTAAACAGGCTCAGAATCCAAATATTAGAAAGGGAACTCTGTAGTTTAATGATGAATAAAGACATCAGGCAAGCTCTGCTGTGATCTTGTTGTAGCTGCAGTTTAACTCTCCAAGTCATACCAGTCAGTAGTTTGATCTGCCTGCAGATATGGTGGTTTCTGATGCTGTAGCTGCAGGACAGCACTTGGACACCAGTCTATTAACTCTGTGCAAAGTGTAGGAAGAGAAGATGTCCCCTGTAAGCAGAGGGTTCCTCCTCACAAAATTCTTGCAGCAGGAGAATGTTTTCACATGCAGACAGAGAAGAGACAGTCATGTTCTTCTCTAAATACACAGTACAGACATCATCAGAGGAAATGAATAACAAACACTAAGCTTGAGGAATTGGGTCAGGCAAAGGAAAGAGAGATTGTACGTGAGTCATGTCACAGCCAGGAAAATGATCCTTTGAGATCAGCTAAATGGCAGCTGAAGCAGAGCATGAACTTTATAGATTGTAGAAGAGCACATAGTAGCGTGGACATGGCTTGCAAAGTGCAAATCTTTCATGAGGAATCTGAAAATAGTCACTGGAGCCACTTTGGGTACTCATGTGGGTGACCTTACTTTCTCTTGTAATTTTCAACTAGCTGTCCGACAGTGATAAAACAGACATCTGCCCTTGTTCTACAAGACAGCAGCCAGTGTGCAATCTTTCAACAGGGAGGCAGCAAAGCAGATGGTAATAGTTATAGACATAATTGTGCTATAAAGATAAAATTAAAGTTTATCTTATAGCTGCAACTGTGATACAGCTGAGCATCAAGACTATGCTTGTTCACATACCCATGATGCTCAGTCATTAATTTGCAGAGTGGGCCACGATCTCTCCAGAGATATGTCTCTGCATGGTGGGGCAAATGCCTAGAAAGAGGCCTGTGGAGTGACCCACCTGCTAGCTGGCTTCACAGCACAGCATTTGACTACTGCAGAGGAGCTGCAGAAGGGATTTTTGGACAGCCCAGACATTCCCCCAGGGTGTACCTACTGTGCACAGTCCAACTGATAGACATGACTTGTATGCTTCAATGTGCTGATCAATATCAGGGTAGAAAACCTGATTGTCCCAAAGGCTCCCCAAGGCAACCAAAGCTGAACTCAGAAAAAATACTCTCAAACAAGGCAGTAGAAATTGCTCTTAAAGATGTAGAAATGGTCATGAAGGAGAGTCTTTTGTATATTTTTAAGCAAGGAGATGTTTAATATGTAGTTTTATGGTAATGGGTAGCAATGGATCATGGATGCACTGGAACATGTCCAGCAGGACTGTGTGAACTGAGCAGCACAACAAACTGGGGGGTTTCACCTTTTCCCACTGCAGGGATCTCTGCAATGGTGCCTCCTGCCACCATCTGGGCAGCAAACAACTGTCCTGTTTGAGAGGTTTCATTCCCTGAGCAAGTTTTATACTATGCCAAGACCCAAATAATTCAGTTTTGTGTATTCTTTTAAGAAAGCGTTCTATCTGTAAGTATGTATGTGACACATGGAAAAATAAATTAGAGGAAGAGAAACCCCCACATGTTATAGTGAACTGGTCAGAAAGTCAAAAACAAGGAACATAAAGGGAAAGAAGGAGGCAAAACCAATACACAAGAAGTCCGCTGAAAGATTGAAAGCATCAGTGTCAAGATACATGCAGCAAAGTTAGACTTTAATTATATGCAGGAGGACCACTGAATGCTGTATGAGAGCTGGTGAAATTACTTCCTATTTAACTGATCTACAGAGATGACAAAAAGGTGTTATACAAGCACTGCATAAATTAGTATCAAATAAGGTGGCTCTCACAGATGAGAGACCTGATGCTTCTCACTAGCAGGGACACCCTCCAGTCTTGTGTTATATCCCTCTGTCTTACACTTGGGAAGTATGAGCTGTGGTGTAGTCCCTTGGTTCATTCCTTTGCTGTTGTGTGCACTAAAAACTTTGAAAGGGGTGGCTGGTGATATGTCACCAGCACTGTGGCGTGGTCTCTCTGCACTGCCCCAAGGTCCTCCATCCTCATCTTGCTGCCTGGATCTGGACCCCGAAAGGCAAACACGTTCCTCCTGCTCTGTGTTGTGCAGTAACCAAAGCAATAGTGTCCTTGTCCGGGGCTGGGAATACAGGGCTCTGGGATGGCACAAATAACAGCAATCCAGGCCTCACTTTTTATTTCCTTAGCTTGTGTAAACACAGTTTGAGGCAGGGAGAATAATAATCACCCCCTTGCTCATGGATTTGGACACTTTACTATTTCTGCCGACCTGCATGTTCATAAGTAAAAAGAAACAGAGCATCCCTGAACATCAAAAAGTTATTTCCACTGTTTTTTTTTTATTTACAGCATTAGATCAGATTCACAATCAAAGCATTGCTGTCTAGAGTCTGGTTGAGAAAGTATTCTTGTAGCAATTGAGAATTAGACAGGTTTTAGAAGCTGGAACCAATTGCCAGTTACAATGAAAGAGGAACCTTTACATAAATGGCTCAGGATTTCCTGTTATTGCAGTTTGATTTTTGTGATGCAAGGCAAGATTCATTTTTTTCCCCCAATAATTAAACACATGTGAAGTGGCATTCTTTCCAGTCCTCAACAATGACTTTCCTGGAGATTGTTTTGACAGCGCTTTCAACTGAAATATTTTTCATTAATATAAATAAGTTTGTTTCTCAAAGTCATGACTGCACAATGATATCACAGCACACCAATCTACTTTTTGAGGAAAGAAAGATGTTATTTTAAGAACATTCACAACACAATTCCTTGAAAAAATCCTATCTTAATCCATTCCATTTGCTTGAAATTTCTGGGCTTTCTTGTGAACATGAGGCTGGTGCAAAAAGCTTTAGCATAAGGAAAAGTACTTTGTAAGATAAGCTTTAAAAGTATAACATTACTATTTCATACAAGAAAACTTAAACATGACAGTGATTCAATTCCACTGATGATCTTTTCCTACATGACATTTCAAAGGTAATTTTCTCGGCCAGTTTACTGTCGCTCATTTATAAATAATTGCTTTTGATACAAAAAATACACAGAGCTTATTGCTGCCTGGAAGTGAACTATGGCCCCAGTTCAAAGTTTCTTGATGTTAGTGGGGATTCTTACACAGTTTAATATCTCAGTTAGGGGGAAATGCACCATCAAGAAGCTTACTTTCCCAAATACCATGATCTAACCACTCGAGATAACTCAACAGTTTGAAATGAGACTTGAAAATACCAGCAAGGGAAGCAAAAATTAGGACCAGTTTGTGTTATTCCCAGTCAAAGGGAACAGAAACTCACTCCACAATAGTTCTGCTCAGTGCTTTTCACTGCAAAGCCTGTGGTCCCCACAGTCCTGCCAAGCAGCCCTCTTCTGCTTAAAGCTGTGTGTGCTCTGCATTTCACCGAGCCCAGCCTCTGCTTCACTCTGCAGCCTCCCTTCTACCTACACACCAGGGTGAAGCACTCCCTGGTTTGCCCTGCCCTCACTGCACATCCACAACCCTGCCTGCCCTCTCGGCTCTGCACAGCCCCTGCCACTACTGAAAACATGAAAGTGCATCATATCAAGGAGATTCAGCCATAAACCAGCGAATGGGCAAATGGCCACACAGCCCACACTTCAAAGGGCAATACACTTCTTGGGGCTCTGTCCTGGAGAAAGAGCTGTGTGCAATAAACATCTGATAACTGAAGCCTGAAATGAGCTCTTTGTATTTTCACTGTTGCTTTTTATTAAATGTGGGATAACATATCTTTTATTACCTCCACTGAAGCAATTCATTTGTACCCACAATGGCTTTGGGGAAAGACCCAACTACATTTTCACCTTGACTAAGCCCTTCCACCCCTTGCCCCTCCCACCCCCCATTTACTGCTGCTTTGTGTTCCCAATGAATGAATGCTCACTCAGGCTTCAAAGTACATGGCAGTTTAAAAGGACTTGTTTGTTAAGATCTCCCAGCCGTCTGCTGGGGAATTCCACACAAAAGCAGATCTCCCCTTAGGGATTATTTCGCTACCTTTGAAGGCTGTTTGCCAGCATGGCTGCTTTTTATTTGCAGAGGTATTTCAGCCCTGTGAACTGACAGACTGTATTACGCGTTAGGGATCGTTTCGTTAAAAAAGCCTCACAGGCCAAGTATCTAAAGGTTGACTTGCTGATATGTACCTTCCATGAGGCTTTTTTTTCATCCAGCCCACACCTATGAAAAGCATTTGGACAAATCTTCCCACTAAAGATGAGATAAATTTAATGCATAAGTGTGCAAGTCGAGCAGCAATTCTGATGTTGGCAGCCCTGCCGTTTGCCCCCAGGGGCAGGCAGCAGGTTGCTCCTGCCATCACCAAGTCCCAATGCACCCAATACCTGAGTAGAGCCTTCTACAGTCACACAAGGCTCATCACAAGGATCCTTCCACTTTCCCCCATTAAAAAAAGGTACCTGCAATGCCTGGAGCACCCAGCCCCAGGAAAGGGCTCCAGGCAGACAGTGAAGCACTGAGCAACATCTTAATAAAAAATCCCCACTGGCTTGCTCAGGCAGCACTCCCCACCACAAGGGCTTTCATGGTGCTCCCTCATGGAGGCCTTTTGTTTTCCCTGGAGGTGCCTGGATGTCTGAATTGATGATCTGGAATTCATTAGGTAGCCGGGTGCCTAGAAGTCAGCCAGTGCAATAAGAAAATCCCTTTGGGATTAGCCCACAGCAACAAGCCTAATGACACCCAGCAGCTGTAGTTAACTCTAGAAGGATCCAAGATGGTCAAATGGGATTGAAAGACCCACTCTGAACCAAATAATATCCTTTCTAAAGACGTATGCAGCATTTTCCTGAGCAAGACACAGATGCATCTCGTCTTCTCAGCACTGAGCACACACATCTCTTTCTGACTCCAAACTGGGATTTAGGAGTGCTGAGAAGCTTCGAAAACTGAAATACATAGTCTGAGCCTGAAAAAGCTCCAAAGCTGATGGCTTTAAAGCTCACAATCTGATAACTGGAGGCCAACTGAGCATAACCAGGGGAGATATAAGATGGAGATCCGGGACAGCCCAACGCACATCCTCTGTGTGCAGGCAATTCTTGTTTCCCTTGCCAAGTTTCCTTAATATGTTAGAGTAGATAAATGATCTCCATAACACATATCACACTCTTCTCCAGATAACATGAGGGGAGGGAAAAAAAAAAAAGACAGAGAAGATATGCAAAAGCTCCCCACTTTAAAAAGATAAATATGATTGTAAGCCGGATGAACTTATCATTTATTTTTAAATTGGTAAGTTCAAGAATTAGTTCTGAGCATGTGCTGTAAAAAAAAAATAAAAAAATGTTTGGAGGTTTTTTTTATTTCATGCTAGAATAATGAGGAAGCTGCACAGAATAGCTATAACTAGACCAGATATAAGTCATTTGTCTAAAACATTGCCCTACTTGTCTGAACTTCATTTTTAGAAATTCACCAACTAAACCAAAACGTATTTCTAAGGCCAACTGGAATGAAACAAGGGACTTCTCCCATGAGGTAATCCCATAGCAGAGTACTGCTTCATCCCATGCACAGAGCTATTACCCAAGTATTGCCAAGCTGAACTTTCAGCTCAAATTGTTTGCGTATGTTCAACTGGAAAAGTGTATGAGGAATGGCATGGATTAGCTGTACTTGTTGTTAGTCATGGAGCAGTGCAGGCATGCCAGGCCTGTCACAGGCAGATGCTCATCTTCAAGCACCTTGAAGTAAAGGTTAGAAACCCAAAACTGGCCCAGACAGACAGGCGCATACTTATGCCTGCAAAACAACATAGGCCTTGGCATAGCAAATCTGAAAGACTGAGGAACAGCAAGCCACTCCATCTCTATCACACGTGTAAAAATTAATGTTTCATTGTAATCACTAATATTATGTTACAGGCTCAGAAGTTAAACAGCAGAGAGAAATATTCCTACAGAAAGTGCTAACATTTTCCAACATTGTGTGAAATGGCAGGATAATGACCTGTCTTTGCTGTTAATAATGATCACTTCCTGTTAATTATCAGCTGCATAAGGTGGGAAGATACTTGTCTCACAAAGCATTCTGGAAAATTGCATTCACACAAATCTGAGAGACACCAGAAAGCCAACAGACACCCCAGTGCCCTGGGAAACTTGCTGGGAAGAAACACAGTACATCCCAGAAGGAGCTTCTACACATTCATAAATTTTAACTGAATGTAAAACATCCAGGAAAGAGACCTCAGAGATGTGAGGAATCCAGTGAGAACATCTGCTCGCTGCACAGGAAGATGGGTTACATAGCCAAGAATATATTACATTGCCTCAAGAAAGATAAACTAGTAGCATTAATATTCTAGCAATAGGCTTGAACCTTTAGAAATAATAAAAACTAACTCTTGTTTAGGCAAAAACATGAGTCAACCTGACTCTGAACCTCTCAGAAAACCTGGTCTGCAGAGGGATATTTATCCTTTGTAACAGCAAGAGAGAATAGCCACATGAGAGAGAGAGACCTCTGATACCTGGGCACTTGGTGATAATTGCTCTGCAATCCCTGTTGTCACACCAACCTGCTTCTATGGCACTTGGGATAACAACCCCCCAGCAAGGTCAGTATTGGGCATTAGCACAACTTGAGAAATGGTGTCAAGAGCCTAAAAAATATGCAGTTTAGGTTTGTGTTGTCAAACACTTACATGGAATTGAGAGACTTGCTAGGAGCAGAGCTGTTTTAAATCTCAGAAAGGATGAAGAAAAAAAGTCTAAAAAGATTGAAGGAATTTTGGTATCCATCGTAGGCATCCTTCCTCTTAAAGACACCCAGACTGGAAACGCAGCATCTGTGCTGACAGTGGGAAAATAACATCATTCCCAGCAGCTGCTGAACTCATTAGCATTCAGCTTCTCACAGCCACCCTGAGGACATCCCAGAAAGTACAGAAATGAGCCCTTTTCTCAG
>JAWMRA010000090.1:59737684-59763967 GCA_035584735.1 Pseudotriccus pelzelni | reverse complement strand
GAGGTTTCTTCAGACAGGTTTAAATCACGCTGTTCTCTATCATGCTGGCCTTTGACTCCTGCTATCATCTGCCCCGGGGCACTTGGCCACACAAGCTTTCTGAGGCTGGGTTATGAGACATCTAAAGCATCTTGGTGAGTGGGGAGGGAGTACGGCAGCCAGGCTTCACGGCAGGGAAGGGATGATTAACTGGATGGATGAAAAGCCTGATTAGCAAAACATGCATTAAAAAGGCAACACAGATCAACCAATGCCAGAAGAGTCTTGTAGAAGAAATATGATTTAAATAAAGAACAGAGCTAATTAGGCTTTAGGAGAATTATTATGGATCATATGACTTACTGAAGAGTGAAATGCTTGTCAAATGTAGCTGGGATTTATTTAATCTTTTGTGATTAAATCCTCTTTATAACTCTAAGCTTTGGAATACCTCCCGCAGCACCAAAGCACAAATTAAACCCTTTAAATGGAGTTTAATTATACTCTGATGGCTATCCCTAGTGCCACTAAAGGCTGATAAAAGTCTATGGTGTAAATACCACTACTAAAACATGACCAAAGCGAAGTTTCTACTTTATAGCAATTACTGATTTACTGTTCTTTCAATGACTTTTTTTTTTTCATTGACTAAAAAATTGCAGTGAAGATGCCGCACCTGCATCTCTCTTCTGAAGGCAGTCTGCAAACTCCACTCTGACACCACTAAATATGCAGCCTTATGTCAAGGAAAAGAGACTAAAACATTGCTGAGGTCAAAGACTCTATACTGTGCCACCAAGCAAGTTAAAGTTCTGGTTTGAACTTCATAACAAGCCTTTCTCTCAGCATCACATAAAGCCTTGAGGAACTAGTTAAATTTGGAGGTGCATTTGCCATCACTGAGAAACACTGAATGATCACAGCACGGGTGATAGTCGAGGTCTCTCTCTTAGAGCTTTGAACTCCCAGGAGGTCAGTAATCAAGGCACAACCTCATCCTCAATTATAGAAGGAAAAAATTCCACCGTTGTTCCTGATAAGCCAACCATTAGGACTGCTGCCTAATTGCAGGAGTGCTGAAAGCATATGGGTTTATTTTTTATTTACATGCTCAACCGCTTTCCTAACTGAATTGTCAAAGCTTAAGATAATTATCTCAGAAAATACTGGATCAATTAACTCATAGACGAAAGACAGGCCACAAGCAAGAAAACTATGTAAGAAAATGGCTTGTAGGCATCTCGGCAGGCTTAGGGGAGGCACTGAATGGGTTGTATTCCTCTCTGCAGCATCATTTTACCAAGCATCATCAGCATTAGAGGCTAAAAATGTCTTTAAATATATAATCTGAATTTGCCTGAGAAATAACACCCAAGAGATCATTGATGTGTAAGGATTTGCCTCCCATAGGAAAAGTATTAATAGACAGTGTAATGAACATAATCTTGTCCAAAAATGAAAAGGTTAACATGATTCAAATTTTAAAAAGCTGCATTTCAGTCAGGAAGTGGATTATGGATCTATTTGTAGTCTCAATTAATTATGTGGTAATAGAAAGCCCTTTGAGAAACAATACAGCAGCCGAAGGTTGATGTTGCAGCACCCAGTGTGACCAAAGATCCCACAAAACAGGTTTTTTACAGAGTGTTTGCTAATATTTTCAGCACATGGACTCTTCTTTGATTTCCAGTTTGCAAACTCATTTACTCTAAATTCATTAGTGACTGCTCCATTTCTTGTGGCTATGCTTAAAACTACAAACTAATTGCACACACACAAAAATCTCCTAGTCAAGAACTTAACTCTGCATTAATTCAGCATAACAAGGAAAAGATCAGGCTCCTGGTTATGCCCAAAGAGAGGATGTCTTGTCTTGTCTAGAACATGACCGTATTTCCTATCACATTGTCTGTCACATGTTCATTTATCACTACGAAACCAAACACAGGTGTTACAAAACACCCACTGTGATTAAGCCACAAATAAATAATCAAACTACACACCCTTTACACACCTATATTCAAAATACCATGCAGACTGTAAAAATACTGGGCCCCCACCTTAAAAAATACACAATCCCATAAAACACCTCACATGCAGCAAGACATATATATAATCTGGAGAAAATGTTGCATTATTGACACTTTTAACACACTCAGCACATTAGACCTGTACTAGCTCTCAGTCTCACTTTTATTGCAGCCCAGGACAGGGCTTGGCTGGCTGGGAATGTCCTGTGGATGTGCATGGTGCCAGCAGATGAACAGATTTTCCCCACTATTTCTGGGCATGGCATCCTATGGAAACAGGAAACTACTCTAAACATTTCTTCATTTGAAAACACTTGGAAATTACATAACTTCAGATCATGATTTTAGAGGTAAGGAGCCTTATGCTTTCTTATCAAACATGACTAAGTGTGTTTAAGAGCACAGTTTTTTCACCCTTAGTGAGTTTAAGTACCTCAATTTAGTAACTAAGGTTTTTGCAACATTACAGAAAAGAGATTACATAAAATACACAGTATCAGCTCTATAAGCAATCTGCTAGAAAGAGCTCCCTTAAGATTGATAAAATACAGACTTCAGTCTGGTGAGTGCAGAAGGACCTATTCACATCTCCCTGTAAATATGAGACTAAAAGTCACTTGTAATTTCTGTGACCTGGTTGATGCTGTATTCTATCAAATTTGATATCCCAGTATTTTTCATAATGCACATGTAAATTAACATGAACTTTTAATACAACTTTTACATTCCCTGACATAGCTACCCAACCAAGCTCCTCTCTCTCCGATGACTGCGTCAAATCCAGACATGGAGGGTTTGAAAATTGAAAAATATGTTCTATGTTTGTGTCCTAGGAGAAGGAGAGAGCAGTCAGATCTGAGAAGTTTTAATTCAATCAATTGTGACTTTGACAAAACACATTCCTGTAGTTTTGTGTTGTTTGGAGCAGAATTTTCCTTTAGTCAGATTTTAAGTGGTTGCCTGCACATTCATTTAACATCTTGTTTGTTCTTGATAAAACTTCATAGTTTAGGAAATCTCTTCCCAAGCACGAAACTTTGGAACAATTTATTCTCTGCTGGCCAGTTATTTAAAGTCACTAAAAAAGAAGCCAGGCACTCTTGAAAGGTAATTATCTCCTGCTGGGTATCTGCCAGGAGCATGGAAAGTACAAACCAGCCTCTCAACATTATCTGGAGGTTCATACGGAAACAAACAAACAAAAATGTAATATATTCCTTCCCTCTATTGGTTAAACTACATTTTAACAATATAAAGTCGAAATATTGGTATTTGTTTTAACTTCTTTTTTTTACTCTCTGTTACACATAACCATGCCTTTCCTAAGGAGGGGATCTCAGGAGCAGTGGGACATGATGGCCGTAGAAAAAAACTAATATGGTTATCACCCATCTGTGGGCCAAGCTGGTTTCCCAGGGGATGTGGAAATCTCATTAGGCTGTGTAATGAAAGACAGTGTACATGGGTATTTGTGACTTCCCCAACTGTGGGGCAGTTCACACTGAGTCGCAGATGCACAGCCAGACTGCGGGTATGGAAAACAGCTTAATGCCATCAGTGCCTGGGATGGTTTAACGCTTTAGGATACGTATTGTTTGAAGACCATGACACTGTTAAATGCAATCAGAGCCATGAAACCAGCTCTAGCTCACAGCTTATCTCACATTTACTCGATTAAATGGTCATTAGGATTTCAAAAGCCGCAGCAGATGAGCCAAGCCGCTCTCACGAGGCTATGGGCCATTTACAAGAAATGCGTGTTAGGGCCATTTTGAGAAATAAATCATAAACTAAGCAGAGAAAAGGTTAGTCATGGATTTTTCTGAGAAAACCACCACTTTTGTAGGCAGCAGCTGAGACACCTGGCTGGTAGAGGAGAAGAGGATGTCTTTAAGGCAGCCACCATGACCTCAAGCCACCACTACCAGGGAAGTTAGACATGCCATGCGCACATGAGACGTTTGACTCCTCATCACCCAAAGTCCTCCAAAACATAAGAGATGGCAGTGGGCAGATCTGATGCTCCACAGAAAGGAGCAGATAGAAAAGATCCCCTTGGTCTGCCAGTGTTTGTTGCTCCAAAACCAATGCATGACTATTCTTGGATTATGGTCATGTGGCAGACAGCAGTTTTAAAAAATGTCAATAATACAGGTGTAAAAGCTGTTAAAAAATGCATCCCAAAACTTTTTATTTTTTAAAAAATGCTTGATCTGTTATTTACTAAGCATTTACTGAAACTGCTGATGTGAATTAAGTGCAAGGTCCCAACCACAGCACACTCCTGGGGCTGACTGAAAAGAAGACAGGCAAAGTTAGCCAAAGAAAAAGCAGAACAAAACCAATAAAAACAGTGTTCCCAACCTCTCAACAAACTCCATCTGCACGCAAAGAGAAAGCTACATAAATCTGTTTTCAAACTGTCCCCTTGACAAGCACCTTCCAGACTGGATTTCCAGTAAAGGGCTTGTAGACATCTCTGCAGTTTCTGGATCAGCAGAATTTACGTTCACAATTGAACAAAGATATAGATTGCATTGCATGTGAAATATCGTCCTAGCTACATGGATGATAATTTTGGCAGTAGTTACCACCAATAATTCAACTTGCAGAGTATTCTTTTTTGGATGAATGTTTAAGAAAAAGAACATCCATATTTATCTTATTGTTAGAAAAAGGTTTATTTTTTTTTTAATTAGCCTTAAAAATAACATGTAAACAAAAAGTGATAAAACAGCACAAAGTGAACTTTGTGACAAAGCAACGAAACTTGCCTGCAATTTTCAGGTTTTGTACTTTCAGTAACGGCACATTTGTACTTTCAATAATTGTATTTTTGCTTTCTCCTCTCTTTTCCCAGATTCCTTCTCCAGGATTCAGGCATACTGAAATGGAGTAAGCTGGGAAAAGTCCTTAACTTCAACCTTAGCCAAGGACTAAAAATAATAAATCTTTTTTAAAGGAAGCTCAATAAGAATAAAAATAATTTTGTGTTCTTTCTAGAGCCAAAGAAGATGTAAAAATAAGATACAACTAGAATGCAGAAATCATTGCGCTTCATCTACAGCAAAACAGGTCTTCCAGGTTTTACAGACTAGAACTAAATATCTGACCTTCTGTCACCAAAGACACAACAATTTCAACTATATACACTGAAATCTGAATTAAAAACCAATTTTTAAAATGCTGTAAACTTCAAACTGTAATCTCACCCAAAGAAACCTTTGCTACACTTACACAAATACAATGCTATGAAATGGTGCCTTAGGGAATGATAAAGAGATTTTAGTTATATATATATAATATACATATACGAACCCATAAATATTTAAGATTATATATGTATTATATAAAGTTTATTATAGACTTTGTAAAGATTATGCTACATATTGTAGCCTATTTTGATATATTTATGCTAAAAGTCTCAGGAGCATTTTGCTAAAACCCAGCCTTCTCAGGAATAATTCGTAATGCCAGCTTTCATATCTGCATATGTAAAATCCCTCCAAGTACAGTGATGCTATCAATATTCCTATCAGTTTCCAAGTAAACTCTATTTGCCCAGACAATTTATTGGGACCAGCAATGTTGAAAAGCCCATTAAAAAACCCTTTGATCATCCTCTCTGAGCAGGGGTTACAATCATGCCTGTACCTACATTTTCAACAATATCTGGCATTTTTTAAATGTTCTTTCCCTTGATGAACTTCATCAACCATTTGGATTTGTTCAGCTGTTTATACTCCACGAGCATGCTAATCACACAAGTGATAAATGCAGTCACTTGGGAACTTTGCATTTTCAATTGACTCTCAATAACTCTTACAATTATAAACATTAGGTCATAGTCTCACAGCCCGTCTTTAAGGAGGCGATATATCCTGGAACACCATTTTCCTTGTGTGGTCTGAGCTCTAAAACACCACTGGCAAAATGTCAGAGAGAACACATGCAATTTAGGTTTCTATCCCACAGCCAGTATCATGTTGCTCCTGAAAACAGATCGCTGTTAAGGCTTCATGGGCACTCCCCGTAACCTCCTACCCAGTCAGTTCCAAATGCCAGATGATGGCAGATGCTGATACTAGAAGGAGCTGGCTCCTTTCATGAGGCATATATGTGTTCTGGACTTGTTTCTTGAGAAATAGCGTCCTCAGTGAGAGGCATCTCATTACCACTGTGCGCCCTCGTGGACAGCCCACAGCTCCTTCCCTTGGGAAGTGTGTGGAAGGATGCAGGAAGATGTGGGCTCTGCACAACTAGACCAGAGGTTGTATTCAGGGACTGTTTTCCTCAGACTATAAGTTACTGGCTCGCAGTGTCCTTCTTAGAGGATTTACTGCTTCCACAGCTTCCCCGGAATATGAAACGCCAGTTGTAACCTCAGGGCCCCTGTGGTGCTTCATTTGTTTCATCAGTGCTATGTAACAGAAATTAAAATACCAGCCTAGTCTGGGGAAAAAAAACCAAACAAACAACAAACCAACCCAACAAATGAACAAATGCCATATGAGTGTCTACAAATCTTCTACATGGACTAGATTGTGAGATGGTAAAAACTAATCTCTATTGGAGGAAAAAGAAACTTTTATACAAGTTAACAACACTCATCTCTTCCCCCTCTTCCCCTCCCACTCCCAAATATTGTGTGGCTTGGAGTTATAAGAAAATGTACCTAGTTTCTATTTAAAGTACAGAGTCTCCTGTGCTGATTTCAGTCTGCAGCATTCATTGAGATCACATTCAAGACAAGTGGAACAGAAAACCTAAAACCTACTAAAATTATGACTCTTTCCTCACTTTGCCTTTTCTTAAAGATTACAGCAAGTTTATAGCTGTGCTTGAAATACTGTTTCACATTTCCCTGTAACCCAGATATAAATTATGGATATCAGGGATTGTCAGAGACTACAAAGTGCTTCTCAGCTCTGATTTTACCTTTGGATTTTAATTTTAGATACAAGAGATCATATATTGTCTGAGAAAGCTTTACTTCTGATGCCTCTCCAGAGATTAGCTGTAATTTGTGTTCTCCAAATCTCTTCCATAGTATTTATTTTCCAAAAAAGTTAATGTTTCTTGAGGTCTCCACCCATTTTTGCTAAGCTGTACCCCCTCTGCAGATCCCTGCCAAAACAACAGCATGAGATACAGTTATTGGCTTTTTAGAACTGGAACTATATTTTCAAATCCTGAACTAGACACAGTAACTGCTCTTAGTCTGTAATAAGTAATTACAACAAAAATATTTGGCTTATGTCTAGCTTGGTTTGGAGGTGGCACTGGAAGAAAAGAAAAAAAAAAGAAAAACAAAACAAAACAAAAAAACCACCCACATAATATTCCTCTCTGTGCTGTGAAAAAAAAAAAAAAAGAAAAAACTAGAAACCACCTCCCCAAAAAAAAATAAATTCAAGACAAACAAAAAACCAACAAAACAAAAAACTCCCCACTAAACACACATACAAAAAATCACTCCATTCCACCCCAGCCCTCAAAAAAACCCAAAAAAAGTCCCAAAAAACCCCCCACAGGTAAAATTGGAGAAGGAGATAAGACACAATTGTGGGAAGTGTTTCCAGCCACCTGATCTGTCTGAAAAGGTGGCTTGGCTCCTCAGTGGCACTGAAGTGTCAGCTGCTGCCTGCTGTTACCAAAACTGAGGCGTGGGATTTGCTTCATTCCGCATTGCATTTTCGAACCCATCAACCTACAGCAAGTAACTTCATAATGTGAACATCCTAATTTTTTTAAAAAAAAAAAAAAAAAAAAAGAAGACAAATAGACAAAAAAAAAAGCATAAACTGAAGTCAACTACCTTACTTCTGTAAAATGTTTCATTTAGCTCATTTTACCTCCTGGTCTCAAACTTGTTAGGTTGTTAAATTGACACAGAGTATTACACTTTGCTTTACATTTTCATCAGAATCTGGAAAAACTCATAAGTATTGTTTTCTTACTTGCACTTTTTCCATTCTGTTTGCTTTATATATGAAGTTACAGGACTGTCACCATGTAGAATGTGCCAAAACCAAGTATCTGTAAGACTGTGTTACTCTTCCACTACCTTCCAGTACCCTGAACCCTCCTTGCAATTAGTTACCAGCTTATGTGGTGGCTATTTCTAAAGAATTATTCCCGGGTGTACCTAGAACCAAATGTGTCAGTAACTTGCAGATATTTGGCAAGCTTGGGCTTCTTTGTGTTAAATGATCATAATGCCTTTGGTGATGGTTTGCCACCATGACTCATGATTGAAATGTTCTGCATTCATGTCCCAAGGACCTAAAAGGTAATAAAAAGGGCAGAATCTGCCCCAAAATCTCTGGTATTTGTGGTAATTACCCTTACATACAGAATGTCAGGAGAAAACAGCTCTAAATATTGGGTTGGAAGTTAAGTGGAAAGTTGAGACATGCTTGCATTGGCTTCATCCTGTAATTCCTCATTCCATAGTAAGATCCTACTCATGGTAAAAGTCATGCAAATGGAGCAGTTTCTACAAATAGCAGAAAATAGAGTCATAGTCCCACTCTTTCTGGACATTGAGTCATTTCAGACTTGTTAGACACTATTTTTTTAAAGATTCTTTGTCCTTCTTGGCTGAGAAATACACAGAGAAGTTCCACAAGGCAGAGAGCTCATTCTAATAATGTTAATTATCCTGTTTCAGATCCCAGCTTACAGTAGTATAGAAAGGATATATTTTGTCTCCATGTGGCCTTAAGCAAACCCAGGGTCTGACCTTGCAGCCTCTGGAACATAGTCACGACTGTTGGGGAGATAATATCACTCATGTCGCTGCTGTATCAGCTTTCTGCTGGCATTGGTTCAGTTCTTCTTACAGCAACAATCTCCCTTTTCTTAGCCCGCAGCTAATTTTCAGCTTTTATTGGTGCAACTGCTGCTTTCTCAGTTATTCCAACTTTAAGGGTCACTGGAGAGTCAACCTTCAGATTAAGTCTTTGTTCTCTCACTATCTGGTAACAAGCAGCTCTCAAAATCACCTAAACAGAACAACCCACCTCTTCACTCTCCCAGTAAAGTAAAGCAAAGCCAAACTATCCCCAGTCTATGTACCTGCAGCCTCCAGATTGGATTTAGGCAGGCATATAAAAAAGATCTCTTTTTACATGTGTCTTGAGACATTTAATCCCAAAACTGCCACTTGGAACAACTTCATAAAGAGCAAAAGTTCTGTTCTTTGAACGACACCGTGGCTGTTACCCAAAACTGTGTCCTGGGAGACACTGTGTGACTGATGTTTAGATCTGCAGATTAGGGACTGAGAAAAGCATACTCAAACATCTCTCCCCACCATCAAAAATGAGGATAAAATCACACTGTTAACTTCTTAAAAATCTAATTTTTCACTAATTCAGGTACTTTCATGGCATTCAGACTCTAACTCCATTTCAGCTTTTAAATAATTTCGTACATAAGACTTGTCATGATTTAGCTACATGAAAGAGACTCTGACATTTAAAATACCCCGTGTTATCCTGCTAAGATTTGAAAGGAAAAGTCAGCATTCAGGGCTAGACAAAGCATGCTCTGCTTTAAATGTGTATTAATAAGCTCCTTGGGAAAACCTTCAATTTAAACACAATTCTGTTTTATAGCAAATATTTTCTATATTTCCTTGTTTTGTTTATTTCCAGGGATATTTTTCCGCGCTAACAATGACAAGGGAGATGTTCATAAAGAGGCAACACCACCACAGGATGTTGAGCACAGCCATGGAAGTCATTCAGACAAGACATAAGATTTCCCACATTCACCACTTTCAATAACAAAGCTAAAAGCCCTGCCAGAAAAACACCAAAAAGGAAGGAGCACCCGATTTTGAGGCACCAGGCCATGACGTGTGAGTGTGAGGATTTCCATCCTGCTGAAGTCATCACTGGTAGAACCATAGGCAGCAGTGCAAGTGTGAGGGGTAGAGCTGGTGTCCCCAGCCCCCTCCTGATATTGACAGAAACTCCAGGCTGCACTAAGCATAGCCACAGCCTGGAGGCTGATGATTTCTTAGATGTGAGGGTGGCACTGGCATTTACCATGTGAGCTGGGAATACACTGGCTCAGCTTGGCCACTAGACAGTCAGTTGCATGACATATATAAGGAAAAAAAAAACTCTGTACACAGTTTTGCAGGCTAGTGAAAGGATGTGAGCTATGCAGCACAGGGAAGAAAACTCCAGGTTAGGTGCTTGCATATAGATGCCTACAAGGTGCCATCACCATGTCCATCATTCCCAGTGCAAATCAGTTGCAAATCCAGGAGCTGATTTTCACAAGAATGTGGCTCTACAGCCAACCCATTAAGACCCATGTCTTAAAGCTTGGTGCTGACCAAGCTGCAGTACCACACTTTTCCAGTTTCTGGTTGTCTAGTAACCAGACCTTCCCTCCTGTGCCTTGGCCAGCTGATGAGCCTCTCACTTGCAACATCGTCTCCTGATAAAGACAATTGCCACAATACTCCCACTAGGTCAGATAAATTTGTTTTACCTACAACAAGCTGCCTCTTTAAAGGGTACATGGAACAGCAAAGGTTTTAGGTAATCCCTGTTGGGGATCAGTTCCTGCCAAGTTAAGACCACTATTTATTTTCTCTTATTCCCAGACATGTAAGTACCAGAGGCAATGATCCACGAAGCAAGAGTGTTAGAAAAGCACAAGTGTTCCAGCGATTGCATATATTCCTCTAGGAAAACACTGGAGAAAGTCTGACCACAGTGACATCTTTAAGGCAGACATAAAATGCAGTTTTCTCCCGAGATGCATACCCTTTGACTCTTCTCAGGTGACAGAACAAGGGGCACTGCAGGGCACCTCCTCACAGGTCTGGATGCCCTAGAGGAAAGGCTGCCCCTATTTCTTTCTGAATTCTAACAAGAAATCCATAGTTTTCAAAGATGTAATTCTTCTCTTATTTATTCAGGTTAATGGGCTTTTTCCTCTTCACCGCCATGACAGATGAGAGGTTTCAGAGATGCTCATCCTGCATCTTTGCATTTCCAACTCTCCACGCCCCAGAATGAAAACGATCATGGGTTAATTCTCTGTTCAAAATCCTTGCATCTTTACATTTGGTATCACATCCATGTCTTTAATTTCCTCTTAGACCAGGGTACCATGACATGCAGCACAGAATGAGGACAGTATAATCCTGCCATGGCCTGGTACTGGTGGGGTTTCTCCCTTCTGGGAATATCCAATTCCTGCTTTGGCAGACTCACACGTTCTCCCCAGATTTCCTGATAAGACTGAAGTGTTTTCCATCTCTCTGCTTACTTGCAGCATTGTTTTAACAAAGTTAAAGTATTTGCAAGCAAATGATAAAGAAAACCTGAAGGCAACTTTGTGGTTATCTATACAGACCTGCATCAGTTAGTCACACATCTAGGAAGGGAAAAATGCAGATCTGTAACAAAAACCATTGCTGAGACCCTTGGATAATTAACAAGGGAAAAGAGAGAGTATGAGGGCCTTGGAACGTGGAAGGAGCAGATATAACCTTAAAATCAAGCCTCTTTTCTGCTCGCTGCAGTTCAGGGATGCTGAGAAATGCAGGAAAATTCAGAGAACTGGGAAAGTAATCTGAAGGTGAGGGAATCATAGTTGGCTTGAAAAAGTTGTTGAACACAGAGTTTATCATATCCTAAAATGAGATTTGTGACCTATTTTGTTTTTCACATCAGTAAGTTACTAATTGCTACCACATAACAGAATTAATCAATCCTTAATAATCTTTTTATTCCATTTACCATCTACTTGAGTACAGGTCCTTAGATGATATGTAGGCATCTGACTCCTACCAAAATCAATGGAGTGAAGCATTCAAATGGTTTGATGACCCATCTCTTTGGGCATCACAGGGCCGAGGATAAACTTACACTGATTTTGATGAGACAGGGCTAAAAATGTAAAGTCTTATTTTCTTTAGGGAAGATACATCAGTCCATTGAAGATTTCCAATTTTTTTTAAAAATTGTACATCATTTAGGTATTTAGAAGCAGCCCAGAACTGCTGAGTAGCTAAACAAATTATACAAGAAAGCTGGGTTTTGTTGGGCTTTTGTGGGGGCTTTTTTTTTTACTGGGTTTTTTTTGGTGTTTTTTTTTAAATCCTGGATAACCCACAATCAAAAATAACTTCAAAAACTATGGTGAGGCAGAAGAGTGCTAAAAAACCCAAGTTGCTCATACAAAACAACTGCTGAGTTAGATGATTCCTTGTAAAATACAATCAAATTATTTCATCCTGATGGGAACTGAGAGACATTTCACAAAAGCCGAGTTCCAGGAACTAAACCTTATTTTCACAATCATTTATAACAGCGTAAATCTAGGGAAGCTCAGATCAAATTGAGCTACATTCAATTTGCACTGGTGGTGCAAAAGAGGTCTTGACTCCAGCTAATGCTTTTGTTCATAGGGACTAAAAACCAAGCACAAGGTATTCTTGCTGTCTTGGATAAGACAGTAATTTATGTAGCATTTTTAGGTGTATATGCTGTCATATCTGAACCTAATTTTCTTCCTAGAGAATTCATGTTCTGCCATTACAGACAGCTAAGAGATTGCCAGAACCTTTGTAACTTCAACAGCTGAGATGGTAAGTTTATAAATCATTTCCTTTTGTTATGATTTTCAGCTATATGCTGAAAAAGGAAAAACTAAGGGCTCCATGGCTAATCCTCCATCTAAACATTAACTTTACGAAAGGAATGGCTGACCATCCAACTGCAGCCCATCAACTACTTCAGAGCAGTTAACAGAAAAGTATATTGTGGAAAATTTACCCTTTAAGAAGTAAATCTGAAAAAAAAAAATAATTAACGCGGAAAAATTCAAACAAAAAGCAGCAGGTGTCTGTGCCTCTCAAAGTCTTTCAAAGATTTGCATTTACCCAGAGTAAAGTGGGCAAATAAGCTGTCGTGCTCCACGTCTGCTACCAAATAATAAGAAACAGGTCACATTTACTCGTAAAACTCATATATATATACATATATGTGTATGTATATATATATATATATTCTGTTCAATAAACTAAGTTACATTTCATAGAAGTATCATGAAAGCTTTCAGGGAGTTTTTCAAATGGGGAATGTTTTCCTGCTGTAGTGTAAAAGATGGAAAAGTATCTTCAAAGACAACTTAATTTTGTCTCCAGAAACAAGGAAAAGCTTGAAATTATTTAAAGACTGCAATTTAGCTATTTTAAAAATAAAAACTACTTCTAAGAGAAGCTAGCATCTACTTCTGTATTTATCAAGAACCTGCTCCTTCAAAGAAACATTCCTTGCGTAAAATGTGCTTAGGGACTACAGTTGTCCTACAAAAAATCAGTGGTAAAGTAGCTTTTCAATCAGATATTGATATCCAGCTGCAGAACCCCAGTTCTACACTTGACTTCCAAACCTATATTTGGCTTCTCTCTGCCCAGTTCCGAACGATGTAAGGATACAACGTTCTAGGTCTTCCCCACAGCAGCCCTGTTTAGCTGACAGGGCAATCAGGTATGGTGGTATTTGGTTAGGACCACTTCTGAAACTCCTGTGCTCAAGCATTTCCCATAAATACCAACCACATGCCTACAGATTAAGACATTACACAGCCTCTTCCAGTTCTCCGCGGCTTTGCAGCTCTTTTCCAGATGCATCCCATTGCAGCAGACAGGATATTGAATCTTTTGAAACAGTTAATTTTCTCACAACTGAGACTGGATTTCAGTAATAAACACTTGCTGTAATTTTTCATCCTCTGGGCCATTATATTTCCAAGAAGCAAGGTCAAGATGGCATTTAATAAAAGGGTTGCTAGTTTTGTTTGGTACTTTCTTCAAAAAGAGAAGCCCTACAGAGCAAGGCAACAAATGAGACAATATGGAACACAGCCAGAGTTTTAAGACCTTATACACAATTAAGAAGAATCTGAACACAGGAAAGTTTCGCCTTTATTTCCATCCTGAAGATATATTTGTCCTGCATTCAATCTTTGTCAAGTCCTTAAGGAAAATTTCTTGGAAGAGTTTTCTTTTCATTGGAACTACTTATAACTGTAATGGCTGTAAGGTCAATGAAAAATGTTTGAAGTCCACTTTTCCTGGTGCTTAAAAACATCCAGAGGTCTATCTTGCAAACAAGGATGTGTAAATAAATATATGTGTTCATTAGCCGGTCTTGCTCCCGACTACTCGTTTTCTACTGCTCTGTTCACCCTGCCACAGTTATTTTCACTGGAGATGTTCCAGTGATGTACCATAAGCTTACTCCCACTGTGCAAATACTCTGGATACTTTAGAAACATAAGAAAACATCACAAAAATCTAATCTGTCTCTTGGTGGATATGAAAAAATTTACTTTTAAAAATGAACATTTTTTCCTTCTTATCTCAAACAGTAGTATTTTGTTGAACTGGAATGACAGCAAATCACCAAAATAAACAAAGTCCAGCAAGTTATTGGAACACTTGATTTACAGTAATCTTCTTTTCTGTAATAGGAAAGCTACATCTTCAGTGTAAGCTATCAAGTTCTTTTTTTTCCCTGAGAGGCATAAATTGGGCTTTTTCCCTTCATTTTATAGCTGGAGAAGTAGCTAATACTGACATACTATAGAAAATCTTAGAAGGTAAGTGAAAGCAGAATTTAGTGTGATGCAGCTCCTTGAGGAGCTTTCGAGAAATTTACCCCCAGATCCAGAACTACAATTGAACTGCTGGCAAGTCCGTCTTAAGGTTAAACAACACCTCTTCCCTGGATTGCAGTGCTCCCACTGATGTAAATCTGGAGGGGCATCGTCCAGGACCCTTCCAGGCATGGTTAGTAAAACCACAGCTCAAGTGTGGGTCACTGTGAGGACAACAAACAGCACAAACAAGACTCTGGCCAGGAATCTCAGCTTGGAAAACCAGGCAGAGAACTTGCTTCATTGGTAAGATGCCTTCAATCTGCTTTAACATCCTTTTGCATTCTTTTTTTTTCGTGGAATGTTAAGAATAATTATGAATAATTCCCAAACTGACGCACTTTGGTGTATGTCCAGGGAAGTCAGCAGAGCTATGGAAATGCAAACCTTTGCAAATCATTTCCTACAGCCTCTTTAGTGCCCATGCAAGGACCAAGAGAGCCCTCCTTTAACAGGGGTGAGCTTCTAAGAAAAATCAAAAAGGGACCAGTCCTGCAGACACATTGTTGCCAGTAGTTTTCTGTGCCACACAGAGAAATTTATGGAGGAAAAAGACCTAATTTAATACCAAATACAGGGAGAAAGTTTGACTGCACTTTGAGTCTACTTTGAACCCAGAAGAAGATGTCAGGATCACAGGTCTGTCTTTGTAAAACATTTGTGGGTAAAGCTCTTCACTGAGGTGATATCACAGCAAAATTTCTGATTCTCTTTAAGAAGTTTTAAAACTAAGAGGAAATAGGGCATGTTAGCTTGCTTTGAAGGGTAACTCTTTCCCTTTTTCTTCATTGACCATACACAGACAGAGGAATCTGAGCCTGGACTCCTAAAGCCCACTCTTAAAAGAAATGTCTGAAAACTGGCATGTGTCAGGTTTTGTTTGGAGGATATAAATGTGGGGAACCAAAGTGTGACACTGAGCAGTGAAACACTCTCAGAAGTAACATGTTTAGTACGTTCTGTTTGGCTATTAGGCAAGCTAGAGGCCAAGCAGGATAAGGTAGAATAAAAATGTATCCCACGTTCTCCGTTTCTGAGCACATTAAATTTTCTGTTTCTTCATTTTAAAAGCAGAAAACCCTGAAATAAGAATTTTTCCATGAAACCTCTAAATAAAACAAGCACGAAACACCAAAAACAAACAAAACAAACAAACAAACAAATAGAAAAACACAAAAAAAACCCAACTTTAGGTTTTAGGCTTCTCATCTTTCCAGGCCTCAGGAGAGTAGGAAGCCCAGTGGAATTTCTTCAGAAAAAAACCAAACAAAAGAAACAAATTAAAAAAACCAAAACGAATAAACTTCCAAAATCCAAAAATATATCGAAACAGCTTGTATGCATCTGGCTAAGAAAACATACTGTTTTCCATATAAGCAGCACATTAAGCAACATCTCAAGAAGCCAACAAATGAGGCACCACGAGAGTCACAGTCTGAGGCAACACTTGCCCATAGACTGTCCGGGCCATCGTGCAGACCAACAGCCCGACCACAGGTGGGTTCATGATGGAACAGATTTCCAAGCAGCGTCTAGAAATCAGCCCACACTGACAGCATTTCTGTCTGCCACTGCTCCTTGCTCCTGCCCTAGGAAGCTGCAGCTAAAAGCACCTCCTATTCCCAATAGGATGAAGCATTTACCAAACAGTAGCTGTACTGACCCCTGGTCCCTCAATTCTGTTTCTCACTCTCCCCTTCTCAACCACGCAGATCTACCAAAGACCCTCAATCCCATTTTCACACTTTTTTTTCCTCTTCCCACAGATACTATTTTAAAGATGAAATAATTTTCCCTTTGGCTATTTTTCTTTGAGTTAGAACTCATTTCAACTCTCAAAGGCAATAATCTCTAAACTAAGGGGTTTTGTCAGAATTCCAGAGAGCAATGTTTAGGAAACAACATCACTATTTTGGTGCAGCTACGATAATAAACTCCATAATGAAAATTGAGTATGATAATAACATCTTGTTGAATAGGCAGGATGTCAGATTTACAACATACATTAAATGTGCTGAATGTGATCATAGGGTTATTAACATACCACTGGGACATTAGAGCTCCTGGCAGGAAGTTATTTACAGTGAAAAAAATGCATCCAAAAAAGTTATTTGCTCTCTCTTATTAGTAGAACTCTGATCCACTTTTTTGGGGTATTTTCAAAAATTTCTTTATTTTCAGCCTATACTCCTTGCTCATGAAATATTATGATAATACTTAATGTATTTCTTCATCCATTTTGCAGACTGTACCATCCTAAATTCTTGGACTTACGTGTCTTGTCACGGAGAATTAGGTGGTTGACCTTCTCCCTTGAGGGATGATAATGACACGATGAAACCAACATGAACACTACTGTTTTACACGGGTTATGCACCAGTAATTTCTCCATAGAAAGACTATTGTCTGTAGTACACTTGCTTGCCCAGATGAATACTGTCCTATATTTCTCAAAACTCTCACTGCAGCATAACTTGCCTTTGACCTATAATAAGCTTATTCATTTTCCGAGAACAATCCATTTAAAAACTCAGATTATAGCTTTGATTTTGCCTCTCTTTCCCACATACACATTCTGTATGCACCACTTTATCTCCCAGACCATTTGAAAAGGATGTAGAAAAATTCTGTTTGATGTTTGTTTACTACTGAGTGGCTGCTAAAATTAATACAGTGAATACAATTACTGTGTCTTTCACCTTATTCAAATTCCAGCACAGATCATGAATTGAAATTAATACGGTTAGAACTTAAATTTAACAAAAAACTCAAAACATATTTTTAATGCCTGTACATATGCTAAATGCTTGACAGTCTTGTACTTCATTTTTTGAACCAGGATCAACAATGAAATCAACACAACTTGATGGAAAACACTCCTTCAGCAAGAAGGATTTTTCCAAACACAACTAAGCTCTGAGATTATTGTCTAAAACTGAAATTGTTTTTCTCTTCAACTGTTAAACAGAGCTACCCTTGATGAGATGCAAACAAATTGCTTTCTTTCACTAGGCCAAGAAGAAATCAAGTCAACATTGCATGGATTCTGCTTTCCATTGTTTCTGCTTACAGTTGGAACCACATAGAAGAAATGACAAAGTAGACCAGCAAAGTGACATTTGCTACTGTTAGGTTACAAAAGAAGTCACTATTAATTTGAAAACTGAAACCAAGCAAACAGAAAATGGACAACACAAAGAAAAAAAATTCTGAGCAGACTTTGGGGCAAGGTTTGGGGTTTTAAAACTGTTAATCAAAGTCAGCTTTGCTTGTTTTGATGGTAAGCACGATTAAAAAGAGGAACCCTGGAGTGACCCATGTGGTTCTGTAGGAAACAAGAGCAGTACAAGCAAAGGTCTCCAGAGCAGATCTTCTCTCTGTCACTGACTCACTACAAAGCTCTGTGCCATCCCAACAGCTCCAGCTGAAGTGACACGGGTATCAAACACTCAGCACTGAGGGACAAGCCATCTTAGGACTTGGGGCACTACAGCGGAGGCAAAACCAAGAGATGAAACTCAAGATTGTGAGAATTCAGCACAGTCTCAATGAGACCCAAAATCACAGGTGCTCAAAATGACCAGCACTGCACAAGAGTGCGTGCAATCTGGAATGAGATATATCCCAGGTTTGGTGTTACTGCACATCTGTACATCAGTGGTACAGGCCACACCAGGCATCTTGCACATACCTGCTTTGTGTGACCCTGTTGTGCACACACAGCAAGTTCTCTCCCAAACACACAGTGACAGAAAAACATATCAGCACAGCAGAGCTCTCAGAAAACCTGTTGCCCACATGCTCTTTGTACTGGGCAATGGCTTTCACAGCAGGATATGGCCAATCCCATCTAACCTAGAAAGTTCAGCAAGTCTGATCTACTTTTCCAAAAGTAGTTTAAATATTTCATGCTCAGCTACTTCCCAGTAACTCTATGACAAGTAGTGCAGGCAATCTGAACTGAGCAAAGACTGAATGGGCAATTTAAATATCTGCCTGTAGGTTGTCCCTCCTGCCCCTGCACAGACTCAAAGTTTACAGAGAGGGACAGAGAGGGATAGAGATTTTCCAGACTGAGGAAGGAAGGAAGGGAGAGGCTGTCAAGGGAAGATGCATCAGTGCCTGTAGCTTAGCTCCAAGTCTCCAAGCTGGGAGAACAGGAATCCTCCCTGGGGTGTGTGTGTATGGGTTTTTGTCTGATTTTGGCTGATGTTTTGTTTTCCTGGGTTCTACTTAAATAGAAGCCTGGAAGCATTTTAATTATACTTTTCTGGGGAGTGATTACCTCCTTTCTGTCACACATGTATCTGTCACACAAACCACCACCAAGATGGGATTTTTCGCTTTATATGGCTATATTAATTCTTTTTTCTGCCTGCTCCATACCTCAGGTTTTTTTTTGTTCTTTCATTTCTGTTCTTTCTTTGTTGCTCCATAACTTTACACTTTCACTCCTGCCTTTTCTGTCTTGCCTATTTTGACTGCCAACACTATAGAACAACCTTGCTAAACGTGTCTCTATCACAATGAGAGCAGTAATACAAGTATTAATAATATCCTCCTGTTACCAAGAGAGACCTCAATCACTTTTTTAAGGACAAAACAGCCTGACCTTAGGGAGCACATACAATTATTACAAAAGTCATGTTCCCTTTGGCGGCCTATTTTTATTACATATTTCGTACCAGCCATGGGAGGCCCTGGGGCTACTATTTTGTTTGTCTGGAATCTCT
Source organism: Pseudotriccus pelzelni (assembly GCA_035584735.1). Lineage (NCBI taxonomy): Eukaryota > Metazoa > Chordata > Aves > Passeriformes > Tyrannidae > Pseudotriccus > Pseudotriccus pelzelni. Next base: position 59,744,529 of record JAWMRA010000090.1, on the reverse strand, counting down.
GAGCTAGATGACATGGCCAGGAAAGTCAGTTCGTATTTAACCCCATATTCTGTAGATGAAAACCATAATGCAATGCACCTGGATTTCATTATCAATCAAACCACCAGGGAGGGCACTTATCATAGAGCTCTTGGTTTGCTAGTTTTAAAATTCTCCAAACTGCTTTGATGTGAACATCAAAAACTTCTGGACTACATGAACGACCACTTGCCTGACCTCATCCTTTAATTAGCACATCCTACCTGAAAGCAGCACTCACAGTAGTTATGCAATGTTCTTAAAGACCATTAATTACGCCATTTCATTTTGGAGTGAACTGGCTGTGCAGAGGAGACACTGCACAGGAAACCCACAGGAGGATTGTGCTTTGCTGCAGGAGCTGCAGCCAGTACCATCCACATCTGCTGAGATCAAAACTGTCCCTAACCTCACCAAAATTCAGTTATAACTAAGCTTCTTAGCCTTAGCACCTGAGACTGAGAAGTGACCCAGAAAGTCACAGCCACCCAAACGTGGTATGGAAGCCTACAGACACCTGTGTGGCATTGGTGTTACTCTTAACCAGCAGTTATTCACTATGCATCTCAGTAGCTGTTCCTTTGGAAATCAGAGCAAAAGAGAACAAGCAAAACTAAGGACTGACTGGAGTCAGAATTATGAAAATGAAAGTGTTAATTCCAAAGCAATAGTGATAAGAAGCCAAAATAAAACAAACAAAACAAAAACAACTAGGAAAGCTGGGGAAAATGTCTTGGCATCATTGTAGCATACACCATTTTGTAAAGAAGTAGTTCATTGCAGCAAAAATTTATTTGTTGCTAGATATGAAATTCTACCTGTGATGACAATTTCCTGGAAGATCTCTTAAAAAAAAAATATGTAAAAGACAAAGAAAACTTTTTAACTTGGGGAACACGTACATTTACTGCATTTCTCCATAAACACCATGCTAGTCAATAACTTGGTAGAATTATTGTTAGCGGGAGTTGGACAGCAAGTCCAAGTGAGACTTGGAGAGTGCAAGTCACACGTCACGGAGCTGCTGAACACATGGCTTTCATGGTGATGGTTTGATACAGAGTTAAAAAGGCCCAGTACTAGGCTTCTTCAGAGGATGAATAAATTCTTAAGTTCTGACAATCTTCATTTTCTATCTGATCACCAAGTGCCTGCAGCCCTTTCCAGTAGGGCTCCCAGTCTACGTGGGCATGTTTCAGATGCTGAGGCCACCCTGAGTGATGCACAGAGGTAGCAGCTCACATGGCATTTCACCACAAAGCTATGTGCAAAAGAAGAGCTGCTTGTTTGTTGAAACGTAAAGAAACTCTTGGCAGATGTGGAATTACAGCTGTTGTATAAAGTTTAACCAAAACAAAATTTGAAATCATATTCTCTCTTAAATTTTCAGCAAAATTCCACCATGCAGTGCATTTCCCTGCCAGGTAACTGGAGATAAAGCAGTACTTTGCTCTAATCAGGTAGGTTTCCTGTTTAACTGTTACATTGTAGTATATCAATTGGGGCTCTTTCAGTGCTGCTAAAACTGGAAGGGTCAGCAGAACTTCAGAGAGGAAATGCTATGGCAACTATAAAAGCAAAATTTATTGAAAGTCAGAAGATAAGAGGACTGAATGTTATCCTTACTCACTCCAGCTGAAAGCTCAAAAATTGTATACAGCAATTTTGGAAAGCTCGCAACGTGCTTGTTGAGTATCCAGGAACCAGGAATTGCATATGGTCCCCAAGGGCATATTACTGAAAGTGCTGCTCTTTTTGAAACAGCTACAATCCAACTTACTTGCAATTACTTTTATCTTTTAAGAATGTGCAAAATGATACAGTCTATAAAAACAGTAGGTTTCACCAGCAGTATCAGCATTCAAGAGGGTAAAACGAAATGCTTTTTGAGGCACGCAATCTCTGGTTAGCATCAGAACTAAGGAGGGTGTAAGTATACAGGCATTCTCTTCCGCAATACATATGAATTGTCTTTTTGTTATGAAGTGTGAAACAAATTTTTACAGCAGAATTTAAAATCTGAAATGCAGGGAAGGCCTCTGCAAAATACATGTAGCTGCTAATTATCAGATGAAGACGCTGACGACCTACATTGAAATGTGCTCATCCTATTTAAAAGAACTTTTGCTTGCAAAATAACTACAAAAAAAAAAAGGTTACTGATTAAGCTCTAAGCCAAGATTTAAGTCCTACAATATGGGGCTTATTTGTACCTATGATATGTAAAGATTTGCCTTATCTTTACAGAGATTTTACCATCATTAGTTGGGATAGTTCTGTCAAACACCCAAATTCTAAACCTCCTACTTCCCGTTGGTCCTGAAGAAGGAAGGACCAGGAGCAGTACTGCATTACTACACACACAGAATCAGTGTATAACATGTTCCTTGCACACTCCATTTTCAGCAAAAAATGCAGGGAGTGTGCTTATGGTGATGTCAGAAAGATCAATAGTTTTTCTCACCATGTCAAGAGTCAACTTGGTTTTGTCAACTAATTTAGACTAATAGTTTTATCTGCATAAAAGAAAAATCCCAAACCTTCCCTTTGACCAAATGGCTAAAGTGTTCTTCCAGTCTATTCAAAATCCAGGCTCAAATTTTCATTTGCCTGATTTATGTGTGGTTTGCTTAATTTAACACTTTATTTTTATAAAAATCTTCTGAAAAGGAACAAAAATAATTCTTTTGAGTCAAATTGCAACAATATTTAAATGTCTAGTAGACAAAGACATCTGCACAGTCAGGGATAAAAATATTCATATTTTCCCATCTGTTTCAAGCTTGAATCTTCTTGCAACTGGTGATGGGCAAAGAGCTTCCCACTAGCAAACATTTCTGTGAAGTCTGTATATTGCCTTTCTGAATAATTTTCAACACATTCTCTGAATTCAAACTGAATATAATATTTAGTTCTCCTAAGCTGTTTTTTAAAAAGGAGTAACTCCAATTAATAAATTGTACTAGGTTAGATGTTGATCCTCCTAAACTTGGAAACAACATAACTACTACCATTCCTACCATTCCCTTATGTGAACTCAGCTACACAATCAGGATGAAGAAAGGGGATGACAGTTCCAGATGCTGCTTTTCCTTCTGGACACAGCAACAATGCACAGTAGCACTGTTTAAAATTAAAATGAAGGAAGTGCCATAATGAAAAGAACTGCTGCCAGGATGTACAAACTAAGTTGTCACAGGCAAGTGATAACTCAAGAAGCACTAGAGAAAACGACAACATTCATGTAATTTATCATGCCAACAAATTGTTAGAAGTCTGTCTGAGAACGAAACATGCTAATATCACATCCAAATAGCTGGAGATGACAGTAACAAGGAACTGGGGCCTCATATTCTCATGCTGCCCAAATTTCATCAAATTTGATGAACTTTTGCATACAGTAGGAAACAAAGTCTTACTAGACCATTCCATTATCAACAAATCTACAGAAATTCTTCTCTGTACCTACCTGATGGGGACATATATATTGGGTACTTTATGCAGTTACATACAAGAGTTTAAATGAGATTTCCACTGAAAAGGCTTTGTATAAACTCCCATTGCTTTTTACATCTGTTCCTCTGTACTCTTATGAAAATAAATACAAAGGACTGTAAAAAAAAACACAACTCAAACTAAACCAAGGGCCAGACAGCACACATTAAAAAAAATCCTCCAAAAAACCATCTGATTGTGTACAAGGTTGCTATGACTGCAGAGAAAGATGCCAATATATTCTCAGTGTTTGGCCCCACTTTTGGCTTGGCCCTCTGTTTGGCTCATCTTTATTCATAAGTAAATCTAGTTAAAAAAATAATCAAGAAATATTTTTTGTGGTGAAAAGATGCTATTTTTATTGAAGTGCTCTGAAAACATGCTGATTTTCATGACAAATCCCAGCAGAAGGGATAAAAGGGTGAGATTGCTTTCTGTCAATAATTTTTCCTCAGGAATTCTGACACCTGACTTCATATGTGGGGTTTGGTTTTTTTTTTCATTTAACTAATTGCATAGAAGATCATCAGCAGTGGTGCATGTTGCCTTATGCCTGACATGTTATGACATGAGATAAATTTTGTGTAAGTTTGCTTAATTTCTACACAAAATGTACTTTGACCTAGAGAAGAAGTTAGGTGTGTACACTAATAGTTAAGAGAAGCTGACATTAACTATCCTTTTATCTACCTCTAACAATGTATATAAATTACATAACTGTTGTAATTGTGAAATACTATGAAAAAAGCTGTCCAGGAAGATAAAAAACACAACGTTGTAAGAATAAATACTTAGAGTATCAAAATCAAGCCTATCTGAAACCTGAAGCAAAAGCTCCTTAAAGCCACAGCTGAGTTTCTATCAAACTGAAGTTCTCTAAGTATAAGCTGTCATTCCAGAGATGAAAACTGAATCCTAAAGTTCCTAAATGTCTTATGAAACAAAATCTGCCCTGAGGCATCGCAGGATTAGTCAACACTCGCAAGTTTCCTGTCATCTTGTTAACAACCTCAACCTCAAAAGATTAATGAATCTTACATTAAAATGTGTTCTGCCAAGAGTAATCCCACATCCCTACTGGAAGCACACCTTTCTACCAGGAGCAGTGGGGATGCTGCTTTTCCCTGAGGTTCACTGTCATGGATGGGTGACACTGCTGGTCCACGCCAGAGCAGGGCACAGGTCTGTGGGGCAGGACTGGCAACACAAGGCAGCACAGGTATGTGCTCTGTGTAGAGCTGCTCTTCTGAGCCACACACCTCTGTTTCAGAGATGCTGCCCTGCTCTTGTGCATGTGGACATCACGAAAGAGAGCTCACAGGGTGGGGAATGGAGCCCTCACCTGACCTAAAGGTTAGACCTTGAAAGTACGTGATTACATGGAAATCGAATTTTTTTCTTTTTTAAAGCAGGGCAGACTTAGAAATCACAGGTACAAAAAAAGGTTTGAAAACATGAACTAAAACAACCGAGAGTTCAGTGCAGCAATTTGGAAGTGCTCATTCATGGACTGCACTGATTTCGGATGGTGAATACCTCTCCGGATTGTGCAGAGAGAGAGCTGAGGAGGGAGGGAGGGCTTAGCACAACTAAAGCCCAAAGGTCAGAAATACCTCAGCAAAGACGAAAGAAAGTACAAGTGGGACTTAGCAGCTGGACAGTCCTGCTGTCTTAGCTTGGTGGTTTGCAGCAGTCGGTGGAGCCTGCTCATCCATCATGCACAAAGCAGACCTACTTTCCTTAGCTGGGTTTTGGCACATGCGGTAAGGGGCAGGATGGTCATGTGTGTGCTGCTTTACGCAGCTCCTACTCTGGCTTTTTCATTCACTACTCCCCACTCAGCACAGCCTCGTCCACATCATACTCTGCTCCCAAACCAGAGAAACACTGCAGGGTCATCCAAGTACTCTCCTTCCCTGCAAATCTGGCACACTGACCCTCTGCAAAAGGTGTTGTGTGCTGCTCTGTGCTACAGAGCTGCTTATAAGTGGTCTCTGCCTCACCTTCGCAAGGAGAGGAGAGAGATGGTAAGGGAAACAGGGAGGGGTGGTCTCCATTCCCTTCAGAGCCCTTCCTACGATCTGTGAGGAAGCTAATGCTGCTAAGAACTGGGCAGTAGCAGGACACCATTCCAGGTAGCTGTGGCTGCTGGAGGGCATGAACCAGCCCTGAGAGCATAAGAGAGGTACAAACAACACTGTTGCACCTTGTGTCTGCAGCTCTTTGGAGTTTATGCCAAACAAAACACATCAGTAAGAAATGCACAATCTCTGTAACACTTTTCACATGCGTTAATGTGCCTTGCCATATTTTGGTACACATAAGTGGCTCCCTGCCACGTACAAGCATACACACACAGGCAGAGCACAGTTCCCTCCACAAAGCAGTCTCTTGCAGAAAGCAGCTTTCATGCATGACACATCTCATCTGTGGGGAAGGGACTAACAGGACGGCATCAGTAAAGGGATACGTGTGTGCTCATACTTTGTGTACATTTCTTCAAAAAGCGAGTCTATTGTCAACTGTTCTGGACAGCTGTCATCATTGAATCAGATGATGTTTCTCAAACACACAGCAGAAAAATGAAAACTCAGAATTAAGATATATCATACTTAATTTGAGAGGCCTCTGCTGAATTCCTCCCCCAGAGCTGGTTGCTGAAGAAGTTGCTCATTCTGAGGGTATGATTCACCTATCTTAACTGAAAATGTCTTTTATGTGGCACGAATCCAGTTGATCTCACTGATTATCCTGCCACTGATGCACGTGTAGATCCAGTGTGTTCCTGGACACCCAAGTCAGAGGAAACCCCTCTCAGCGCATCAAAGATTGGCAGTGGCCGAGACGCGGCAACCAGAACCACACGCACCCTCTCCAGCCGTGCATCGGAGATGACGTTTGCAGCGAGTTACTAAAACCTTTGACTGGGACAACCGTAGGACTCGCCAAAGGAGATGCCGACAGGGAGAGGGATGTGACGACGTTACCTGTTCCCCGGTGCGCGGGGTGGTCGGAGAGCCGGGATGGGCTCGCACAGAGCCGGAGGGAGGCAAACAGCTGCCACAGCTGCTGCCCCTGCCCTGACACCAACACGCGAGTGACTCCCGCTGCCTTCCCCGCGGGCAGCAAGCCCCAGCCGAGGACACGCGTGTACCCCACGCCCCCTTTCCCAGCCGCCCTCCGCAGCCGCGGCACTCACCTGAAGCAGGTGGTGAGCTCGCCCGTGGGCTTCAGGCAGGGGTAGCGGGTGGTGGCGATTTTGTTCTCGGAGCAAACCTCCCTGGGTGAAGCCGTAGTATTAGGGGAAAAAAATTTTTTTTTGAAGGAAAACG
>JAWMRA010000090.1:59658757-59681897 GCA_035584735.1 Pseudotriccus pelzelni | reverse complement strand
CAGTGCCCTGTTGCTGTCTTGAGAAAGCCCTTGCAAAAGCCTCATCCAGCTGTAGCCTTCATTTAGATAATTCACCCTGAAAACTGCCCTGTGAGCTGGCACCACTGCCTCTTCCACATGGCAGCCATGCAGCTGTGCCCGCTGCCTTCTGCCAGGCACCAGCAGAGCTGAGGTCTTCTACACAGGGAGAGAAATCAGCCATGTTTCAGGTGTGCCATCATTTCTGGGAAATAGGCAGGGAAAAGGGTATCTGAACTGATTTGGTGAATGATTCCCCTTCTAAAGGACTTCGAAGTCATCAGTATTTCTAGATACTCGCCTTCAGAGGGTCCTATCCCATAGAAAGAAGATTCTTGACATCCCCTTATGGGTTTGTATTACACTGTGCCATCTTTTCCTCTGTGAAGTTGTGTTTTGATGGGAGTGGTAATCACTTACTGACTTTCAGCCACAAATCAGTCCTTTGTTATGTCTGACTCATCTGTGCGTTCTTTACCTCAAGCTATTTTCATTTCCCCCTAAAAACAGAAGTCCACCCTATATGTCAGTGCACCAAATATCAACTCTCGCGGAGACAGGGGGCCGATGAGTGATCCGTTTATCACTGGCAGATCTCCCAACATTGTGCAACAATCGCAAAGACAGGAGGATGACTTTGTTCCAGCTCTTGTTTCTTGCAAAAAGCACCATCTAAAATTACAGCAAGCACAGGTAAGTGTGTCCTGGCATGTGTCAGCCAGCACCATGCAGATGGCATGGGTGGCTGGGTGGCCCTTGGGTTGCAAGTAGTACCTGAATATGGGCCATCTTGTTTCTCTACGATTAGTCTGAGGGCAAGGTCACCATCACCTTGAATAGAAAGAAAGTTTAGACAATTGGGATTGGTCAGCCTGGAGAAAAGCAGGCTCTGGAGCGAATTTATTGCAGCCTTTCAGTACTTGAATGGGACCTGTAAGAAAGATGGGCCTGTTGCAATAGAACAAAGGGTAATGGTTTTAAAACTGGATTTAAACCAAAGGAGCATTTAGTTTAGACTAGCTATAAGGAAGAAGTTTTTTACAATGAGTGTGGTAAAACACTGCCACTGGCTGCCTAGAGGGGTGATTGAAGTCCCATCCCTGGAAACATCCGAGGTCAGGTTGGATGAGGCTCGGAGTAACCTGACCTAGTTGAAGATCTTCCTGTCCTTGGAAGGGAGATTGGACTAGCTTACCTTTAAAAGGTCCCTTCCAACTCAAACTATTCTATGATTCTGTGATAATAACAGATCACATCCCTTGCTTCTGCTCCATCCCTCCACCTTTTTCCTCATCATGATCACAACGCTGTCCATCTCTCCTGGACCACCACCACAAGCACAGCCCACTCTCTCATCTCTCTTTCCCTAGCACAAGCCTACCCCACCCCTCAGCCTCTTCTTGTCGGGTAATGCAAACCCCACCTCTCTACCTCCCCTGGCCCCCCACGCCTCCATCATCACCTCACTAAGCACACTCCATCACTCCACCCCGTGTCCCGCACGCACGCCCCATCCTGCCATCTCCTTCCGTCCGGCACACCGCATCCCGCCGGCCTTTTTGTGACCGGGAGCCGAGGCGTTGTCCCGACCCAGTCGAGCTCCGCCCGGGCACGCCGCCTCCTGCCCTCCCGGTGCTGGGGGGCGGGATTCCCGCGCGTTTTCCACACGTCAGGACTCGGGGAAACCCCCGGCTAGCCGCGTTGTAAGCACCTCGCTCCGCCCCTGTGCCCGCAGTCCGCTGCCGCCGTCGAGCCTTGCGGACCTGGGACCTACTGCTCCGCACCCAGCCGAGCCGAGCCGAGCCGAGCCGAGCCTGGGCGGTCAGTGTGCTGCCGAGCCGAGCCCGGACGGTCCGTGCCCCGCCGAGCCGAGCCCGGACGGTCCGTGCCCCGCCGAGCCGAGCCCCGCCGCCGCGATGCTGCCTGGCAAGACCCTGCGCAAAGCCGCCCCACCTTCCTCTCCTGCAGGTACCGGAGGGTGAAGCGGGCGGCTGGGGGGGGACAGGATGGGACCGGACAGGACGGGGACACGCGGTTCTGCTGCCCGTTCGACTCCAGCCCCGGGAGCGGGGGCAGCGCCCGCAGCGGCTCGTTCGCTCGTGTGGAGGCGAGGGCGGTACAACCACTGCTTTCAGAGTGTGTGTGTGTGTGCGTGTGCGGGGGGCGGGGGGGGAAGGTGTGTTTCGTGTTGAGAAAAGAAGTAAAAAATTGAACAAACTCGTGGGGATTTCTTTAAAACGGAAAGCACGGTTGGTGTCTGACGGCCGCGTGTGTCCGCAGGGCGGGAGGCGGCGGCGGCCGAGTGCGCCCAGGAGCTGCTCCGCATCGGCGACAGGTGGGACCTGCGGCAGAGGATACTGAACCTGCTCAGGAAGCTGTTCTGCCCGGAGATGTGGGCTGCCCGCGGACAGGGCGCGCAGAACGGCAGGGGATGATGACCTTGGCTTTGTGGTTTGGAACAAGAGGCTTCACAGACACTGGGAGATGAAGAAACCTCGGAAATCTCGTTGCGTTGTATTTAGCTGCATGTAGCCGACTAAAGTTGGCTATCACATGATTTCTCTGAAGAGTGTTACAGCAATATTGGCGTATGAATGCCAGGTGGGAAAAAAAATAGCCATGGGCAGAGCCCCTCGCCATGCAGTGGTGAACTGGAGGAAGATGGTGACATGGGGAGACTTGGGGCAAGGCTGAACTTGCCTTTCACCATGGTCTGAGGAGCCTTCCAGGAACCCGGTTTTCCCCGGTCTCCCTCTGTTCCTCGTGTCCCACAGCCACGTTTCACCGAGGTGCTCGGACCACCTTCAGGATGAAGCCAAAAGAAAAGGCAGTGTCTTGAAACTTGGGATCACAAATCGCACAGCAAAAGCCAGTTGCTGGGGTTTTGACTGCTCTCCTTTTCTAAAGCCTGGATCCTGCTGGACAGGGATCTGGTGGTGGGATTATATAATTTATTCAAGAAAACCACTATCTTTGTTGAATGGTTATTGTCACAGGATTTTGCTTTGCAGATAAGAGTTAAGATTCTATGAATTAACACAATGTTGCATAGTTGTAGCCTATATTATATAGTATAAGTTCATATATATATATAGTATGTATACATAAAATATAAATATCTGCACCACAAGTGTATGAAACAAGTATTTCACATACTAGCTATTACTTGAATGGTGTTTGGGCTCAAAACATAGTTTGAAAAAATGTTCGAAACATGGTATAAAACTTGGTGTAAAAATACCTTACATAAACTAAAAAAAAGTCTGACAATAAAGGAAATAAATCACGTTAACATCTTTTAAGACATATAGCTGAATATATATTACAAAAATACAGATATTGAGGTAATTGTGGTAGAAGAATTCTTTAAATATTACAAAGAATTTCCTGATAACAATACAATTCTGCTGTGTCTTTATAAGTAACTAAATAACTTCAAAAGATGTAGATCTTGAAGTCTAGTCTCAAGTTTTCTTGAGAATGTTATTTATTCAAAGAAAGCAACTACCTCTCTTTGAAGAAATAATATCAATAGAATTGAATGTTACAGGCAGTGCAGTAGCCTTAGATTTTTGAACGTTTAATTACATATACTTATAAGCAAAAGTTCTACCTGTGTACTTTATTTCCATTTCATTTCATGGCAACCTCATTTCAGTTCCAGAACGATGAAGCTGCTGCAGCACATCCAGTGGATGGTGATGCATTGTGCCTAGCTCACTGAGGGGTGATTACCCTTGGCTGGCTTCAGAGGAGCTGAATTAAACCTGCTGATCGCTGTCAAGGCAAACAGTAACTCTGCCAGTCCATTCTTGTCAGCCTCAATCCTAAACAGTATTTTTTTCATGGGTAAAAGTTAGCGAGAAAATGGCTGAAGTGATCCTATTTCATAGCCACATCTAAGGTCAATGGTCAGAGTTCCTTCTCTTAACTAACCTTGTATGTAAGTACATTTGCATTTTATTAGGCTGTATAATTGCACTTACTGATATTTGCGTCTATTCAAAGTATGGCTTTTCCTGCCTTGTAGAGAACTTTTGTTTGTATTTATAATTTATTCTTCGGTTAGCTCTTCTGAATCTGCCGTTCCAAAACTGTCATTACATGTATGTTATGTATTGACACTGACTTCTGTCACTGAGCAGAAGCTGACTGACTTTGACTACTTTCCACGTGAAAGACTTAACCCTGTCCCAGTGGTGTTACCGGAATCGTTGCTGTTGGCTTGAGCCACATGCATGGTTCCCTCCTCCTCTAACACCTTTTGAGTGAGAAGAGAATGTTTCAAGAATAGTTATTTATCATAGTACTGCAAAGTGGTGTGTTTTGCCTACACGTACACAGGTCAGTTTTTCAGGTACTGAAAACAAAATGAGAAGAGTTTCAGTTCAGCTGAACACCAGCTCCCAGGCTGGCACTGCATGCAGCTTGGCAAACTGTTCATCGAAGGCAGCTCCATCTCCAGAAGTGTGGTTGCTGTTCTATGTCTTAGGCTTGGTGGAGTCTTGTACTCGATCATCAAGGACACTAAACTATGACCATGCCTCTCTGGAACTCTCAGGAAAATTCACCATTAGCATTTGTATTAGTAGCTAAAATGTAATTGAAAAAAAGTGTTCTCAGTGTATGCTGCTTTGAAATTCAATAGGAAATGAGGTGTGGGTTTTATATTGCCAACCCATTCCTTCAGGTTCTATTCTGAAAACTATGAAATACTATGGAAAAGAAGTATACTCATAAATGCATTATCATGGGGATATTCAACTTAAGTGTTAGCACATTATTTTTCTGTCTAGATATGCAAAGACTGTTTGCTTTTTTTTGAAACCTTTTATATTTTTCTGAGTATGGTTAAGACTGCTAGCATTCACCAGGAACTCAGGAAGAAGACCTAGACCCAAGAGATCAGTGCCAGTATGTGACCAAGCCCTTGTTGATGTCTGTCCTAGGTTCTTTTTGGTACTTCTGCAAAGGATCTGCTTTATGACTTTATCAACACGAGTTTGTTTTCCTTAAAGCCTATTCTGGATGTGGGCCAGATGTGTTGCTGTATGCCTCATGCACGTATGTCTTGAATTCGTGCTAAGATAATAAATACAAAGTGTTTACGAGAAAAATGAGTCACTGTTGTTACAACTCCCATTTTCTTTTGTGTATTTTGAATGCGTGATTGTATTATGCAAATTCCTTCCATACTTCCATGTCAGCAGGCACACACTGGGGTGAAAGCAGAGTGCCAGCAGGTGTGCTTCGGAAACTAGGCCTTGACTTCTGCCTTTAAGGGGAACAAGGTGTAACCTTAACCTTGAACCTCAAAATGAGACACCTATTCTAATATTTTCTAGTAACTACTGCCTGCAGAATAGTTGGGTGGTGTCAGGGAGTCCATTACTTCTATCAGAGGTGCTGCAGCTTTGAAAAAGAGTGTCCCTGCAGATCAGTGAAGGATAGGCATCCAAGGTAAGGGTTTTGTCATAGGTCCAGGCAGAAAGGGATACAGCATTTTGTCAAAATCAGGTTTTTACTTTCTCCAAAGTTTGAAGCTGCAGCTTTGGTAGAGGGGGAAATAACACTGCTTACCACAAAGGAATAGGGATAGTGCAGAGCATATTCTTTGCTAAAGCTGGGACCCAAAGATGTGTCTGCGGACAGGAGGGCCTTAGATCCTCACCTGCTATTGCTGTGCTCTAACTCACTGTCCTGCTTCCCCCCACCTTCACAGGCACAGAGCACCATGCCTGTGGCATGTATTCCCAGTGCAAGAAGAACTGAGAGCTTCCAGGCCAAAGGCTCTGTTTTCTAATAAGCAGAAAAAACCCAAAGAGAAGTAATTCCCCATCCTTTCTCAGTTAGTCACCAGCAGAGGCCTGGAAGTGCTTTACTTTAGGGGACATCAGTGAAGTGGTCTTGAGAAGGACCACCTGGTGACAAGTGTTACTGTAGGTACTACACAAAGGTCTGGTTTTGCAAAGCTTCACCAGCAAATTAGACTCTAATGACTCATTAAACTTGTGAAAATACCCAGACACCTTCACCTACTGCCTGCTGCAGCCTGGCCCCTCTCCAGCCAAGTCACCTCCAGAGCACAGTGCTTGTGACCTGCTCCTCCCTAAAAGGCAGGGGGGGAAAAATCCTATCACTGGACCATGACATTGCCTTCTAAATGCACTTGATTCACCCATAAGCACGTGCTTTCAGAAAAACAAAACAAACCCACCTGTCAAAGCAAACTGACAGAGTTGCCATCCTTTAGTGCTCCCCCTTAACCAGGCACAGCACCTGCCCTCGCAACAACTGCAGCCCCACACTTGCACTGGGCTCGCCTAGGTGAAAACCAGCACAGTGCCTTGGCCAGCTCATGCCTTCACACCTGAGACTGAATGCACAAGTGGTATTTCCTAAACAAATTCTAGACAAGGAGACACCTCCTCCTTCTTCCTCTCCTGGGATGTTTTTATAAATCAACTGAAAAACAATGTCTCATGTGCTGCTCATTATTTTTAGCACACACTGCTGGATGGGACTATATTTTATCACTTTCCTCCAGCTGACATGAGAGGGTGTGAGGGCATGATGTGCATCCCTAGAGGTGTAAGGAGGCCGGACAGGAAGGGCTGGGGATGTGATGTGTTGACGTTCAGCCTGGCAGGGCTTTCCATTAAGCAGGTGACTGTCTGATGCTGGGACTGTCAGTGAGCAATAGTTCCAAAAGCTGTTACAGCTGTAAACAAGGGTCCTCACCCAAGTGCGTCAGGACATTGTCTGGCCTGTGTAAGAAACGGGCCACACCAAGGCTGCCCTGCCTTCTCACGCATGGTCTCTTTGCAATGCAATTCTCACCAGTCCGCAAACCCTCTCAAAGCATGGAGGTTGGTGTCACTCCTTTAGCAACAGGAGATATCCCATGAAATGACAGCAACCACAAATAAAACTGCTTCAGCTGTTCAATCTTACAGAGGCTTTGGTGTCGTTCCCTCATCCCCATGAAAGGATGGTAGGAGCACCACCAGGCTTGGTTCCTCTGTGCCACTGTCACTGCTTGAAGGGGCAAGTCACTTTCCTGAATGGACAGGCCAGCTTTCAAATCTCGAGAAAATCAGTTACTTTCAGCAGCACTGAATAAGGACAATAATAAAATGCCAGTCCCTCCTCCCTCAGCTTCTGGGTGGAATCACAGTCCCCTACTATATGGGGCAATTAAGGGCAGAATTCTGCTTGCACCTTACACTTCATGCTCCTGAGAGGGATGTGACAAAAGCTGTGACAAAGGCAGGAGGTCACATCCATGTCTGCCCTGCCCCGGATCACTAATTAGGGAGGCAATTTTTGACAAAAGCAGCTGGACTTTCCCCAGCACCACCATAACGTTTATAGCAAATGGCTTTGACAGGTGGGTGAAAATGCAAGGAACTACAGCATCAGGTAACTTGTTTGCTCAGTGCAATAGTATGAGACTGATTTAGCTTCTCAGTGAGGTGAGGCCAGTACATATGGGACTATTAGCAGAAAGGCAGAAGGTTCTAGTTTTAGTGTTGACTAACTTCAGAAAATACCCTGGCTGCCAGAAAACATCCTTCTAGTCACAGCTTTAGACACCACGGGATGGAAGGGTAACATCTTGTTTTAGGGAAGGATGTTTATTTGCATCAAGTGTTCTTTGTTTCATGATCATTTAAAGAGAGGGATTTCTTTAGAAAGGGAGAAAAAGTTTATTATTTGTGAATTAATTTGTGAAGTCTTTTAGCCAAGTGTTTTATGAACACAACGACATGGGAAGGCCAAGTCCATGGCTGGCTTTTCTTATAAACAGACAGTCCAAAATGGTCTTTTACTAAGGGCTGCTGGAGATGGTCCGGTTTCAGCCATGCTCTTGAGGAGGACAAACACCTCAACCTTCTTTACAGGGGGGACCAGCCCTAGATAACCTGAGAGCAGATCACCTGCTCCTCAGACATCTGTTGATAGGAGGCTGCTGGACACAGGGAGCAGCTGCTGCAGAACTGTTTATGCAACCCAGTATTGCATAGGGGGGAAAAAAAAAAAGCACCAAACTGCTGGACCAAAAATCTCCCAGCGCAGGCCAAAGCAAGGGCCTGGGTTTGGCAGTGCAGAGCCAGGAGGGAGGACATGCCCCCCCACAGTGATGGCTGGCCCTGGGGCTGACCCTGCGTGGCCACAGGCACCAGGAAGTGCAGCTCAGGCCTGTGGCCTGGGAAGGTTTTGCTTCCTAGTCATCACAGTCACATGCTGCCCTGTGGCATCACTTCCCTGCATTCATGGACATCATGCCCAGCCACCACTTGCCCTGCTCCTGCCCAGCCACCAGCTCTGGGGTGGGCTGTGGGAACCTCCTCCCCATGGCCTCTCCTTCACATTACCCTTGCATGGCAACAGTGACCATTAGCCTTCTGTCAGATGTGGTGAAGTGACAATTTTGATGAAATCATGGGAATAGAGACGAAGGAACAGCCACTCCAGACACATGGATCCTATGTAGTTGTAAGTAGGATTGAGTGATGCTTACAGGAAACAGGGGAATAGCAAAGCTGTAAAAAAAGAGAAATAAACCGGAACTTTTCAGGTAGAATGATCATAGAATCACATTTCAAATTCTGCATTTGCTCATGCCCCAAGGCCTTCACAATTGTGAGAGGCAAAAATTTTTTGCTGCTTCACGCGTCTCGGGACAAATGAAGTCACATATACTATATCCATTTAAAGTTTAAGTCCATTGTGTCCCCTTGCTTTTGTATTCCTTTTCAATTAGCCACTGACTGGGGCAATTAAGATATCAATTAAAGACAATCAAGACTGATCTTACAAGGGCCAAACTGCTCTGAGGCCTGAGCCCTGTTGACCCCAGCTCACAGCGTGTTAGGAGAAATCAGAAGGACAAACAGGAAGATGGGTACAGGGGAGTCAGTGAGAGAGGAAAGAGGAGCTGGGCTGCCCCAGCACTGGTGACAGCAGGGGAGAGGAAAAGGCAGAGGAAATCTTTATGACTCACAATAGTTTCAACCTTTTTCCCATGCAGCCCTGGGGGAGAAGCCAGGCCCCAGCTGGGGACGGACATGTCAAACTGAGCTCAAGGGGCTGCAAGCACTATCCCACACCTCCCCTTCCCACACGAATGATTTTATGCTTTGCACATTCTCAGCTGCATAACACAATAGGCTCTGCAGCATCCCTCATCATGGCTGTTCGCAAGGGAGAAGGATGGGGTAAAGAGGGGTCCCCATGGATATGGAATACAGGGATAACACAGAATTCTTTCTTTTCCCCTCCAGCCCAGGAAAGCGTCTCCATGCCCACAGGGCAGGCTGGGAGCCCAGCACAGTGGCCTTTCCCACAGGATGAGTCAGCAGAAACGCTGAGCTTATCCTTCCTCATTGTGGCTCTTGCTTGCACCCTTGCAGCGCAGCACCCAGAGAGGGAAACCGAAAGCAAATACAGCTTTTGGGGCACAAGCCTGCGGATGACTGAAATGCCCTCGGCACCACTGGCGCAGAAAAGCAAATCCTTCCCCTCACACAAAAACCCACTGGGCCCACCAGGCCAGCAATGTGAACAGGAGGAAACAGTGAGGCTTGCCAGGCATAGCACAAGACACAGGCGAGTGCCACGGGTATATCAAGGAAAGGTCAGGACTGCGCCGTGCCACGCGCCGGATGGAAATTCCAAACTGCGCTGCTGCCTCAAGTGCCCAACCCAGCATTCAAACACAGAGCAATGCACAAAAGCCTGCAATGTAGATATAAACACTCAACCTCACAAGCTCCTTCCTGCAGCTCAGCCTTCCCCACAGTGACTAGCTGATGTGTCTGCGCTGCCAGGCAGTGTGGGATTTTGGGCACCTCTGGCATTCCCCATGTCCAAGCAGCCGAGCTTTCTGGGCTGACTCATGTTCCCATAAGGAAGGCTTGTTTCCAGCTGCTGTGCAGTTACTGTGAAGTCACCTGTGTCTTTTAAAGAGCAGCCCACTTGATGCAAACCTTTGAACGTTGTGGCATACAGTCCCCTCTATGAAGCTCCACTCCAGCTCCACACCATCCACAGAGTGCCTCCCGACCAGCCCATTCCACTGGGGTTTTGAAGGGGAATTTATCCCCAGGGTAAGTGGAAGAGAAGAACAAATACCCAGCTAGGACTAATTTCACAAAAAGATTATCTACACACAGAGCCCCATGTCCTCACAGCCCATGGGTTGGGCAGGAGGTACACTTTATAGGCCATGTGCTCCAGGGACTGCTGATCTTGATGAAAACTCCACATTTTACCTTCGACCTCCACATCTTCCTTGAACAGGGGTAGGAAAAAACAAAGCATGGCTTCCAAGATATTGAAGCAGGTTCTATAAAACATCTTCTATCCCTTCTTAAAGCTTTAGTCCTCTTCACACTGAATGGAGGTTCTTAACAGGGCAGTATATTTTACTTCTAGCTTAGATGCACATCTGGGCAATGTTAACACTTAAGTCTTTGATTATGCTCTCCCTGACATCTTTGTCCCTGTAATGCCAGTTCCAGCTGTGGACCAGACAAACTTTGGCATAACAGAATTAAATATCTAGCGGAGTACTAAGGATACCATTTATTTTCAAAATCACTAAAAAACCCAAGCAAAACAGTTTATGGCGATACAGATTTACATAAAAGAGACAGCAAATTGAAAAATGTACAATCTATTTCATGTTATTGCACTGACTTTTTTATAATATACAAGGCATATTAAACAGTTTTCATTAAAAGAAGTTTTATTTATATAAATAAAAGTGTAAATATACAATATCATACAATAAGTGTATCAGACTAACACACAAAATCTACCTACGGTGGGATCCCCATTTCTCTCATGAGCTAGTCTACTCTTCATCAATATTTTCACTTGTACATTTACATAACCTAAACATAGAAACAGGTAAACATTCCCATCTGGGAACACTTCCTTCAGAATTTGACAAGAACCACTGCAGAACATTAACCAGGGTTAATTTTAAGTGAGGGTCTTTAGGAAATATTAATCCACACTTTCTTAACACTTATCAGTCCTAATATTATTTTCTTAGTGAGAAAATGATCAAATGTCCCCCCCCCCAATTTAGGTCTAATCTCAGACTTTTTAATGCAGATGCAGTCCCTATGAAAGCTGGAAAGAGCTTCAAGGTACAAAAGGCTGCGGAATATGCAACGGCAGTATCGCACCGCTCTCACACCCAGGATGTGCCCCCTCAGCTGCCCCAGGCCTGGATACAGAAAAGCCTTCTACCAGACCTTCTCCATCTAGGAGCAAATTCGCCTTATCTGGAATGCCTTCAGCTCCCTGGTGAAGAAGTGGTGCATGATTTCATCTCCATTTTTTTTTGGTCTTCCAAGATGCAGCTGCAAGTCTCTGGGGAGCCGCTGCTCTCCTGGAGTTTGGCCAACACGCTGGTAGGGCAAAGAATCACCACGGGGACCGATAAGCAAACAGCAAGGCCGAAAATGGTTGTGAACCTACTGAATACTGATGAACTAATGCAACGCCCTTTGTCATTTTACTGCAACCAGGCTCTCAGAAAAATAACGTTTACTTTGCCAGGTGCGTAACCAAAGGTTTACTACGTCTGCTTGGTCTACCCATCTTATTTGTAATAACGCAGACACCCACAGTGCATAAATCCTGGGGCCTTTTTGGGGAATGTCACCCCATATGAGATGTCAGGAAATGCTACTGTAATCATATGAACACTGGCAGCCTCTGTAAAAATGCTTCTTGTTCTTTCATCAAAAAAAAAAAGTTATTTTCAGGAACAGAAACAATCAAGGTTAAATACTATTCTTTTTCTTGCTCTAATGTTAGTAGAGAAGTGTTATCATTCTACCCATAGTAACTATTATCAGATTTAAAACATTAAACCTATCTTTTAAATTATAGCCACTACTGAATCACACACAAAAATCCCCATTTCTGTTTGCTGTTATTCAGCCAACACTTATCTACGTGCATGTAAAATAAAATACTGAACAGTATCTGATTACTGAAAAATGAAAGCCTTCTAAATCACTCACAATGAACAGTACCTGCAAATAAGCATCTGAAAATATCCACCACGTATCATCTTAAGACACCTCAAATTAACTTTAATTTACAAAATGAAGACTTTACCTTTGAGCTCACACTGGTTTAGGAGTGAGGGAGACATATGCCTCCCT
The DNA here is from genome assembly GCA_035584735.1 of Pseudotriccus pelzelni. Classification (NCBI taxonomy): domain Eukaryota; kingdom Metazoa; phylum Chordata; class Aves; order Passeriformes; family Tyrannidae; genus Pseudotriccus; species Pseudotriccus pelzelni. Next base: position 59,669,688 of record JAWMRA010000090.1, on the reverse strand, counting down.
GCGATGGAACCTCCAAAATTTTAGACCGTGGACTGAAAAAAAAAAGCCATTTCCTAAAACACAATTGTGATTTACCACATTAAAGTAGCAAAAAGTCAGTACTGCACTTGCACGTATTATACGTATACAGGTATGCATTCACTACGCTGCATTAAATTCCACATGCATTTTATGTATCTATTATACACGCTATTACAGTCAGATTTTGGTCATTCCTGAACAAGGCCTCACCATTCAATTGTCATTGCCAAATGTCTTCTTCCTGTTTTTCAGCAAATACGAAATATTGCAGGGCTAACATCTTCTATCCCATCACAGGCCTAGAACATCAGTGTTGATCCTCCAGCCCCATGTCTGCATCCTCCTGCAGCCTCTCCCACCACAGAGTTGACAAGAGGCAAGGATCAGTCCTGACAGTGGCTGAGCTTTGGGTTCACAGGGGACCCAACTCCACAGTCATCTCAGAGCACTGAACCTGAATTAACTTCAACAGAAACCCTGCAGGCAAAGGAGCTGTAGGACTAAGTACAGTATTGCCTTTCCTGTAACCAAGAGCTGCATCTCTCCATGGATTCACATGCTAATATGTCACTGAAAAAGAGTTAAATCTATTCATTTTTAGGCAAATGTTGCACAGCTTTTCTGTTCATCTGGTCTCAGGTTGCCTCATAGAAATGAATTTTCCTCTGCACATCACAAGTTGCAGTCTAATGAAGCTGTCACAGAAATGAACCCAAGCAAGTGCTCCACTAACCTGGAAGGAATTGCTCCAAGCACTGTTGAATAAATGTAAATAAACTGAACTATAGTATGATCTTGGGGTATGGCCAAATGACAAGCCCAGACCTTTTTGTAACAGCTACCCAGTGTCTTGGCCCACTATAAAAGTAGGCAGCACTTCGTCTTGGACTGGTTCCAGGCTTAGAGCTCTTCACCCTGGGCATGTTGGCTGCAAGGAGTCTCCAGCCTAACGTGATGAACAACCTGAGCACTGTGGAACAAACAACTTGTTCTCAGCTGATAAGGACACTGGCCCATTTCCTCCTGTATGTATTTTATGTTGTTTAGCTATCCCAGATGTAGGAAGAGAAATAACAGTCTAATCTCTTGCACTCATACATTCTCCTCCCAGCACAGCAGACTACAAGTAACACTCAGCAGCATGGCCTGCTACTGATGCCTCTACTGTGAGTAGACATGAGAAAATCCAAACTAAGCACCCAGGGCACTGCAACCCTTTCTCTTTTGCTGTATCCAACACCACGGTTTCTGCAATCTACACAAACAGTGTTCGGTTTCACCACCCAGAACCCTCAATATCAGCCCAGTCCTGATGCAGTTTGGGCGCACTTGTGTCATCCACACACATCCTCACCCACTCTCACAAAAGCAAAAATAAATACTGGACAGGAGAAAACAAAGAAGACCAGTTAAAAGCCACCACAAATATGGCCAGCTCAGATTTAATCTGTTATAATCCCCATTTTTAGATCACCACTTTTCAGCTTGAGTCTTTCAAGTTGGGCAGCCTTAAACTTCTTGCAGACAAATAAAAGCAGCCCAGCTTCTAGACATACTTAGTGATTGCTGAAGTCCGTGGGATCTGTAAGTGCTCAGCACTTGAAATTATCCCCCTTTTAAAAATATATATATTTTAAAGGTGCCTAACATTAGAAGCCTAAATTGGAAAATTCAGACCCCAATTTTTATCACCCCCATTTTAATCACAACTAACACCTTGGTGGACAATCACCTATTATTTGGACATGATTTTCTTACAGATTTCTGCTGCATTAATGCCAACTGCTTTCAGACACATGTTGCATCTAAAGGCAGATTTAGTTGTGGTGGATGCTGTGTTAGTTCATCAGTTTTAAGAGGAATTTTCAGCTTTGCAATAAAATGCTCATGTTTTAGGCATAAAAGTTGTGCAAAATTATACTCTTTTTGTCACGCATTTTTAGCAAAACTGCACTTAGAAGAATAAAGTGAGATTGTTCCAGACATTCTCTTATTACAACAAAAAAAAGGGACCAGACCCTAAGTAAGTGTCCTGAAGTCTTATTACAGCTAAGTGATATAGTACAGTCTAAAACCCATCCTTGTCAATAGGATGGCAACCAACAAGTTCTACTACCAACACTCTGCAGATACTAAAAATATCAGGGACAGGCACAGTGTTATTTATGTCAGTCAAAATACTTTAAATCAAACCCAGGAGAGGTCTTGAAGTTCCAATAAAACTGCCACATAATACAAAATTGTCTCTAACATCTGGCTTCCTTCATCCCCAATAATTAGGTGAGATTTTACGAAGCTCATCACATGCTTGCTCAGTGGTTCTCCAAGGCTCTTAGCACCTCTCTGTAGAGCATTAAGACACTTCTGTGTGACTTTAGAAACAAAGACAGCTTTTAGACAGTTTTAAATGGTTTGTCTTAGCAAGTGTGATTAGATGTGCTTCCATCATACTGCAGTTCTGTGTTTTCTGATTAGTAACTGAACAGGGCCCTCAGGCACAGATTTAATAATGTTCCAGGCATCGTAATGCATGAGGCCAAGTAATGACTTTCCACTAACAGCAAGAATTTCATCTCCAGTTTCTATGTTTCCAGATTGCTCCGCAGCACCACCTAGAAGCAAAGGGGGAAAAAGTCAGCGTTAGGGAAAAAAAAAAGTGAACCACCAAAAATGTGCTTTCCACTGTGATGAACAGCAAATAAACCATTTTTCCAACCATAACGATTTCACTACAAATCACCTATGTTCAGCTCAGCTCTAGCAACCTACCCCATGCTGCACCTCACAGGAAAGGTTCCTTTAACCATGATAAATCCTCATTCTTAGAAAAGCTGTCTGTTTTTTAAGGAAACAACATAAGTACATGAACTATGCTGGACGTCGTCTCCATAGCTTTAAGAAAACCTGGTTGATAAAATAATCATGAAAGTTCTATGTGTCATGGACGTATTTTCTCAAGTGGAATTTTGACAGGGTAATAAGCAGATAATGCAACAGATTGTAAAACCTGGGATGAACAAACCAAACACTGGTAGCAAACTTAGGAAAAACACACCAGACACAGAAAGCTCCTAAGAGACACACCCTTCACTGCTGAGGAAAGTATGTTTTCTGTAATGATAATTAAACTAACATCAGCCATCACAGGGAGGGGGAAAGGTTTGTATGTAAGGATGTAAATGAATGAGCTCAAAAATTAAACATGCCCTTTACCCTAAGAATCACTTTCCAAAGAGGGGAAAACAAACACATACACAAAAACAGATAAGCAATTCAGGAAACACCCACTTGATTTTTTCCATTGATGGGAGACCAAATAACTGAAAAGTAATCCCATAAAAATGCTGCGCACGTACAGTTTCATTGAGAGTTTCAGCTTCCTTCAGAAAGTGCTTTATTTTTCGCTAAACTGACATATGAAAGTCACAGCATAGTTCTGGGATTGGTTTCCTTTCTTGTATGGTTCATATAAGTTTAACTACATGCTAACAAAAAAAGCATCTGAAATTAGCAGTTTTTTAATATAAACATCACATATTTTTAGCAAAAGGTAGTACTAATATATTTTTTTTAAAAAAGACAAACGTGTAAAAATTAATAATTGGGCAGAATGAAGGGTGGTGCTTTATAGCGACACTGATTATCTGCACTGTGTGTTTATTACAAAAGAGAACTAGATAAGGCATGAATGCCTCAGACCATTATATAGATTATTGCTGCTGTAATCTAATGTCTAGAACAGCAGACAAACCTAGGAATGAAATGGATCATACTTAGTAAAGCAGATATGCTCCACAAACATTTACTAGCAGATGCAATTCCAACTAGCAGAAGTGGGGGTTTTTTTCTTTAAAAAAAAGTGGCAATAAATGAGGACCAGAAGAAACACCATTGCTTCAAAAACCGTTGAATACAATAATTAAATTGTCTGTACAGTGCACAAAAGGAAAACTGGGATAACATCCACTGCATGCTCGTAGTACCTTTAAATATCCTTTTCACAAGCAAGGGCCTATCTCCAGCAATGGAAGCTTTTCCACCATCAAGACTGAATCCCAAGCCAGCAGAGGTTTTCAATAATTCAACGCAGATTACATCATTCATACCCAGGTTTGGATCTGCGATAGAACACAGACATCATTTTGTTATGCAGACAACAGTAAACTTCAAGTTGTGTTTCACTGGTTTTAGTTTTGCTCCAGTGACCAGGCAATTAAGCGTTCAGTTCGTACTCAGACTAGGACATGTCATCTTGTTTCTCAGAAGTGAATGTATGTTATTGTAGTCGTGAATGGGAGACAGTACAAAGTGCACGGTGACATTTTCATTTTACATGTTCAACAAAAACCTGCCAAGGCAACTCATTTTGGTAAAAATTACAGCTAGCAAATACTCTAAACATCAGCAAACCTGAAAAATTATAGAAGGTAGTAAGTGGAGAGCATCTTTTTCTTTCATTTGTTCCAAATTGCTTATTCAATGAGTGTTATCTTTTTAAATAACAGTAATGAATGAAATGTTACATTAAGCAAACATGTTCCATCCTCTTATGGAAAAATCTGTAATCACTCACTAGGGTGAAGAATAGTTTCTGGTCTCATATCTATGGATATAATCATCATTTACTGTAGTTTCACCCTGCCTCCTACATAGCAGATACTTTTGAAATGCAATATTGCTGTAGCTGACACAAAATATGACTTTGCTTAGGACGAAATAAATCTGCAGTTTTGGAAAACAGGACCCTCTTTGCCCTGTGTGAATTTAAAAATTATGCAGTCTGCATTATCACAAATTACTGCTACCGTTATCTCAGACAACTTTCAATGTTATCTAAAACATCTGGAGATGTGCCTTGCCTTAAAGGATCAAAATATGTTCTGAATAACTCAACACTATGTTGTTTATGAGGTAACGTTGCCCCCTAGTGCCTGGAGCCAGCAGATGTTCTGCATTTCTCAGGGTGCAGAACACAGGAGTTTAGGGTAGAGAGTGGTTCTGAAGTAATTACATATATTATATCCCTGGGAGTAATTCCAGAAAGGCTGATCCATTCACTTACGAAGTGCTTTCTATTTTTTTTTATGCTGTGCTACAAAGTTGTAATCATAAAACTCCGTGTAAGTATAAAACAAGAGAAACTGCTACAGAAAAAAGAACCCTCCGAAGAGTAATGATTATAGCCAAGAGACTAAAAATGGGGGAGTGGCAGCTCCATGTCCTGCTTTTGGAGTGGTCTGAGCTGAGTTGCTCTTGAAGGCAAGGGAAGCCACCTCCCAGGGACACTGCAGCAGTGCAGGACTGAAGCAGGTCATCCCCTGCTCTGAAGGAGCAGAATACAGACAGGTACGGAAGGGCTTTCGGTCTTAAATCTACAAAAACATTCCGAGATCTATTTGTAACACCCCACTGTGTACTGCCTTCACACCAACATGCTGTCTTGTTCCTGAACACGAATCTACTACTCCACTGATACATTTCTGCTTAAACTATTTATCCCTAGTTTCTTATGGGATAGCTGACTTCAATACGGCTAACTTCCATTTACTGTAATATCCAAATAATTTTTTCTATGTTTTTAGCAGAAACAGTATGAAATCTGTTATTAAAATGAACAAGTTCAGTCCCTATGCATAAAAAACTGCAGGGCATGAGGTTTTCTTTGAGCCTTTATATTTTTAAAATCATTTTTGGTTGTGTGGTTTCTTGTGTTTATCCTGGACTGGAAGAATATGTGGAATCACTTACTTAAGTAGAAATTGCATTAGGCCCTAAATTAGGTCTTCTAAGTTTGTGTCTAGTTATGATAATTTAAAAAAACTCAAACCCCAAAATGAATTTAGGCTCCAAAGAGAACAAATAAAATTTAAAGGTAATTTCATTTGCTCCCTTCAATCACATAAGGCACAGATGCTTTTAATCTAAAACACATGGACATTTTTCCCTTCAGTCTGCTCTGCAAGGGAATCTTTCCAACTGTTCTTGGACAAAGATCATACCTGTTCCTATTTCCATGGAAACATCCTTTCCAGACCCCACACATTTTCTGCCAGTAGCTGATGTCTCAAGTCTGAAGGAATTGTTTGCTTTGTCTTTTTCCTTCTGGATGACGATGACTGCATATTTGTACAGTCTTGCGTGATGAAGAGTATTCAGGACATCCCCATGGACTGAGTTTGCAAGAGATTTGCCATTGATTGACAGAACAAGATCTCCTCGATGAATAGTCCCTTCTTGAGATGCCACTCCCTTTGAAAATACTCTGTGGACCTACAAGGAAGATTTTAACAAGTATGTTTTAACCTCATGACCCCGTGTAGCATTCTACAGGCCAAGGTGAACACAGCCACGCTACCAAAGTCTGCAGTCAGTTCACACTGCTTGGATATCAAGTACACAACATTTGCTCCAGTGAACACCCCTGAATATCAAGGACTAAGTGACTGGACAGAACTGGAGTTAGGGATGCGGGAGTTCAGAGGAAAAGATGCTATTACTGCATGGTCATTTCTAAGCCAAAAATAACGAAAACTAGCAAGGGAATATGTAATATTACAAATTACTTAAGCTTTCACTAAATTCCTCAAAGGCCTTCAATTAACATATTTCAAGTGACACACAGGTTAAATCCACATCCATGCTACAGCAACCACCAAGAACACTGTGGTGTGCGACACCCACTCCCCCCAGTTCCCACTGAGTAGGACAAGCATCCTGTGGTGTTTTCAAACACCCACATCTAAGCATCTGTGCACAGAAAGGCTCTGACTTACTGCAGCTGCACAATTGTTCATCTCAATTTGGCTGATCAAATACCATGCAAACAGATGCAGAGGGATGATTTAGTGGCGTGAAATGCATTCTTCTAGAGAAAAAAAATACTCTATTCATAGTGGATTAAACTTTGAGTAAAATTCCAGCAAGTTTAGATGTATGTCATTTACAGAAAGGAATTGACTAAAAGACTCAAGACTCAGTATTTAAGGACTTGCCTACTAGGCACTGTAATTTTAGCAGCCAGAATATGGTTTCCCATGGAGACGGTTCTAGGTCTTCCAGGCAAATGTTCAAGGCACCAAATCTGTGGTCACAATCCTGCATTTTCCTCTAGGAATTTATCCGACTACCAACAGCGACGCATCAGAAGGCTTTTGGCTCCTGTTACCTCTCAATGCAGGGCCATGCCGAGAGGGGCACCTGCCACAACACTACAGACCCAAGAAGATAAATTTTCAGCCAATCTAAGCAGGCATTCAAAGCTGGCATAATAGCTTCAATAATAGATGTAGACATGCAAATGCAAACAGAAGTGGAATACAGGAGTTATGTACAAAACATCTGCTGCTTTCCCTCACGTGCTCCTGAGTAGCTTGAAGCTCACCAGGCATTTCTCTCTCTGCACCCAAATGTGGGCACAACAGCCCATCTAAGAAGCTCAGCATATAGTGGCAACCCTAAATCCAGCTGGGACCCAGAATCCCAGCAGGTCAAGAACATTAAAATGTTCCCCTCCTGAGGAGCACGCTTTACACATACTGAACAAAGAGGATCTGGGAAGAGTAGCAGCTGATGCTTCCTTGGTCTCACAGCTAACAGAATTCAGGAAAAAGACTTGATCAGTTATTCTGCCTGAGAGATTTCAAAATCTTATTTTTCAGGTGGAATCCCAGTTTCTCAGTGAGGAAATCTGTGAGGTGGTACAGTGTTGAGCCCTCCTCTTGCTCACAGCTGCCACTGCAACTGTTTGGGTCAGAGACATAGAACAACTGTACGAGAGAACTAGATTTCATTTTCTAGACTGTGACCATCTTCTAACTCAATGACAGCGTAATATAAAATACAATTACTTATACCGGTCTTGTCTAAAAGCAAAAACCAGAAGATTCGTACAAGGGCTCCTGCAGGCCCCAAAACTGAGGACATACCCTGCTTCTAATCTCTTAATCACTTAATGGATCTCTGTCTTTCAGGGCAGAATTTAAGTGCGTATCTTGAGTAAAGAATCTGTCACACGGGAGGACACCAGTTTTCTTTGATTTTTTTCTGTCTCACTGGTTTTGAACAGTATCTATGTTACTTTCTACACACCAACATCACTTAATGGGACACAGTATCTCTGGTTCAGAATACTGTGTAAGACTTAAAAAACCCCAATGAAACAATAACCCTCCTTTTCGGCCCACCCACAGGCCGTAACAACACAAAACAAATTTGTGACGTGAAATGCAAAATGAGTGCTGAGGTCTGAAAAAGTCAGCCTCAGGATTTGAAAAATCCTTCAAAAACTCTGCTGTACAGCACTTACTATCAAGGGCTGGGAATGAAAGTCTCCCCTAAAAGACTGTATGCTCTGCAACTTCATGAAATGCAGAATTTTATTTACATGCATAGGATTTAGACTGAGTCCATCCCATTCAGTAACAGATTTTTAAAGACTGTAAACGTAATTGGTATCCATCTCCAATAATAAAAATTACACTTCCCAGACACTGATTTCAGTGGCAGATGGTATGCTGCCGCCTCTGAGACACTGTTTTATGACTGTGAATCACTTGCAGTGAGTCTTGATAAATGAGCATTTGATCTAATCACCAGCCTGCTTTAAAGTGAGCTTTGTAAAAAGATGACTTGCAGCCATTACTTACCATAACTGATTTTTGTTCCAAATCTATTCCTCCAGCAACACTAAATCCCAGACCAGCTCCTTCTTCTTTGTGCAAGACTACAAAGTATGTGTCTTCTTTGTTCTAGCAGAAAAACCGAGGTGCATGGGAAAGAAGAAACACAAAACCAAAGATCAAGATCAAGTTACCTCACAAATGAGAAATTACCAGTATCCACAGATTATGGCAGGTGAAAAAAAGCAACTCAAGGTATTGAAACAGAGATATTAAATGTATTTCTTATCATGCTACAGATGAGTAGCAGGATTACAACAGGGCTGAACTTGGTTCTGGACCAAAACAAAGGTGTAAAGCTGATTTCTTCAAAGTGATAGCCTGCTGCCAAAATACAGAACTGCAGAATCATTGAATACACTGAGTCCAAAGGGGCCCACAAGGAGCATCCAAGTCCAACTCCTGGCCCTGTTCAGGACCACCTCAAGAATTCCACCATGTGCCTGAGGGTGTTGTCCAAGTATTCTTGAACTCTGTCAGGCTTGGTGCTGTGACCACTGCCCTAGGCAGCCTGTTCCTGTGCCAACCATCCTCTGGGTGAAGAAACTTTTTTCTAATATCCAACCTAAATCTCACTGTAGCAGTGTATCTGCAGTTATAAGAAAAACAGAGGTTTTAAGGTTTAAGTGAAATGCTTCAAGATGGCTTTTGTGGTTTTTGCTAACTCAGTGTTCCCTTCCCAAGACCCCTCTCGTCAACTGTATGCAGGTTATGTCCTGGAAAGCTACCCGGGAGCCTCCTGATTGGGCTTTGTTAACCCCTTCCCCTGTTCGCTATTGGAAGATTCTGTAACCCCGAGACCTCTCATTGGTGACCCTACAACCCCTGAAACCTATATAACCCTGTACCTCACAATAAACTTCCTCTTTCGCTCTTCCCTCTAACGTGGTCTCTGTGTGCGTCCTGGCCAGGCTCATGGGGACTACGTGGCAGGGGGAAGGGGGGGAGCATTTTCCTTTCCAGGTAATGGGCTAAACCCCAGGAACTGGAGCCCCCCAATCCCAATTCAGCTGTCGCACCTCACCTAACACAACTTCAGGCCATGCCCTTGGGTCCTGTCACTGGATACCACGGAGAAGAGATCAGTGCCTGCCCTTCCTCATCCCCTTACAACGAAGGTGTAACTGCAATGAAGTCTTCTCTTCTCCAGGCGGAACAGACCAAGGGACCTCAGCTGCTCCTCATATGGCTTCCCCTTAAGGCTCTTCACTATCTTTGCTGCCCTCTTTTGGATGCTCTCTAAGAGTGTTGTATCCCTCTTACATTGTGGTTCCCAAAACTGCCACAATATCCCAGGTGAGGCCACCCCAGTGCAGAGCAGAGCAGGACAATCCCCTCCCTTGATCAGCTGCTGTGCCTGATGCCCGCCCCGAGGACACGGTTAGCCCTCCTGGCTGCCAGAGAATGCTGCCTCATATTCAGCACTGAATTTATGTCACTGCCACTGAACAGGACCCCCAGGTCCCTTTCCGCAGCACTGCTTTCCAGCATCTCATTCCCCAGTCTGTCTGTACGTCCAGCATTGCCCCATCCAGGGTGCTGAATCTGGCACCTGTCTTTGTTAAAATTCATACAGTTGGTGATTGCCCAGCCCTTTAATTTGTCAGGGTCTCTCTGCCTTTCGTAGAGTCAACAGCATCTGAATTTGCCATGAAAGAAAAGCAGTCCCATCCAGCAAGTCTGGCACTGTGTCAGGGAGACCATATCTTGTGGTGTGTGGGGAACTATAAGAAGGAATTTGGGAGCAAAAGGATAATAACCACCTGTGCACAGAGCATCAGACACAGGGAGCAGAAAGCAGGTTTCTCAGCTTTTCCCCAGGATCCCATACAATATTAGTAATTTCCAGAAACTGCCAACACTAAAATTAATGGCAAATCATTAGAAACCAACCTCTTAATCTATTTAGCATTAAATGCCATATTTAGACCACTAAATACATTAACTCAGCATTTGCCTTTTAATTTTGTTTCAAAAGGCACAGGGAACCACAGATTACTAGGAAGTCATATTCTTGCTCTAACTGCATGTTTTTTGCCAAACAGTGTCTGTAGAAGATTTCCTGCTGTAGAGGCACCCCTGCAATACACAGAGCTAATGTCAGAATCTGATGCCACCTGCTCCACATCACTGATCCACCAGCATGTGGGAAGAGAAGAGCAGTCAGGGCTGAACATCTTTGTCCACAGTGTTTTGCAGACGCTAAGACCCTTCTCACCTATGCTCAAGAAA
>JAWMRA010000090.1:59633618-59658657 GCA_035584735.1 Pseudotriccus pelzelni | reverse complement strand
CCTGGCTGGAATCGAACCCAGGCCTCAGCGGTGAAGGTCCTGCGATCTAACCACTAGGCCACCAGGGGCTCCCTATCAGTCATAGAGACCTAAATAAAATGCCTATTTTTTTTGTTTTAGTAGTCGCATTTATTAAATATTAACAATAAATTCAGCACTGTTTAGAGCAAAAAATGATGACAAACGCTTCCTGGGGAAGCTCCCAGTCCAAATCAGCCAGTCTATCTCATTTCTCAGCAACTGCATAACTATGAAGAACTGTTCTATTGTACCCTCAAAATCCATGATTTGAAAAGCATAAAATTTTCCAGCCTATGTGCCATATTAGGCTTAAATACGGATAAGAAACTATGCAGACAAGGAGTGCACTCCAAAAAGCATTCAGCTTTATAAATATTTGAGTTCTCGGGCTTTGAAATGTGGCATAAATAAATAATCTCGCCAAGAATCCCCGCAAAATAGTTTAAAGAACACCTAATTACCTTCAGCCAGTTGTACAATCCATCACTAATTTTATCAGTAAACCTAGCAAACTCTCTTGTCTCACCAAGCTTTTGAGACCTGCATGCTTCAGCTATGCTGTCCCCTGGAAAGAGATAAAGCTGGATACTTTGGGGAGGTCCTTTTCCCCCAAGCCTGTTCTAAGTTTGAAATAGCAATCTTTGAGAATAAGGCTCAAGAACGCTCTAGATGCAGCTCAGCCAGCAGTTATGCAGACCAGATGGCAGTTTCCCTTCCAGTGCCGTCATTATTTTATCAACTTCTGTTCTGTTCTGATTTAAAAAGGATGTGGATGTATCACACAAACAGAAACACTGAAAACAGGGAAGCAATATTCTGGCAGTCATTTCACTTTGGAGGCCTTCTTGAAAAACCTAGATAATGAAGTGAGTTATCTTGATGCAATAGCCAGTTTCCACAAAAGAGAACAAGAAGGTCACAGGTGTCTCTTACAAACTCACTAGCAGCCACTTTCTGGTGTTGCAAGTCACCAATTCAGCATTAAACAAAATAAGTTCAATTTCTGTGACTGTAGCTTCTAACAAAAGGCCAGTGCTTTTAGGCACAGAGAGGAGTAGAGCTTCCCTTGCACAGTGGGGTAACTGAGTTTAACCCAGATGGTTGATGGAAAGTCAAATTTTGATGTGTAATTACGGATAAAGGCATGCTTCTCCACTTAAAACAGATCTATTTATTGTGACTTGAAACGGCTTTTGAACTTTCATATACAAAAAGCGATTCAAATTTATTATGGGTTTATAGCAGGCACTCAAAAACCAGCATTAGTAAAGCTAACATCAGCTGCAGTTGATAGTAGTAAGCTACCATGGGACTACTGGAGGAGCTCTGAAACTGTTTGGAAAAGATTTTATCTGCCATGAAGAAAACCCTTTAAAATCTGCCAATAACCTAGTTTTATCTTTTCGTTTTTACCTTTACTTGTGCTTTGACTTCTTGGAGCACAGCAGCAACATCACATTTTGGTACTACTGCTGACAAAACAGATTGCAGTTTTTGCTGGTCCAGGCTTGAGACAAGCAGCTGATCCAAGCTAAAATTAACACAAAAAAATAAAAGAGCTTTATATTTCTTGACTGTACAGAGATTCACTTCTGGTATACAGTGTAGGTTGCATAAAGATAAATGATAAAGCAGAAATCTTGAAAACTGGTAAGAAATGGAAGAACTGAGAGAATGGCAAGGGGCAGAGAAGACAATTTGAGAAGAACTCTGAAAGTCAGTCCCTGTTCTGTTCCCTTCATCCTTCCCCAATGGTTTCACAACAGACATTAACAAAAAGAGAGCTACATCTGAAGACTGCTTCTGGCAGGACAGCAACCTTGTTTGTCACCACAGACTGTGCTGGCAGCCAATTGTGTGCAGCCTCCCCTCCACCACCACTGCTGTTCTGTAATGGGGCCAAAAACTGATCAACACCAGCTAGGGGGGTATAAGGAGCATATCTAAGCCGGGATAAAATATTTCATCCTGTACTGGAGCACAGCTGCCAACAGACAGCAGCATGACAGCTCCAAGGCATCAAGAGCATGAGTGACACCCTGAATTGTGAGGGGACAGAGGGCTGGGGCCACAGCTGAGGTGTGCTTTGGGCCAGATCTGGGGCAAAGTAAAAGCCCTGCCTTGGGAAGGGCTTCTGGGGATGAAAATGAAACAGTGGCAGCAAACCGACACCAACCTGATGGACCAGCTGTTTTCCCCATCCAGAGAGCTGCCATGGGGAACGTCATCATCCGAGGCAGAACCCGGCGTCCCCGACCCGCTGTCCCGGGGGCTGCAGGCACCCGTTCCCAACCCAGCCGTGTCTGCAGGGCCGCAGCGGGCTGGCGGAGCTGCCCCATTGTGGCCAGGCGTGCCAAGGGCTCTGCGGGGCGTGATTTCCAGCTCCGTCTTGAAGCAGGCAGGCTGCGGCGGGCCCGAGAACCCCTCTCCGCACAGCTTGTCCAGGTCGGGCATACTGAGGGCTCTCAGCTCCCGCAGCCTGGAGCGGGACAGCAGTGGCCGCCCCAGGCCCCGGCTGCGGCGTACCTGCGAGGCCGAGGCGGGGAAGGCGGCCGCATCTGGCCCAGCGCCACCCTCTTCACTCCTCTGGGGCTTTCCGTCCCCTTTGCCACCCTCAGCCACACGCACGGGCTCTGTGCAGGGGGGAGACTTGCCCGTGGCGCTGGCCGGGCTGGGGCTGCCGCCATAGGAACTCAAGCTGCGCCGCAGCGTCCACGGAGTCTCAGCAGTGCTGGATGGGGCGGCCAACCCACCACACGACCTCCTGGCAAGGGGCAACCTTGCAGACGAGCATATATCGATGGCCTTCACCATGGGCCGGTCAAAATTTGCCAGGTTTTCAAAGGATTTGATCCTCTGTTTGACAGAGAAGGATGAAATAGGGTCATGCGCCCAGTTCAGCTCATAATAGTAGTAATTCCTCCTGAAGCTCCTCAGCTTATCAGCAGTGGGGTAGCTGATGTCGCTTCCTGAGGACGATGTGTCATGGACCTTCTGGGCACTTTTGGAGGTGCACGCCTGCTCCTTTCCACTCTGGCTGTTCGGCAGATTCAAGTGAACTACCTTTAACATCCCCTGGGGGTACTTCTCTTCTGCAGCACGGCCCTGAGGGCCTTGCACAGGATGAACGTCTGTAACATGGCAGTCCTCCTTCAGGTGACCTGATAAGTGGGCAGGCATTGAGTAGGTCCTCGTCACAGGTTTAGACAAGCCACAGAGATGTCTGTCTCCAGTAGCATCTGCTTTGGAGAAATACTGCATGGTCCCCATCTCCTCAGTGAGCTGAGGTACTTCAGCGTTCACTTCTTCCGTTTTCTCTAGCAATGGCAGCTGCAAAAATGATGCTGGTGAGGAAGAGGCAGATGAGGAGGAAGAAGGGGATGATGAGGAGGAAAGCTTCACCTCAATGAAAGTGCGCTGGATCTCCTGGCCTTCCAGCTGCTCCTGCTGAACTGAGGGGGACCTCAATGAAGAACAGTCTCCAGCAGATGGTCCTACATTTTGCAGATCTAATTGCCTAAGGTCATCTGCACTATAAATGATCTTGACTGGGTTCAGGCCTGTTTCAGGGTTATCAGTCCTCCCTTTCACATATTCAGCTTTTGGTATCCCCTGAGGAGGTGAAGTGACTTTGGACTGACTGTCTCTGGCTCTGAAATCATCTGCCTTAGCACTCTTACCCGGACATGCCACAGTGGAAACCTGCTTTTCTTTTGGCTTTCCCCATGTTAGCTCCCCACAGCCACACTTCATTTCACCACTTGCTGTTGGGCTGCCAGTACCATTCAGGAGAGGCAAAAGTGAATCTTCAGAAATTACCAGAGATGGTTTATTTTCTAGCTCTGATTTCAGAGTCCTTGAGGCTGCCGAAATGCTCCTGCCAGGATCTGGATTTGTAGGTGAATTACGGGACAATGGAGTTTTCTTTCCCAGGAGTTTGGGAGACACCTGTGGAGAAATAGAAGCCCTTTTCTGATCAGTCCCATTCCCTTTGGTAGGATTAAGACCAGAAGAATCTGAATTTGTCTTTGTTTTGCTTTTGATGGTGAACCCTTTTAGCTTTGGTCCTGATTTGGCCTTCTGATTATTTAAAAGGGTGTCCATTATACTTTTTTGTGCCATTCCCTTAGACTCCTGACAGGATTTTTTCTGTAAGGATGGGCTGTGCGGTACTGCAGCTCCTTTGCAGTGATTTGTGCCTGAGCTTTGGACTTTTCCATTTGAAGTCCTTCCTGAAGCCACAGAGTTAATTTTCTCAATTTTCCCTGGCAAGTCATGAGTTGCATTAGCCTTTGGATCTTTAGATCTAGTGGGAAAGGGTGACCTGAGTGATATTCCTCTTGTTGACGATGCATTCATATGATTGCTGTCTGTTTTAGACAAGTTGGACAAACTGCTGGTTTCTTTCTTCACCAGGCAATAGCTAACAGCATGATTAGAGTCATCAACCACCGCTTCGCTTTCAGATTTGGATCTCTGCTCATCATGATCTTCTTCTTTCTCAAGCAAGCTGTTCTCCAAGACGCTGACATTTCTAGCAGAGCAAAAGCTTATCTTTTTGCAGTGCAAAGATCCTTCCTCTTCAGTGGATTCACAGCATTTGATATGTCCATTACTCTTCCCCAAATCCATCTGTTCTTCTGTACGTAAGGCACCATTGTTACAGAAAGAGTAAACTTCAGGGATATTGGCTGAATTCTTTAGGATGTCTTTTTCTGGCAGGAAAGCTGAGGAAGGAGAACACAAGGATGCAGAGGATACATCCGAACACTGTGAGGGGCATGGATTGGGGCCTCTATGATCTTCCAAACCTAGTTTGTTGATGCTTGTCTCCAGTGATCCACACATTGCACAGCCCTCAGTGTGCAAAACTTTGCTGCCGTAAGGGTGTAGCGGGGACAGTGAGGATGAGCTTGTTCCAGGTGTGAGATGCCGATCCTGCGCGGGCTTTTGTGGCTCATCGTTCGTGCAGCAAATCTCAATTTGCTCCTCATCTGACTCCACTACAGTGCAGGCCACAGGGACACTCGCAGCAGCACACTGCCCAAGCAATACCTCACTAGCACCATCAAAGGTTTCTGTGACAGACTCTGCATCCGAGTGAGAATCCTCTGCAGCCCCATACATAGACTTTGGAAATGGGTCACTCCTCTTACCTTCCACAGAGTTTGCTGCAGGCAACTCGTCCTCATTTAAACTGCTAAAATTCCTAGAATAGTTATTTAAAGAGTTTTTATTCACAGTAAAGAGTTTGCCTGTGTTAATGGAGTCCAACACAGACAGCCCCAAAACCCCTTGCGCACTCGCTCCGCAGTTCACAGTTTTTTCTGGCGGCTCCTCCTTGGCAGCTCGCGGCTCGGAGCCGGGGCAGCCTTCGTCGGTGCCGCAGCAGCACATGGTGGTGTACTCATCTCGGAGGGGGCTTTCTGCACGTGAGGGGGTTCGTGAGGCCCTGCTCTCGGGGGCGCCCATCTGGCTGAGCAAGTCGTCGATGTCGGTGACAGGGATGGCAGCGCAGTCCTCCTCACAGCTGCCTTTCACGGTACCTCTGTGTACGTCTTTGCTCGCAGCATCAGGGGTCAGTGTTGCTCTCTCCGCTGCGCAGCTGCCGCCAGCGTTTTGCAAACCTGCTCGTTCTCGCCTCCCAGCACTTGGCTCTTCCTCACTTGCAAGGACGCTGTTGACATTGGCCTGATTTTGACTGTCTACCCCTGGAGACAGGATGAGGTTTGTAAATCTGCTGACAGCTGTACCATGATAAAAATAAAAAAAGAATTAAAAAAAAAAAAAAAAAGAAGCAGCAAAATCCTGTCAGATATAAGAAGTGATACACAAAACACCAGGTTTTATTACAAAAACAGACACCCAAGTTGTCAGGCTACATGTTTTCCTTTTGCTCTGCAATCCTCATCTTCTGTAATGATGTTTACAATGACTCAAATTAATCATAACCCTGTCTATTTGAGAAGCACACAGAAGGGAGCAATCCACTTATCCAAGGTGAGTAGTCATGATCTGTTTAATTCTCGTCTTTGAAATTGCAACAGTCAAGCAGCCAACTACCAAAGTGTCAGCATGCAGTAAGTCACGCTGAGCAGCACTGCTTCTCATCACTTGTTTGATCAAACAAGTCTCCAACAGAGACTCCAGAGAGTACAAAAAGCCCTGACATAGGAAAGGTGAACAGATAACACAGTGACGATCTGTGCATAAAGAACTTGACCCTGATCCTCTCGGCACTTCTGCAGGTGTTTAATGTGACACGTGTGGGTGACATTACGCACACATCAAGCACGTGGGCTTTACATCACTTCTGGCACAGACCTTTCCTTGCTTCTAGTGTGTGTTTAACCCATTCTGGGCAACACACCAAGCTCCCTGTCACTGATGCACTTCAGCATGTTCCTGCTCACCCATTTCTCCTATCTTCAATTTTCATCACTTCAAGCTAAGCACTGGATTCCAGCTCTCTACATTGCTTCTGAGACATGCACCCCCACTCAAGCTGCCTTCCAAGGCCAGTTACTATGACACAAGGCCCAGAAACTGCACAAAGGAGAGGTTATTCACCATGTCAGTATCCTTTCCCACTCATTCAAATGTGCCTGCACATCTCTGTACTTCTTGCACAAACCTGCAGGATTATCTACATCACTGTAGTTAGTAGCACATTAAGAAGCAGTGATTCTTCACAGAGTCAACAAAGTGAAAGACACCTCAGTAGAGCAATTTGAAGCAGCCGTGTTAGGATTTCAAATACTGCCCTGCTTCAGCATGCTGGATCACACACTGAAGAAGAGACTCTCTTTTCTGACAGTGGGGTGTGGCAAGGGGAAGGGTAAAACACCAGAGATGCCTGATGAAGGAGTGCCAATGTGTGCTTACCCCAATGCTATTGGTTTGCAAAAGCCACAGCAATCTAAAAAAATAAGAAAAAGATTCTGCCAAGCCTGGAATTCCTTAAAAAATTACTGAAAGTCATGCATCTGGAAGCACTTTAGGTTCTCAGGTATTAACAGGTACACAAAGATCATAAGCTAGAACAAAGCAAAATATTATATTCTTCCTGAATTTGAAAAATATGCTTTTCTTTTTCAAACACTCATTTCCACACCACATAATTTGTACAGTCTGTGGGGATTCATATATTGCTGTGGCAGCATAAATCAGCCCTGAGCAGAAAGTAAGGAGGTATCAAATATTTCAATTCACACTAGAATCCTTTTTATAAAGGAACATGCAAATAAACATTTTTATAAGAATTTAGCTTTCTTGGGTTTTCTGTTTCATCTTCCTGCACTTTAGAGAATTCTGACACATGAAAGGGAAAGGAAGAAAGAAATAAAAAAGAGAGGCTTTTAGTATCTTATTATTCATTCATTAAAATGTTACTTAAACTTCAGATTTAAGAGAGAGAGAGAGATTTGATTATGAAGGGTCAATATATCTAATGAACAGGCACAGCAATAAAACAGGTTGTCAGGAGAAGGGTCACTGCTGTTTTAGCTCACAGTCTGCATGAAACGACTCAGACCTCTGCACATGCTAGCAGGAAGGACATACTCTATGTGGGAGCTTTGAATGCTTTGCACAGGAGTAGGTTTGCTCCCCTCATCATTGTGCTAGGCCCCCTGAAGCCTGGTTTGGTGATGAAATGCTTTGCCTGGCTCACCAGTGCAGCCACAACATTCTCCCTCTTTTTCTCTGAATCCACGTGGGAAGCTGTGGCAGCAGACGGTCAGACCCAGATGATCTAAGGGCATTTTCGTCACTGGTACCCAGAATAAATGGTACAGAAGCGAAACTACTTTCTCACCTGATGCTGCTTTCTGGATCTCCAGAGTTACGGATGTGGGAAGACACTGCATAAGCAGGCAGATTTCCTCGTACGTCATCTTACTGACGGGGATACTGTTGATGGTGGTAATCTCATCTCCTACAGCCATCTTGCCCATTGATCCCTGATGCAATGAGAGATTCAAGGAAATTGTAAATACACACCAGAAGCCCTGCCACAGGGGTAAAGATTTCAGGGAAGCAATTAATAGCCTGTGACTAACATCCCCTATTTCATATCACTGCAGAGCACAGGTACCACTGCTGTCAGTTTGCCAACACATAAATAAAGAGCAGACTGTACTTCTGCCAGAAGGAGAATTAAAGATCAATCTAAAACAGGAAGGTCAAAAGAGCTGCTGGTTTCTCTGAGAGATCAGTATCAGGATGGAGGACGTAGCCCTCTTCAGTTACATTAATTAGGATGAATCAGCCCTGGCTTCTTCAGGACTGGAACACTGTGTATCATTTTTGAATGTCATGTATGAACTATATTCCTGGTAGAACTCTCCTAAACAACTAAACTAGACAGGGACTGAAGACCTGAGGAAAAAGTCTGAGTATGTTTCTGAACACTGCACAGTAGAGAAAGAGAGGAACAAACCCCGAATCCCCAGATCTCACAGCCCCATTCTAACTATGCCATATCCCCTCTTATTCTAGTGGCCAAGATTAAAAATGCTACATTGATGTTTGTACACCAGAGTTTACTCCTTTTTCTTTCTCCACTTCTGCACCTAGGTCATCAACTCCACATCCAGCATGAAGAAAAGTACCTATATGGGCATGTGTGAGATGCAGAAGAGCAATGTGTTACTAGTACTACTGTGGCTCTTGGTGAACCTGGCCAGCACCTAAGGCCTCTTAGTTCCAGACCCATGTAATACAGGATAACGTGCACATAAGATAACAGAACATAATAAACACTTTTATCACCAGGATATACTTATTTTGTCTTTGCCCCCGGTAAAACAAATACAAGAACTGCATTCCCTCAAAACTGCAACTGCAAGTGGGGATGAGTCCATCTCAGTGGATCTGCATCCTGTCTCTCTTAGTTTTGATCCTAGATGCACTTCTGAATCAGAAACATTTCATTTAGCACCAGCTTCGGAACCATATGGGGTGAGACATTTCGCCCAGCTAAGACAAAAACCTCACTTGCACTTACTCTCAACAGATCATTTGCTTAATCATCATCATCATACCTGCAACAAGGAAAGCAAATCACAACAAGGCAACCCAAATTTAAAAATTACCATTTCAGCTGCTCCACCTGGCCGCATCCCTGTGACAACAACCTTTAAAGGCATGGCTTGGATTTCCAAATCCAGGCCGAATGACTCGTGCTCATTGCGAACCAGAGTGACAACTTCAACCTGGCTCTGCCCAGCTCCATCGGGTGCTTCACACTTCTTGCTGTGAGGGAGCATCCTCGCAACAGGCTTGTTGTATGTGCTATGCTCCTCTGTCCTGTGTCTCTGAAGGCTTCGGCATTCTGTGCTCATCATGCTTTTCACTCTTGTGACTGCTCTGTGCTCAAGTTTTGGTGACCTCTTAGATTCAAGTTGTGCTTCCCGGAGCTCCCTCAAACTCAGGCTGCCAAGACGAACTTCAGGTACACTTGAGTAATCAAATGCTATGATAGGAAAGAAAGGAGATTCAATTTGCTCCAGTGTGCTGTCTGCGGACTCCACTGAGTTGCTGAAGGCAGGGGAAGATGTCTCCATGCCACTGTATCTAGATGACTCGCTGTCCTGGCTCTCCTCATCGATTTCTACAGACGAGGTTGTAATGACAATGCCAGCATCCTCCTGGCTCTTGGCCCTCTGGCTTCTGTGCAAGTGGGAACTTTCATCATCATCGCTGCCGTCCCCATCATAGAAAACAACCCTCCTCTGTCGGTGAAAGGGGCTGCGGGCAGATTTGGGGCTGTCACTGAGGATGCCAGGTCGGACAGACTCCACGTGCTTGTTGTGATGGCCAAACAGTCTTCCAGTAACTGGAGGAGCCAGGCCATTTGCTTTTGCCACTCCCCCATCTCTAGCAGCTAGGGAAAAGAGAAGTTATACTTTAATTGTACATACGGATGATTCTTAGTACCATGCCTCTGACCTCATATGTGGCTCTGTTTTTAGAGGAAACTTAACTTCTCTTCACAAAACAAAAACCAGATTTTTCATGTCCTCCTGCTAGTTACAGGAGGGGTTGTAGACAGCACTACCATTTACAGTTAACTCCTGAAATCAGTTCATGGCACATCTGGTTCTATTTTCAGTTTATTTCTAAATTATGACTATGACTCAAACAAGAAAGGGATGCAAATTCAAATGTGTATTTTAGTTTAAACAATAGATTTGCTTTCATATTTTGCTTAAATCTAAGCTCAGGACTGCCTGCAGTAACTTCCAGAGAGTGAAAATTGCTCTTCTGAACAAAGGCTGAAGCACACAACAATCAGTTTCAAACTAAGGACTAACAAACCCAAGAACCCTTTCCACATACTTTGTAGAAACAACTGCATCTTATTTTGTAGAAAGTTATTTTGTTTTGCTTTGTTTGGTGACTACTAAGGAATATAAAAATGCTTTTAAACATTAAATAGTTTCTAGAGAAAAATAAGCTCTAGACAAAGAAATTACTTGAGAACCACATTAAAGGGAGAACAAATGCAATATTCTTTGAATCTCAGATCAGGTGCATGTCAATAAGGACACATAAGAATCTTTAAGTCAGTTACCATGGGAAAAAAGACATACACGCAAAATATCTGATGTCAAATTGCACATTTGTTTTTACACTGCTATGTGACATTTCAAAATTGTGTTTTTGAGAGAGCTATGAACACTTTAATTTAAATGTAATACATCAGATGATCATCAGCCACTTGAAAAAAATACCAAATCCACAGTGCTGTCAATCTAGTTTCAGCCAAACCAATAAAATAAAGTCATTTTCACATAATCAGAGAAGCAATTTGAACAAGATGCCATGGAAACGGGCACTTATGTGTATTGTTGTAAAGCCCTTCAATTTGCCAGAATTTCCTATGATCAGTCACTGGCTTGCACTATACTGCCCAGCAGTTCATACCAGCACAGAGATCATCACCACTGCTCTCCTGTAAAGCACCCAGCACTCAGTGACTCTTGCCTCATTACCCAGATGATTAGACATGTTTCCAGCGCTTACTTAGGTTGCCATCATCCAACAAACTGTTTCTGTTCTTGTGACGGAGCTGCTCTTCGTCGCAGGGGCCAGTCACAGCATCAGAAAACGGGAGATGGCTCGTACTGTCGTGCGAGAAGTACTGAGAGAGCTCTGCCTCGGAGCTGACAGATCCCTGCTGGAAAGAAGGGAGCCTGGTGATCAGCCGTCATCGATGCCTAAAGCCCCTGCCTGCATGTGAGCACCACAGACTCCACTCTCATTGCTGTGCCAATAATGTAAGTTTAAAGCCAATTTTTAAAATAGAGGACTTGTCAGTGTATCGAGAGTCAAACTGTCAAAGTTGGATGGTGGAAACGCTGCACAGCATTTTTAGACAGTATAGTAAGTTAAAGGGATACCAAATCCCACCACTTAGCAGGTGTGGTTCAATGTAGAAACAAGGGATGAAACCATTCACTTCTGTACTTCCCTTTAAGCACCTTCTACACTGAGAGAAGGGAAGGGTTTGTAACTCTGGACACAGTGTCTGTGGCTTCCTCAGCTTTCCCAGGAAAAACAGACTTTCCCATTGCAATGGCTAAGTGCTCAGCCTTCTACCCACAGGCTCACGCCTCTCCTGCTAACTTCACCTCTGTGTGCCACAAAGCAGGGGTACCTTTGGGGTGGCAGGAGGTGGAAGCCCACAGCCTTATCTGCCATGCTCTGCACATCACCCCCAAAGGCTACAGTCACACAGACAAATAGGAGCCTGCTGCTGTCTCAGTTTGAACGTGTGATGCAAGAAACAAACACTCTTACGTGACAATGAAGGAGCATACAGGTTTGGGTTTGAACTCCTTGATCAAGTAAGAGCTTCAGTAAAAGCTGAATTTAAGGCAGACACTGTTTTTATTGCACCTAATCCCTTTACCCGGCTTGCTGGCTCCAGGAAGCGTTTCATAGTCCAGCTGAGGGGAGACGACGTCTCTCCTTGCTTGGCCTTCACACTAGGAGACGGACTCTTTTGTACAGCTCCTGTTAAACACAGATTAGTTAGATGCCAAAAATTAAAGCTGTGGTCCATATATCCAAAAAAGCTTCTCGTTCACCTTCTGAGCTGGTGGCTATGTTTAATCCCACTTGCTTATTATGTGAATTGCTTTCCTAAGGTGAGATTTATTAAACCTTTCACATGGTCTCCCTCAGATCAGATGGAATGTTATCACAGAGACATGTTATACCACCCAGGCCCAGCACAGTACTATGAAAAAAGAGATGAGTGGGAGATGGTCTTCCTCACCTGTTGGACCATCTGCTGACTAGGGGCAACCTCAAAAGACAAATTAGCAGCCACTGCCAAGGTCAACTTCAAAATAGGTTTTAGCTGACACACATATATAGGGGATAATTACAAGTCTAACATTTCAGTCTGAACATCACCTTACTGGCCACTCTGCCATTGCCAAGAGTTTGCTTTGATCTGTCAGATTTTAGCAAGTGCTAAGTCCAGAGTTCAAACACATCACAGAGATGCCAGAGCACACATATGGACATGACTTTAAAGATTAAAATGGAATTAAAACATATAGCCCAGTACGCAACACCTGGACTTTTTCAAATGGTCACAGCAATACTTCGGGGTGGTGTTTTTGCCATTGACATGGGCAAGTGTCCACAGATGGAGTAGATTCCTCCCGTCCCTTCCCTACTGTGATGCTGGGCTTCCCATTCACTTTGAAAAAAGGACAGAGCAACCACTTCTTGGCAACCCTACTTTCAGATCCTGGCAGCCTAGTGAAACAAAGGCAGTAACATGAGCCATGGAGTCGATCCATCTGAACTAGATGTCTGTGCTAAAATTTCTGCAATGGACAGAGTGATGACACTCCCTATACTGTTCCGCTGCTTTGAGGGCTCTCAAAATATTGATGCTGGGGGAACTTCAGAGCAGGCTCTTAAACGTTCCCACATCTGGAAAAGGACACATGCTAGAAGAGAACATGTTGCTACCTGTGACGTGAGAGGAGCTGGCGTCCTTGCTCTCTCGGTGGGTAGTACGTGCAATTGCTTCATCCATCTCCTGCTCCGAAACCTGAAGTGGAAGATAGAGTTCAAACTGGGTATGTGAAATGATCAAAGTCTTACTGCTTAGCACAAGCACATGATTCATTTGATATATGCCACCGCTTTTAAAGATGTGATGAAGAAGCCTGAGTTGAGAGCTCCTAAGCCCTCATACCCTGACTCAGACTCCCCTCACGTCACTTTCCTCCAGAAACTGGGAAGCAGAAGCCTGCCAGCTACATGAAGAACTGAATCCAAGTGCCACATTATACAAACAAAAAAACCAGCATCAGACTTAAAGAAATCAAATGAAGTCATTACAGCACAATTTTAACTCAATTAAGTGCTGTACATTGATTTATTAAGAAAATATTACTTTAAAATGGACAAAGACTGCTTTGCACAAGCATATATCAGAAACTTAAGCTACTCTACATTTAACCTACGGGAAGAATACCAGACTTCCCATAACACTAGCTGTCTTTTTAATTTTCATTTCTCCTTGCTTTAAAAAAACCCCTTAAATCAGTAATTGGTAAATAATGTTTCTCTGGTTTAAGAATAAATACTGGTTTACCATATTTGCTAATCTAGACCTTAATTACGGGCATACACTTAATTCTTATTACTGGAAAACATATAATTTTATAACAGGAACAACCAGTCTGCAGGAATATATATTTAAGAACAGAAAGAAAATTAATTCTGTCAAAAATAATTTCTATGCACATTGTTTTACATGAATTAAAATTCAGCATAAATAGAGACTAGAAACTTGAATCTTCCTGACCCATGAAGATTTGAAAGATTCTGAAGCAAACTCAGCAGTTTAAACATACTGTAAATGCCATATTCACTCAGAATAACAAGAAGAAAGAAAATTTTGTGGTATTTCTCTTGGAAGTACATGAAAACACTGCAGTGAACATATTCAGCAACAAAATGTACTGTGGACCTTTTGTGTTATAAAATAAGACATTAAGTATAAAAATGTCCGAAAAAACATGAACATTTGTAAAAACACATCTCTGTTTTCAACCCATGGTATGACCTTATAGCAAACCAAAAGCCCCTTGGGCTCCTGGGGCACAGGAGATTGCTACAGGACATGGACCGGATCCTGAGACTATGATCCAGGGCCTTGACACAAACCCTTTGGTACAACATGTCCCAGGAGTAAGACCAGGTCCTGGGCACACTGCAATATTTGTTTAAAGTTATCCAAAAATCCATGCTTCTGCAAGCTCTGCCAGTTATGATTTTTAGCATCCCGTATCTCAGGCAGTTCAAACTGGAAAGGAACAAGCTAATTTCTAGCTCTAATCTGCAGGCTGAGGTATTATTGAGAGTTATTAAAATAAAATAAAATTTAATAAAAGACTCAACATATCTATAGGCCACCCTGTGGCTTTCAGAAAATGGGTGACAGTAACACAAAAATAAATATGGGTCCCCATATGGACACTCCTCCAAAGATCCAGCTATGAGGCATTATGGATTCAATACTGCGTGGAGGAAAAAATGCTCTAGGGTCTCTCCAGCTCAACTTTTCATAGCATTTCTTGGCAAAGGATTTGTTGTCATCTTAAATATCACTTACGGAAAACTGTAATAGGAGACATTTAATAGTTTCCCTCTGTTACTGAGTAATAGCAAGCAATTAGCCTAACTCAGTTCATCCTTTCAGCAGAAACCAGGTTAGGTCCCTCATCAGCTTTCAAGACCCCACCACAGCAAGATGAAGGATGGAGGAGAAAGGGCAGGCCCCACTCCATGGAGTTTTTATTTCATGCTACTTAGAGACTCTCCACAAAGTCTGTATGCCTGAATAATGCTATGACATTGAACCACCCTGTTTGGTTTAGCACAGCACATGGACTCATTAGAAATACCGTTATCTTGGGCTATAAGCCCAATTCTTACCCTCTCCATGCTTACGTTTCACTAACAGAACCACAGCCTCTTTCTTTTGAGCAGCACAAGGCCTTGCAGCAATGATAATAAACTCTGGGCAACAGACCCCTACTTGTTGATTGTTCGTATGTATGATTTAGCAGAAAATACACGATTAATTATAAAATAAGAAACCTGAGTTCTCCTAGATATGGCTTTATTAAGGCCTCCATTTGCACTTATGAGTTCAAAAGTCAGAGCACTCTGGACCCACTAATGCAAATATTTTTACAGCTTCATTCCTGTTTAAACAGGAAAGTTTCATACACTTGTGAAATTCTTTGAAATATTGAAATAAAAGAAACCGTTATTCCCTATAGCTTGGCTAAAAGGCTTTCATCTTCTATCATCAATTTTTTAAAAATGCTTGAAAACACTTACTTTGTAAACACAGTCTTATTTCCAAATTGACCTTGCATGGATTTCACAGTAGCGGTACACTCCAAATTCTCATGTTTTAATTCCTGAAGGAAAGCTTTGATCTTTGGACAGATTTTACTTCATTATAGTTGATCAACTCAATCTGTTGATATTTGTATTCCTGGCCCTAAATGATATTCTACTCTAAGACAAACTAACTGCAAACTAACTTTTAGGAGGAAGAGGTCTTGTGCCATATTTGCATTGCTACTTGATCCAAGTACTGAAAAAGATGGGAACACTTCACTCAAGCAGTTCCAGGAAAATTGCATTCGATCAGTGGGTGACTAAGTAAAAAGCAGCAGGAACAGTCCAGCATTGCTACAACCTACAAAACTGGGAAGCATCATTAAAATACTGACATCTCGCAGAACACACGTCTTAGAGAGAAAAATCCAATTTTCTTCATTTGCTGCTTTCCTGACAGTGGGGCTCAAATTACTGCCTCAAATGACAGCAACCCAGGTACATTAACTCCTTTTCTCCTCACCTTTGGGTTAGGATGACGACTAATGATTAGGCTGACCGGTCCTGGTCCACATTCACTCAGGATTGCATAGGCTTCACTTAACGCCGCGTGACGCAGACTCACAGAATCTGCCTCCAGGATCTGATCACCCCGACTGCAGAGAGACACAAAGCCAGTTAACCACAATCAGTTTTTATGCAAAAA
This sequence comes from Pseudotriccus pelzelni, assembly GCA_035584735.1. Classification (NCBI taxonomy): domain Eukaryota; kingdom Metazoa; phylum Chordata; class Aves; order Passeriformes; family Tyrannidae; genus Pseudotriccus; species Pseudotriccus pelzelni. Next base: position 59,642,540 of record JAWMRA010000090.1, on the reverse strand, counting down.
CTTGTACTTTCAACCGATGGCCAGGCTTTCTCAAAGATACGAGTGCCTGGAAAAGATGTGACTTGAAAAGAAACCAGTCTTGCTCCCATTGATGTGAATGCTTTAAGTCTTGCTGACTTCATGAGGAAGGCTCCCTTCTGCACTTACCATCAGTGCTAAAAACTTATTAAATCAAGTGAGAAAACTGGCTGCATCTGGACCAGGGTGAAACTTCAGTTCCACTTCTGCATTCAGATACTTGTTGAACACAGAACAGAAAATATGAGATTCAGATGGGCTGTTCCTTTGCATCATACTGAATTACTTAACACAAACACTGGTAAGAAATTCATGATTTAGATATGAGTTTCTTGAATGACTCCAGGAAAAAACTGAGCTTGATAAGCCTGTATTTGCTAAAAATTAACATACAGAACCCATTGAAAAGAAAAAATAAAGGCACAAAAATCTCCAGAAAGCACACCATATGATTTTACAGGGCAAGTAGTGATAGGACAGGGGGGAATGGCTTTAAACTGAAAGGGGGCAGGTTTAGATGAGACATTAGGAAGAAATTCTTTACTGTGAGGGTGGTGAGGCATTGGGACAGGTTTCCCAAAGAAGCTGTGGATGCCCCATCCCTGAAAGTGTTCAAGGCCAGGTTGGATGGAGCTTTGAGCAACCTGGTCTAGTGGAAGATTCCCTGCCCTTGGCAGGGGTTTTGAAACAAGATGATCTTTAAGATCATTTCCAAGCCAAACCACTTCATGATTCTATGATTGTTTAGTTTTGTTTTCCCAGTTTCTTAACTTTTGCTTATGGTGCTCAGACATCTGGAGCTATTCAGAAGAAAATATCATCAACTAGGGATACCATTAAAGCAATCTCCACAATTGCTAAAGCATTTGCTTTGAAGACACACTCTCAAATAATCTACCACTGCTGATGTACGATGGGCTACTTGTGACAATTAAATTGTGTTTGCACTGTGAATACACAGACTAAAGGCAAAATGGCAACTGCACACGGCAGCCTTGGGTAACCTGCACTTCTGGTACAGGCTCAGGAAAGCAAAGGGTGATCTATCAGTTGTGCAATCACGCTGCTGCTCTGCCCATCCTTTAGACTTACACAGCTATTAGAAAGTACACAACTGGAGTCACTTACACAGCCACATGACTGAGAGGGGGAGCTCAGATACAGAAGACCTGGATTCAAACCCCTCCTGGCACTGCAAAGCCAGTATTTGATTAACAGAGTTTTCCAAAAATCAAAACCATCCTGTAAGTTTTGGCTTATGGAGCCATAAATTGCTGATGGGACAACAGAAGCAATGTCTCAGAGAAGAAAGCCAGAAATCTGGGAAGCATGCCTGGATATAATCAATCACGTAAACCTAATAAACAATACAGCTGTTACATACAGACGTAACCAGCACTGCAATCTTTTCCAAAGGGGTTCACAAGTAAGCAAATCACCATCAAATACTGTCTCCCACAGACATTTCTGTATAGTAGAAACTTTCAAGGGTTTTGGCAGCAATGCCACCATAAAATTATCTTCTTCCCTTTCTCCAAGAAATTGAATTGCTCTGTCGCAGTTTTCCTGATGAGCAAGGAAACAGAAAACACTCTCTAGCCATGTGAAAGCAAGGCATTTGCTCAGCCTCCCTGTACCAGTGCTCACACCACACATTCAGTGTGGATCACACAGTCCCAATGTGTCTTGAGCACAACCTCCCCTCCGGAGCAATGCTCCCAGTACCCACCAGCATTTATGCAGGAACACAGAAAGGTGGAAGATTTCCTCCAGTAGTTTTTAAAAATAATTCCTCTCCTTCAGGAGAGGAACAGCAAATAAGGCTCCATCACTTAATCCAATGTAAAGCACAAGGGAACCTTAGGAATAATTGCTTCTCTCTTATGGATCCTTAAAGACATCCAAACTCCAGGACAGAGTAAATGAGTGGGGCAGGTCAGCCTGCAGCAATCCTGCCAGACTGACAGTAAGGGCACAAAAAGTGCTGCTGCAGCCACGGGCACAGGCAGCTGCAAGAACATCTCACCCAGCTCTTTTTAAGAGAGTTTCAGGTGACTGAGCTTTTAGCAAAGCTCTGCAAATTTCCTTCCAGTCTGGGGTCTCTGGCTGCAACTCTCACAAAAAGACATGAGGCTGCACTTCTTGCTGCTCCCCTTCCTCAAAGGGTGCTATTAGGCTCAGCTTTCTGCATAGAGAATTAAAAAAAAAAAAAAAGCAAACCCAAACCTTAATGATCAAACTGCTTCCAGCACACAGAATAATGTTTCCTGGGTATTTAATATCACTTTGGAATGTCTTTATTCAAATGTTTTCTATTTGGTGAACTCTTAAGAATAAATTTCTTCCCTGCTACATCAATCAGTTGGTGAAAACAAAGTCTCAATTGATTTTATTGTAAAATCACTCTAGCATGTTTCTGCTTTAACTAACCTTAATCTGCCATCCATTTTAGCCACTGATCCTGGGGCCAGGCTGTGAATGTATATTCCAGGAGAACTGTTTTCCAGTGTGAGGCAACAGGCACCAATGCCAAGCCCAACCCCTGGCTCTGTGAAAAAGAAGTACAAAGAAATGTGGCAGATTGCAATCACACAGGCCATACAAGTGTTTGTGTTCCCACATCCCATCTGAGATCAGGACTCATGTATTGTTTCAGGACTGGCCTTAGGTGCAGTCAGTCAGGAAGCCAAGACCAACAAGTAGAAATCAGGATTGAAAATAGCTGATCCTGACTGTTTTCTAAGATCCATCACTCTCAGAAAATACTCTGTGTGGCGTGGGAGCCTCTTGGAAACGTCGCACACTGCCTGATCTCGTCCAAGACATAAAGGAGTAGGGTCAGCAATCCGATAAAGATATCACTTAAAATTAACATAGAAAACACAAGGACAGAAGATACTGACAGCTGTATTGCTCTCTTTTGTTAAATATCTGCACGGTATTCCTCAGCAAAGAGGCACAAAGAAAAGTGAGGCACTGCCTCTGGTCCAGTGATCACCTCTGTCCACTTTCACCTTTGCTTTCTTTCAGGTAACATCATCCCAAAAGTAGGAATTGCTAGGCATCTTACATTCTCTCTCCAAATTTTGAATCCAACCCTTAAAATCACCGTATTTTAAGTCTTAAATATAGGTGTGTTTGTTCCAGCACATATAGCATGTGCATTATGTTTATTATGAGCAATTACTGATAATGAGAGCAACCCTCAATGAGGAGTTCAAACAGGTCATCTGGGAACTTTTCAACACTCTTTGCCTTCAACAGCTTTGCCTTCCTTGGAGCTGCCCTTTACCAGAAGGGCACAGCCACTTTGGATGGTGGCCATCCAAGAGGCTGATTCACACTTTGTCTGGAATCTCACAGCCTCCCCGTTTCAGCAGCACAGACACTGGCTGCTACCTGTAAGAGCCTGCTGGCTCTGGAGCAGCAAACTGGGGAAACAAGAACTCCTCAGAAGTTTTTGCATTAGAGGATATTTTTCTTCCCCATTCTGCAGTTCAAGACCAGACAAACACAGGCAGGTGACCTGGATATAAGAGTCTCTAGCCTACTCCCAAAAACTCCCCTAAGAAGCAGGGATCTGTTCTCTAAGACCATTTCAATGGGCCCTGACCTTTATTGAGTGTCACATCCATGACGATCCTGTCCTTTGGGCCGGGTCCTTTGCGGCTGGAGGAGGAACCATCCGCCTCATCGAGGCCGGGGACTGGGATGCCCCCACTGGCACTGGAGCTGGGGGAGCTAGAACGGCTCAGCAAGGTGGGAGTCACGCAGGGCGTGAGGCTCGGGCTGCGCAGCCGCGTGCGCACCGTCAGGGTCACCACGCCTTTCTTGAGTTGCTGCAGAGACAGCAGAGAACCCGAGTAAAGTGACACGATACACCAACATTTGCCAGTAGACCTGCCTACAGTAAGTTGTGGCAGCAAAACAATACAAAGCTGAGGGCATAAGATGGCAATGAATGAAGAGGAATGAGGACCTCTCCTGCACTACATCCATGTTACCTTAAACCTCTGAATGGCCTCCTGATGGGTCAGTCCTTGTAGAGACTCTCCATTAACTTCTAGGATTTCATCCCCTGGTAATTAAATACAATGAAATGAACTCATCAATATAACACTATAAAGACTTAAAACATCTTTCCTGTACATTAAGTGATCTACTACAATGAGGATTCCAACTAACGGCTCAGTAAAAAGCCTTTTACTGTTCTCAGTTTATTTGCACTTGTACTAATGCCTCTACAAGTTAACAGTGATGATTTAGCAGAGTAAGGACTGTTCTTCAGCAGAGATCCTTAAATTGGCATTCTCATGCTAACAAACAAGCTGAAAACACTATGGATTTTAAGTAAAGTCTGAAAATAGATTATTATGACATGAAGTCCAATGGGACTATAAAACTGCCTTCCTTTTGTAAGCAACAACAGAAGAAATGAGAAACTAAGTGAAACACTACAGCACATCACTTCAAAGCCTGGTCAGAGAAAACTAATGTTGCATCCACATGCAGAAAGCAAATGTGTTCTCTTCCTAAATGCCTGCAAACAGAGAAGCATGTAGAGCACATACTGTGACAGCAAACTTCTTTCTCACCCCAAGGAACATCTCCTGTCAGACCTCTAACAGCCTCCAGGCTCTGGGTCTTACTACTTACACCCACCTGTGCTGATCTACCTTCATTTTATTAAAAGAAGGGTAAGCATGATCCAGACCGACTTTCTGCAATTTTACTTGCATCTGTGCAAAATTAGATGGGGCAATATCATCAGGTAAGTCTACCCTTCCCCTCCTTCCCTAGCCTCAGTAAAAAAAAAAAGAAAAGAGAATATGCAAGCTATGAATAGCCTGCAAAGGCTTGATGGGTTTATGGGACAGCAGCTATTTATTGGCTTCCCACGGCAAGTGCACAACCTATAATGCAGCGATGCGAGCTTCCCTCTGGCAGCAAGTGTGAGAGCTGGCACCAAAAGCAGCCTCAAGTGTGATAAGATGTAAAGAAAGGAATGATGATATGAGAAGTAACACAGGAGCAGCTCGAGAGAAGCAAAGTAACACAACTCCTGCAGGAGAGTTGTAAATCACCACTCTGAACTCATGGTCACTTTGTATTTTCAACAGGTGTATGAGTCTTTCTGCCACAGTACTCAGACTAGGGTATAACCCATGCAGAGCAGGCTACACATCCAGCTCAGAGATAAAGGCTGGAAAAGTACTAATAAAAACAGCATATATCTGCTTCTCTAACCTGCTGAGTGATCTTACTTCCTCTTTTCTTTCTCTGTTAATTCTTGTCAAAATCATACCAAGAGGCCCAGAGAGCACAAGGGCCCAAAAGAGCCTGTCCCAAACATGTGTCTCAATATAACCCCTTCTCAGACAAGCATCTTTAAGCCAGATGTTGGTTAGCTATCTATATATGTTTCCCTGTCAATCACCCTTTCCAACTGAAAAATTGCAGCTTATGATTTGGGCAAATAAAGTTCATGGAAGAGGAAGGGAAAAAAACCAACCACCACTATGGGGCAGTTTTCCCTTCTCAATATGCAATATAATCATGTTAATTGCTATGAATGATCTTCCACAGGATAAACAAGCAGGGTGTGTAACATCCTCCACAGCCTCTTGCTGATCGCCAGGTACCTAAATAAAGCCGTACTTGAATTTTCCTGTTGGATGGAAATAATATCCCACTGTGGTCCTTGCTGTGCAGTTGGATTCTCTCTGCCATACCTTCTTTAAGCCTTCCATCAGCTGCCGCTGCTCCATTTGGGAATATAGTCTTCACAAAAATTCCCATGCGTCCGCGAGCAGAATCCTGACCTCCCACAATGCTGAATCCAAGACCCTACAGAAAAGGCAGGAGAAGACACACAGCTGGTGCATTACTCTATTATCACCTATGTAAGAAAGACTGCTGGTAACACATAAGACAAATAAAAGATGAAAATCCAAGATCTTCTGATGAACTGCACTCCATCCGACTCTCATCTTGCATTTCCTAATTTCTTTCACTCTAATATCAACACACTTATCAGCCCAAAACATAGCACCAGGCACCTTAAGCCTGCATTTCACCCTAAGCTGAAATTGCACAAATTGTACTTTGAGATTACTCTGGGTTTTTTAAAAACACTAGGTTGATGGCTTTATGTAATTCCATTCTCATTTTATAAACAGTAATACATTGCTTTTAAACTGACAGACAGTAGATTCGCACCCCTGAGATCTATATCCAGGATTAACTGTAGGTTTCTCTCATGTCACAGATCCTACATTTCCTCAGGAAGAAGAAAAGCTTAACAACATGACATAAGGTCAGTGCTGCAATGTCAGGAATGTAGCTGAAAGGGGAATGGCAAGTGGGGGATGCCATTCACATGTACATTTGTAATTATTCTGGAGACATGTATCACGTTGTATTTAAATAAATCTAGATCAATAGATCCCCCAGTGCTCCATCCGTTAGATCTTACCCCTGCACTGCCCCTGATGGTGTGGGACCATCTTCAAAGCTGACCAGGGAACGGATGAGCACAGCAGAATGAACCTCTCCCCCTTCAGCTGAATTATTTCCCAGACAAATCACTTCCTTGATTTACTCCCCCTCCCCATATTTCCCCTCTTGTCCCTGCTGTACATGCATTTTACAGAATAAAGAGAAAAGTCACTGACCGGGTGGACACGGGAAGTGGAAAACTGTTGTGCTTTAGTAATCTGAAGCCATGGACATTATTAAAGCCTTGGGCAGTGCTCTCCAGCTGAGAGATGCTGCCAGGGCAAGCACTGTGTCGACAACCCAACACAACAACCAGCTCTTTTCTTTTATTCCGTGAATACAAAGCAGGCCACAACAGTTTGTAAGTTAATAATTTGATAAGACATTACTTATTTCTAGAAAGGAAGTGCAGCAAAAATAACTGACTGTTCCCTGTGCAACTACCAACTGCAAACCAACCTATAGAAAGCAGAAGGCTTCTGGCACTCCCCTGCCCGGACAGAGCAGTTGTGGGACAGGTTGGGAAAAATATGTCTGCAAAGTACAGAGGCTCCTGCATTAGCCCACCTTTCCAGAGAAGTGGTGCCACTGCACAGCCGAGAACCACCCCTTGCAGATCTACCTACAGATGAAAAACTGGAGGCAAACATTTGGCTCCCAGCCACCGACACCGCAACTCTGTGGAAAAACTTGTCTGCATGCTTCCAGCTGCTTCCTAAAACCTTGGAGCTAACTGCAGAATGATAGGAGATGATGACTTATCCCACAGGAAGTAATAATCTAATTTTATGAGAAAAAAAGGGTCAAAAAATAGGTACACGGAAAATGAAGAAGTATTTGCTTGGAAATGTTATAAAACAGATGAAGCTCCTAAACCAAGGGAAGTTAAAATAACTGTGAGTCAGTACACCCAGAGAAATTACTATTTCTAACTCCTTGCTAAACGTAGAGCACAAAGAAAAGCAAAACAATTTGTTTTGCATTTGTGCTTAGAAGTCAAAACAAGTCTTCTTAGTCCAAAACATATCCATCTGATGACTTTAAAGAATATTTAATGAAAAGACATGCATATTTTTAGCATATTTATATGACAGCTCCAATGCTAGTGTGGACTGGGTTAGGGAAAACAATATACACCTAGGTTAATGCTTGTCGATTTTTTCTCAGCGTTCAGCCAGCTGGTATCCAGCAAGTGTGTAAACACATTACTGGGGGGAAAGAAGAGGACTTTTTGACCCAGAGAATTCACTGCTCTCAGATCAGCAATAAACCAGGAACCTGTCTTTGGGTTTAACACTTAATTTGCAGCAATTTTTTAAAAAAATATAACCAGATTCTGCAGAAAGAAAATATGCTTGTCCATAAATATGTATGTAAATATGTATGTAAACACAATGTATGTATGTAGCTGCACCAATTCTGCACATATATATGCATTTAAAGATCCCCTATTAATATCTGGTGTCTCAGTAATGACAAGATACACCATATCAGAATGAAAGTCATCCTGTGTCAAGCGTGTCACACGAACATCGCCTCTCCCGTATTTTTCAGGTGTAACTTTGGCATTTATGCTTGAACACAGGATTTATTAGCACTTCTATTATTACTGGCTACCTCGGGAGCAGCTGGAAGTCCTGACTATGGGAGACACCTCTCAAATGCCAGCTCTTGCTACACGTGAGAAACCAGCCACATGCAGAAATCCTCACCTTGCCTTGCCCTTTCATCAGGACAATGTTGGAAATGATGGACGGCTGGGTCAGTCTCCATGGAGATTCCACTTGGGCAGCACTGAAGGAACGGGTAGATTTCTTCACGATATGGTAGTCCTAACAAACATCAGCAAACAAGGGAAGTTGCTCTGATTGCTTGGCACAGATACTGGGGACGTCATACGGGGAAAATTGCATGTGTCGGCAAAGAGAGATGGAGTATCTTACAGATATATTCAGGAAAAAAAAAGTTCAAGGGATGTAACTCCAGCTCACTGCAGTCAAAGTGAATCTTGCCACAGTAATTTTTCCACCTTTTGCACAGTAGAATAATTTCGCAATGTATCAGTCACAATTTCAATTAAAAAGATTAAAGGTAACCTCACGATACACTCAAGTTCTTATCTGGGAAAGGGAAAAGAAAAGGGAAAAGCGAGTAGAAAAGAAGAAAAAGGAAGAGGAAAGGAGAAGGAAAAGAAAACAGGAGAGGAAAAGAGGACAAGAAAAATGGAGAGGAAAAGAGGACAAGAAAAATGGAGAGGAAAAGAGGAGAGAGGAGAGGAAAAGAGGAAAAGAGGAGAAGAGGAGAAGAGGAGAGGAAAAGAGGAGAGTGGAGAGGAAGAGAAGAGGAAGAGAAGAGGAAGAGAAGAGGAAGAGAAGAGGAAGAGAAGAGGAAGAGAAGAGGAAGAGA
>JAWMRA010000090.1:59600045-59620990 GCA_035584735.1 Pseudotriccus pelzelni | reverse complement strand
GGTGCTACAGCATTAACAGCAAGACGTATACAGTCCATCAGGTCTATAAATTATGGTTTTGAATACTCAGCAGTGAACTATATTCACAGAGAAGTTAATGAAAGAATACCCTGGACAACCCTAAGAGCTCCTGCAAGTTCTGGAGTATCTTCTTTATTTGCCTAAGAATTAGATATATACTGTTCTGGTCAGAAAAGGGACAGTGAAGCCTCAGCTGACAATAAATCACTCTGAATTACTCATTGTTACATAACCACCCATCACCTGACAGCATCCCTTTGGAGTTCTTACAAAGCCCCACAGAGTAAACAAGAAAATCCATTAATCTCTTGTCAGAGGTGAGAAAGACAACTCCTGTCCAGAGCTGGGTAGAGAATCGGTTTCAAGTCTAAGACATCTGACTCTTAAACTCAGACTACAGACTCAGTTACCTGGTCCAGTCCTTGAGTACCATCCACCCTGGAAGTCTAATACAATTACACTTCCATTGATCAAAAATAGTCCAGCTTAACTCCTGCTTTAATCATCAGTCACACTGTCATCCCTTATCTACAGTATAAATATAATGGAATATATATGAGAGAAAGAGGAGACATGTGAATATCATCAAGAGCGTGTGAGCAGCAAAGAACAGTGATTTCCAAAGCAATTTTGCAATAATCTATGTGACTATATATATATATTATAAAATATAAGATCATGTGATGGTTTGAGTTCATACTGGCCTTGAAATCAGCTTCTAAGCTCTGCTGTGAGAAATTCCCGCCCCCAGTCTTGCCAGGTGGAAAAAAGTCCCATGAATTTTATCTTTTCCATACATTCACCTTCCTCTGTCCTGCCTGGTGGCATGCAGGATTGGCACAGCCCAGCTCTGCTCCGGCTGTGATCTAATGAGGATGGATCAGGATGAGGGCAGAGCTGAGAGCTCTACACTGTACAGAGGGCCCAGCCCAGGCTACAGAGAGCCCTGTCTGCACTCTGAGGCTGAGACAGCAATTACAACGGGAAGGCAAAGACACCCTGTGCTTCGGATCAGAAAAGTAATGATTGCATCCGCGGATCAAGGAAAAACAGAAGAGGTCCTGAGAGTCACCAATAACTTATTACATCCCCCTAAATTACACCCTTTCATTAAAAAAAAAAAAAAAAAAATTAGTAATAGAAATAGGAAAGAAAAGAAACTTGCTGCTACTCTCCCAATGTGTTTATTGTACCCATATTTCTGTGATTTCCCCTCCATATCCCAGTGGCGTATTACAAAGGCATGCAGCTATTGCCATCAGGCATGAGAGTGCCAGATAGGCAGGCAAATCCAACTGGCTCTGAATTATGCTACCACCAGAGCCAGCTGCAGCGGCACTGGGATGGACATCAGGGGAGGCTCCAAACTGGGGTCTGTGCCGAAGGGCACTGGGAGGCTCACGTAGCTGCGTCTTCATGGTCATGTGCACCCCAGCGACCTTGAGTTTCCCTGAGTATTATGTCAATCTGGAAAGGAAACATTACAAAAAGCCATCACTGTCAACCAGGCAGAGCCTTGCTGGAAAGACAGGAGCAAACCAAGTGACAAATAATTCCTAGCGTGTGCCAAAAGAGTCGCTGGAATGCTGGGGAGCTGCATCCTGAAGCCACACATAATTAGGTTTTGGAAAAATAGATTTTTATTTTGAAGTGTTGCTGAGCCACAGCCTTATGAAAAAATTACCAGAATTTGAAACACGGCTTGTAGAAGAACTTAAAAGTATTTCTGATAGTCAAAAGAATGCTTAGGTGCCCACTCAAGTTAGCACACAAACACTACACCATCATCACTGCTAAGCATCCCCAGTTTATTTGTTTTTCCCTTCCTCCCCCCAAAAAGGTACCCTGGCATACAGACGAGAAGACAGTGCAGAAATAACAAAACTTGTCAGAGTAAAGAGATGTGTGAGAATGAGAACTGTTATAAACACTGACTCAAAGCATGTCAGAGATGACAGGCAGGTAGGAAGTGAACACCAGCATCAGCTAGACTACAGTGCGAGACCCATCCTGGGGAGCAGCCTTTTGCTCAGAAACAGGTAAGTGTAAGAGTATAAAATCAAAACAAATCACCAAACCCATATCATATTTGAGCCATCCAAAGGTTTAGGATATTTATTACAACTGCCACAGAAGAAAGAAGGGGGGGAAAAAAAAAAGACAAGAAGAGAAAATTATAAATAGATACAAGCTTCAAGTGAATCCACCTGCTTTCCTTTGCTGGAAAACCAGTCTGCAAGCTCTTTAGATTAGAAACATCATTTTATTCTTTGTCTGTACAATACAAGAGAGGCCCAGAAGACCGATGAAGTTTCAGAGAGCTGTTACATTACAAATAAATAACAATAACCCACTTAATCTCTTCTTAATACAGCCCTGAAGGGAATGCAAGTGAGATTATCAACTGGCAGCACTTATTCAGCAGAACTTCAGTTACGGTTCACAGCCAGGACTTCCTATCCCTCCCCTGAAAACTGTCTGTTGGCTTCAACAAAGCAAATACAAACTTCAAGAGCTGGATCATAAACTGTTAAAGAGGTTTAGTTACAAAGGAAGGGGAAAGAAGAGCATGTAAGTGCGTAAGCACTGCGAGAGACTTTGCATCAGATCCAACAAAAGCAGTGGAAGTGGGTGGAAAACAATCCAAGGGCAGAGAGAAAAACAAAACCGTGATTGCAACATAGCCTGGAGGACACTGGAACTGGAGCTCCTGCTCCCTGAGCTGCTGCCTTGCTGCAGCGCAGTGGCAGAGATGGCAGGTGCTGTGGTAGCTGCCATCCCCACTGCAGCTTCTCACCCACATCCAGTGCAAAGAAGGGCTGGGTGGCATGGCCCTGTCCCCAGGACCTGCTCCGTGTCAGGCTGTAGAAGAACGTGACAGATGCAAACAGGCATCAGGGGAGAGAGTGAAAACTTCACACCAAAACCACACTTACAGCGACCGGTTTTTCAGGAGACACATTCACTCCTTTCACATCTTCTTCTTCTGGCTCTTCGTTTTCCTTATTGTCAGTGCAAGAGACAGAGTCTTGGACTGAGCAAGTGCTAAGCAAGTCTGGCAAGCTGGTAGATGGATACTTCAGAAAATCCCCTTCAGAAGATTCCTACCCAAGAGACAACAAAATACGTTACATCGTGTGCAGAAAAACACCAGTGTCACAGTAAAACTGCTCCATTTCACCTGCCCAGTGTGAGCTTCCTGGAAATCCTCCCCTTGTTACACACTTCCATGTGCTCAAACTTTAAAGGCCCAGTTATAAAAAGCAGTCGTGGTTTTAAAATGCATATATAATAAACATGGGACAGCACATTTAAAAAATTTAGATTTCATAAAGGAGAATTTAAAATAAATGCTTCTCCAGCAGCCGCTCCTCCTCACTTTGGGTTTATTAAACACTACTGCGAGGAGACTGAGAGTTTACAGACCTCATTACTCATTTCATTGCCTCCCAAATCACACCCTGTGCTCCTGCTCCCTCCCTGTGGATGTTCCCTTCACACATGTATTTACCTATACACATAAGAATAATACACACTGACAACACTACTCAGGAGAACAAAACGAAAACTGAACCACCAATCCTCTACCAACTCAGTCCTGATGCTTCAGGATCTGTTTCCACTCTTTGGCATCATTTCTGGCAGGCAAACACATGCATCAGCTGAAAGCAGTGGCCAGACAGACTCTCATTTTATTGCTTTCAGAACAAATTGTATGTTCCTAAGCACTCACCAGGCCAAAAGGCAAAGCTGCATTCCTATACCAACAAATAAGGCCTCAAAGGAGCTGCTAGGGAACACTTCACCTATCTACACCTTTTCTGAGGCTGCCTGAGACATGGCACAGGGTGGATTCCCCACTGCTTGCCTTTCCAGGTCCTTCTTCCAGGGACACGAAAACTGCCCGAGTGCGCAGAGCACAGGACAAACAGATTCACAGCCTGACCAGGAACATGAAGTTTTATGCCATGGGCTTATTCAGGATGAGGTCATCATGTGAACAAGCTTTTAAGCTTCATGGGAAGTATATGCAGTCTACTGCCTTGTGTTCTGGCAGAGTCCAACTGTCTAAAGGAAACAAAAAACGTAGCTACTTCACCTAAAAGTGTGTTGTTTCCAGAATAAACACTGGTAGGGTTAATGTCAAGCTGTGACCCTAGAGAAGACCTTCATGACCTTCACTGAAATATTAGAGAAGTTACAGGCTCTTCACTTTCAATATGGTAAAACAGAGCCTCTTCTTGAAAAAATACAAGCATAAAACATCCCAGGGAGACGTAAGAGCATCCAGACACTAAAGACACAGAAACGTACACTGGGATGGCTGAGGAAACCTAAAGGTGAAGATAAGAAAAAATTTAAAAAATACTGACCTAGTGGCTTGCTGACACCCTGGAAATGCGAGTAAAGGAGTGGTCTGTTTGGACCAAGATGTTCCTGCCACCCCCTCAAAGGCCCTGATGAACCCACCCGGCCTGCAGGTCCTTATTTGAGACCCCTGGGCACTTTCAGGAGCCCACTGGCCACCCACCAAACACCTGCAGCAGCCCAAGTCGGGAGGCACTGGGATGTAATCCACAGAGAAGAGCAAACAAGGCTCAGAAGAATTTTCTTAAACAAAGGACAAAATACTATTTAATATCCCCTCAACCTCTTCTGTGATCAAAGCAGAACGAAGAGCCCAACTGATAAATGAGTTCCACTCTCATTTCCCTGAAATTTCATGCTTCTTTATCTGTAAGAGCTCCACTCCACGCTATTAACAAGGACAAAATAAGGAACTCGAGCCAAGAGATCATCATCAAGAGACCTCAGGCACACAGGCAAGACAGAGATGAGAGGTACAGAGGCTATGCAGGCAGGAAGCAGAAGAGGCTGAGAACAGCCTGCTTTATTTAGCATGTATTTTAAGAAAATGGTTTTGGCCAAAACTTAGGTAACGTCTGCGTGAATAAACACAGACTCATTTTCACACTGAACGACAGTGACAATACAAGCAAATCATTAAGTTGGTCTATACTGTGTCGACTTGCCACAGATTTATGGCAGCTACTGATGTATTTCCCCTTGCTGTACATTAAATTTAGTGGAGCAAATGTGCACATGTGATTGCCTATCAAAAATATGCCCTTTTCACGAAGCACTGGCACAAACATTTGCGGATGCACATTTGTGAGAGCACCCGGGAGAGGTCTGTACCTTGCTAGAGACCACCAGCTGCACCAGGCCAGCGGCCGAGCGAAGGAGAGCCACGGCCTCCTGGTGGGACAGCCCCACCAGCGACTGCCCGTTGATCATGAGGAGCTCATCACCAGCCATCAGCCTGCCATCCCTGCAGAAACAGAGCGGGAACATGGAGCTGCAGGGTGGTCCTCCCCCAGTGCCGGCTTCGGTGGCACGTGGTGGGATGCGGAGGCATGGACAACACGTAATCTCACTGACTCTAAGCTTGCATGGTGTGTCGTTGTCCAAAAAAAAAAGGGGCTCAGAAATGTAATCCCAGGAAATCACTGTTACAGCCAGAGCCATCTTACCCTCCTGGCAGGGCTGAGATCTCCCAAGTCTTCTCCATGACCCAATGGAGTTGGTCAGGGAGCACCAGCTCCATATCCACCTCATGAGGGAACAGGGGCAGGGCTGGAAGTGATCACCTGAGATGCACAACCCATGCTTTCACTGACGATTCCATGGGAAAGACCCATTTTCCAAAAAGGGACTTGGGGAAAATTCCCTAGAAGCCATTAGGCTCCTTGGTTTTCACTCCATCACCAAGGACGTGTCTGATCTGTCTACAGTTTGGAATGCAAACCTAAACATGCTAGAATAAGCTTCAGGGATCAAACATAAAAACAAATTTTTATGCTAAAAATGCCATATTCTCACCCTCACACAAGGGGGAGGGCAAAACGTCCACACATGCCTCACGAACCTGGCTAACATGGATAGTCCATGGCTACTCAATCCCACCCACTCCCATGAAGGCACCATCGGCTCACCTGTGTGCAGAGCCGCCTTCCTCCACATGGGTGACGATGATGCTGTGAGGGGACCGCTTCGACCCTCTGCCTCCCGTTATCTGGATTCCCAACCCGTCCGTCCCCTTCAGGATGTGCATCTTCCATATGCGGCAACCTTCTCGCTGAGAGAAAATGTGCAGAGAATCCTTGAATTTGGATTTGGACACCAAGAGAGGGCTGGGAGGCTACAGGAGGGAGCTATTTAGCACCGTGCTGCCCATCACCACACACCTTGTATAGCTCAAGCTATACGGGTGTTTTTGCTGAGCTTTGCTACATTAGCTGCAGTCCAAGCGAAGGAGGCAGAAAGGAGGAGGCAGCACAGAGCAGGGTCAACACGTTGAGGTTTCCTTGCAGGGATGTTTGCAGCTTTCCTGAGCCACGCAGAGGTGCTGCTCTCAACACCCTGGTCCTTCCCGAAGCAACCTGCGGTCTCAAACCCCTTCGCCAAAACTCAAGGACGAGCTGTGCAGGGCTGCAGAGGAGCAACACGTGGTTCAAGGGGGACCTTGAACACCAGGAAGTGCAGCTGCTGTTGCGGCAGGGACCAGACCAGCATCACACAGCCGTGTTTCCCTCTCCGGAGGGGTTTGCAGGATTTGAGACGCAGGAAAGAAAACAGCAGCTTCAAATTATCAGCTGCCAATCAAATATTTCTTACTGGGCAGCTGTTGCACAGATTGCAAATAATAGATTTACCCACTGCAGAGAATAATTTTCAATATAACCAAGGTAATAAGCAATGTTCAGGACACTTTTATTAGTTCTGATTATTTTTAATCATTATAAATATGTATCCAAAAGGCGGTTTACAAACTCTACAGAGCAATACAAAATGCAAAACACAAACTAGTTCCCACGAGTTCTACTGGCAGGACTGGGCACAGGGAAACACAAGTGCGACAGATACCAGCAGAGCAAAGAAAGGAAAGAGAAAAACAAGTAAGCAAGACATGAAAGGCAATTGCCAAGACACCCTCAGAGAGGGGAAGAACCAGGATTACAGAATTATGAGAAACCCTTGGAAGTTTTCAAGCTCGCAAGACAGCAAAATGCACAATTTGGAGGCAATTTTTAAGCCATGTGTTGTAGTCACCAGGCACCAGGTCAGCTATTTCTGACTGGGTGTGTTATGTGCACAAGTAACATTCTCACAGTATGCGAACGCCCAAGTAGCAAAGATGATTAAAATTTCATGGCAAACTGTGAAGAGCATGCACAAATTGCTGCTTGTTTCTGAGAAGGAGAACTGCTAAATATATCTGCAATCCCAAGGGTTGCGGCAGCAACCTGCAAATTTGAGGCCAATGTTGTTTATCAGAGCCTTTATTAAGTGAGGAAAATGTGGGGTTTGGTTTTGGTTTTTTTTTTTTTCTTTCACCTAATCACTGAAACTTCTAAATGCAGTATGAGTTTTTCAGATATTGGAAAAAAGTGAAAGTTAACAAGAATAATTAATAATCAACAATACTAACATTACTAATGGGAATGTTAACATGAGTATTAATATTAATTACTATTATCTTAATGTATCATAGCCCTTAAACCACAGGTAGGAGAGACAGAAAACAACAACCAAGTTTCTTAAGAGGTCACCCGAAAGTTTTAGCCTGAAAAAAAACACATACACCTGTGGGTAGTTTGTTAACTTGAAAGCCTTGATCATGGGCAATATCCTAACAGAGTTTAACCAGGATTTTCAATGCCTGATAAAAGCCCAGTCTCCTGCTGAATAACAGAACGTGTCAGGACAGAGGATACTTTAAAATAAATTAGAGTGATACATGAGACACTGTGTTAAATGCAGGGGCAAAAGTCAACTATATTTATCTGCTTTAAAAACAGAACTAAGCTACAGCATGAAAATGCTCCAGAGAGATTTTATTGCTATGAAGTACCTTGCACCAATAATGAAGACAGGATAACAGAGAAATACAATCCCTCTGCCTCCCCCAGCCAAGCCCAGACTGAAAAGATGACCATCTATTCTCCTCACTAGATGCCCACTTCGAACGTCCTGTTGTTAAACCCAGTTTGGAAGCAGACCTTCCGATAAAGTTTAACAATGCAGTCATAAAATTGCCTGTAATGATCTGCAAAAGCTTTTTGGAATGCGAGTTACACCAAGGTCCACTGTGTGCAGCGCCTGGCTTGCACTTCTCAGCCCTCCTCACTATCACACATTTTATTACATTAAAAAAAAAAGACAACCCAAATTTACTCTTAACTGGCCCCCTCTTGAATATTCATTTACATAGCACTTAATAACAGCAAATGGCAAGATTCTGCTCCTCCTGTGCAAGCACCACCTTATTTCCCTTGATCGCCCACTAAAATCAAAAGCGCTTGAAACAGTAAAACACTGCTCAGTCTGAACATGGACAGAAGAACACATCCACAATAAAGACAACAAAAACGTTTGGCACATACCCAAACATGTATTTCTTTCACTTATTTTCAAACGCCACTGTCACCTGCTCCTGTGAAAGAAAAGGCTGTCCCTTGAGTCCCCGTCGGTCAGCTGCAGGCATTTCACTGGGAATAAACAACTCGGTGACGACTGGAAATCAGAAACCCTCACTGTTCTTTCCCCTTTCCTCATAAAACATTCACAGCTCTTCATTTAACCACGTGCTGCAAAGCAGACACCCCCCACCAATACACATGTACCTCTGAGGGACATCACTCCAAGATTCTGAAAGCTAAGTATTAAAGAGAAGATTGCCAGCCTTTGCTTGAGGCCTCTGGAGAAAGGGGATGTCCAGCAGAACCCCCTTTCCCTCCCCAGTAAGCTGCACGGAGTAACACGGGATACTTCACAGCTGGATAAAAATGCTGCTGCTTTGAATGTGCATCTTATATGAGTTCATAACAGGAAAGCCTTAACAGTAAAGCTCTGTGCCAATTCCAAGGACTTGTAAATGCATCTAAATAATACCCAAAACCAGTTTTGTTAAGTTACTGGGGACTCCCAGGTTCAACAACACAAAGCCTATATACTTTAAAAAAGAAGAAAAGGGAAAAAAAAAGTAGTGATGCATGTGTTTAATTTTGAAATTTTTTTGGAGTAGCGTATTTTCAAACTTTCCTTCAGAAACAAGAAGGCCACAAACTCAGTCTTTAAATGAAAGCTAGGATTCTGGGGTATTTACTCCACTCCAGGGACTTACAATACCCAAAGGAAACACCAAATGTAGTTAGATTTCGCAGTTTGCAGGTATGATGTCACTGCCCTTGGAGCCTGCATAATCCCTGCTCAGAGGATAAGTTTAACTGCTGACCAGTCTCCTTTGATCAGCTGCACAGTTCTGGTTGCTGCTTACCTGCTATCAGTTCCATATTTCTATTAACATCTGAATTTTCCCATCCTCTCAGAATAATTCTCACAGCTTCATTTATAAATGACTCAGAACAACATTCCCCCCCCAGCTTTGATCACCAGCGACACAAAAACGCACACGTGCACCCACAGCTCTTAGTGCAAAAACACTTCATGCAAAAAGCACAGATGTGCTGATGCCAGTCCAGTCAGGTATCTCAAATTCCAGACATCCTCATCAAGGACAGAGAGCAAGGCACTACCAGCTCCTGCTGCAGCCAGGGAACAGGCAATATCCAGCCCTGGTCACTCTTAAGGAGCCTTAAACTATATCCCTCTAACCAAAGACAGGTCACAAGCACAGCAGCAGCAGCATTTAAGAAAGACCTCACTACATAACATGGAAGGAACAGTTGCATTTAACAATCCAGAAAATTTCATTCACCTGAGATTTGGCCAAGATGGACACTCAGAAAGACACCCATGTGTGCTGTTAAGTGTGTTAAAGGAATAAGAGGCAAGAATGCCCCTTTAGAGACTTGTTCCCCCACCCCCTGAGAGTAAATGTTAATTCTTCTCAGAGCCACCCTACTGACTTTGCTTGTAACCCCAGATCACCAGCAGACCTGCCTTCATGGAGGGGCTGTGGATTCCTCCCAACCAAGCATTTCATGGGCACTATCAACCAACATACGTGAAAGCTGGTCTCAGAGCAGGAGATGAGATTGGGTCATTCCCTGAAATCCCTTCCAGACTTGCATTTTTTGACTTCCCTCACACAGCAAGGAGAAACACAAATGGTCAAGTCAGGCTGCAGCTGGGCTAATGGCTAATTTTTGTTCTCTGCAGTTACATCACTTCTAGGTGATTCAATTTTCCTCCCAACTTGGCTCTTTCAAGCAGGCAGACATTTGGACCAGATTTTTCCACCTGAAGCTGATTGACTTCAAAGTGCCTAAGTTACAAATAATTAAAACTTCTTTTTTTTTTTAAAGACAGTATAAATATTCTATTTGGATTAATTGCGGGGGGGGGGGGGAACCCCAACCAAAAACAAAGGGTCATCTTACGTAACTGACTGCAAGTGAGAATAGAGAATACAGCTGGCAGCTTCTAGGGGGTCCCTGCAGGCCATTTCTCTCCACGGTGAAGCCATTGTACACCAGGCTGGCTCTGTTCAGAGCGAACCCACATCTGGAATAAACTAGCGTGCAGCAGATCAGAAAGCGAGCGCACTGCCAGCACGACGTGGGGAAGCTCGCCTTCTGCCTGCTCCGGGTGCATACCATCAAACGCTCCATTTCATAAGCACATCATTAATAAAACAAAAAGGAACGTTTTTCCTCCAAGTTGTTGAGGAAAATAAATAAATAAGTGAATGAAAGACGCCGGAGCCATTCTCCCCCCCAACACTTCTCCTTCACTAGCTAATTGCAGGGGAGTTTAAAGGGGGTTGACTGATTTTGACTGTGCCGTGTTCAAGAAGCTGCAAATCTATATATACAAAAGAAAAAACTGGTTTGAAATCTTTTATTAAAGACAAGCTTGGCAGGAGCAAGGTGTAAACAAATGGAAAACAGAAACGCAGTAAGTAGTTAAAAAGCCAGACAGTAAAATGGAAAATGTAAAATAGTTGTCTATGAAAAAGCACTTTCTGTCACAGCAGCAATTCAGACGAACCTGATGTAAACATGTAACAATTTTAAAATAAAAACAGAGATAAGCCCTGATCAGAATAGCAATAACCACCTTCTGAGTCTGTACTCACACACTGACTGGCTGCCACGGGCCCAAATGCAGCCCACAGGATGTCTCCCTCCCTTCACATTTCAACGTGGATTTTTACTGTCTATCTGCAGGGACCAGTTCCCACTCACAAACTTCACACCAGTTCCCGCTTAAAAACTTCAGTGTTTCTCATTAGGAGCAGCAGAAGCAAACAGTGAGATCTTACTCACCAGCCACAAGGCTGCTTTGGAAACGTGACTCTTAAGAGAAAGTCCTAAGTTCCATGCATTACAAAAAATTACTTCAATAGGCTTCATAGCAGCTGGCAGCCAACGTGGTGATCACACACAGCTGAAAACCAGCACAAAATCCCCCAAACAGAAACACACAACATTCAGACCAGTACCACAGCATCCTTCTCTCCATGAACAGGGTGAACACTGGGATGGCCATACTAGCACATACCACTCGCCAGCATCCTTCACTGATGTGGGGATAAATTAAAATCACTACTCCCAGCTGCCTGCCCCACCTTGGGCCACATCATCCCTCCTCCCAGCTCCCCAGCAGGCAGGTGGGAGAGACAGATCGGTAGCTGGGGAATTAACTTGCACGATCACATACCAGGTGAGCAGCTGGAATGCCATCAGTCTCAAGATATAGTCAAAAGCCATCACTCTTCACATCACAGATATTAATGTGAATGACTCAGTACCAGAAAATCATGCCAAAATCTCACTTTTGCAGATTCTTAACAGGGCAATTATTTCATTAGTATATAATGAGTATATTTTTCGTCTGAACTTAGCCAGGTTATTTTTAAGGCTGATCTGACAGCAGGACTCCTGCTTTCATCTACTACCCTGAGTTTTGTTTTCATTGTTGCACAAGCAACCTAAACAACTCCAAGATAAATCAAAAGCAGGGTGGAGGTAGCGGTAGGGGTAGGGGGAATCTAAATTCCTTTATCAACAAATTATTCCAAGACAGGAGTTTTTTGTCCATCCCTACTGCTTATGAAAGTTTCTTAGCACTGAACCACTGAAGCCTTTGGCTTCTGCCTCTGGATGATGCAAGCCATACAGTGGGTGTCTCCTACACCACTTAAAATACAGGGGAAACCCCCAAATCGAAGCAGCCCTTAATACTAATTACACTTCATTGAGGATATGAACTTTCCATGTCCTCAAACTAAGTAGGAGCCAGGAGCACAGATTCAACTGTGATTGCTTTCAAGTGTCCACTCCTGATCTCACAAGTCCCCTTGTTTAGACAAACAGCCGCCAGATACTTGGCATCCTTTCACTGAAATGTGAGTACTTTCCCCATGAAAAGAGAAGTGTCCTAGGGGATGAAGCCCGGGGAACAGTCAAAAGCAAAAACCTACCCTCCCCCAAACACAAACACATAATTAAAATACACAAAACAGCCATCACAACAGAGTGAATGAAAATTCCGTGACTTAAAGCAGACTGTCCCCCAGGGATCCACCTCCTGAGACAGACTGTATGTTGACATCATTTCCTTGGCAAGGGCTTTAAACATTTTATCAACCAGTGCAAGCACCTGAACTATACCATCACCCCTTACAAAAATCTGCTGGAGTCATTTGTCATCCTGAGCCATCACCATCTGGATTGCACCTCTCTGAGCTGCTCCACTCCTGCCTTCAACTGAACCTATTTATTGCAAGATCAGATGAATGGTTTCTCAGCTGTCTCCGACCCTGGTGTTTCAGTCTGGCCACTGCCCCTAGGAAGCTCAGGCTTTTAAGGGTTACAAGTGTTTGCACTCCCTCGAGTGCCTTACCCAGTCTCATTCTCTTGCTGGGCTATTGCGAATGGCTTGGTTGGTTAGTCTGAAGTTTCTCAGAAAACACTCTTGCAGCTTGCAATAGATTAAAGCCCAGCCTAGAGTAGGTCACCATGCTCCAGTGCCAGCTAAAGAGGTGTCACTTGTTGGGACTGGGTATTACATCTGTCAGCAACAGGAATCTTTCGGGTTTGCTCAGTGCTTTCAGCACCCTGCCTCAAAAATTAGGTGTATGTAGCTTTTTAATTCCAACTAAAAGCCTGAAACATTACAGCACCTAAGCAAACAGCATGCTCTATTTTTAGGCACGTCCACTTGGTTTCAAGCATTCACACTTAATGATTAAAACATAAAATGGTGTGAACTTATATTTCAGCCAAAGCTAGTCATTTGCATTCCAGTTGTGGGTTTGCTGTATCTTTAATACAACACACAAAATAAAAAATAACCTGACCCACTTTCTGTGTAGGTGGGAAGCGCTTTCCCTACTGGTGCTCTCACCTGTGGTTGATGACAGCTGAGTATGGCTGAGACCTCCTGCAACCCAACCTGTGCTGCTCATTGCCAAGAGCGAGGACCTCTCTTCAAGGCAACACATTAAAACTAACACATTACAACTGAGTCATTACCAAACTATCTCTACATCCAACCCTCCATAACACCCTTGGAAAATTCACTACAAAAACAGGATAAAAGGACAGATTGCTACTCAAAATTAAAGTAAACAGCTACCACAGCTGTAGCTATCATTTAAATCACAGCAAAGGCAGGCAGAACCTTAAGTCAATTGAAAAAAATTGGCGGCAAATTAACCCCAGAAAGTTGTGACGATTGTTGTTTTATGGCAAGGTGGAACATAACTGGCAGCAAAAAATATTAACTGTAATTTCACTACAAGCTACATCAAAGCACTTCCTAAAACCCCAAGCAAAAGCAAGGCCAAGTTCTGTCAGTGCTGTACAGCTACAATTAAAAGACAGTCCTTGTCCCTAAGAGAGTTCACAACCCAAAACAGGCAAAGAAGAGGGAAGACGTGCTTATCACAGTGCACATTAAAACTTCAAGACAGTAGATAGCCCCAGGATTCACGTTAATGAAAGCTGGAAGAAAACACAACAGATAAAGAGATGTTAAGAACAGAATAAGATTCTGAGGAAAGCCTTTACATGACTAAAATTGTCTATACTAACACCTCTAACCAATGTTATTTATGTCTAAAACATGCGTCATGTAAGAGTCCAATAAAAACCTTGATGAAACAGTAATTACTGCTTAGGTTGCCAAAAAAATTGATGTAAAGCAACTTAGTTTCAGTAGCTTACTGGAGTACCTTGCTTACATCAAGTTTTTCATTTTGGTACAGCAAAAGGATGACAATTTTTTTCCCCATCAAGTTTAACAAAATAGTAAAATGCTTAAAGCCATTGTATTATTTCAAGCCTCATGTTTTGATTCTTGTAATGTCCTATTAGCCTTCCTCTTCTGCTTGGCAAGATAAGGAACATTTTCCATTAACCAAAACTCAAGGTAAGGCTGGCATTTACCAACACTAATTGGCAAGTGCTGCTACAAAAAGGCTGTCAGCCTTTCCTCGCTGCAAAGTAAAATGCAATTCAAAAGCATTCATCCCCTTGCGAGACAAGCCATCTCAATAAGGAAGCAATAATGAGCTGGAGGAATGAAGAGACCTGCTGACGAAAAGAGAGCAAGTGCCACGCAGTCGGAGCAATACAAAAGCAAGTGCTGGCTGGCAAAGACCTGGGTGGACTCCTACTCACACGTCTACTGCACGTCTGTGTGCACCTGTGTACACACCGATAAGTCTGGAGAGTGCTGTGGTCTATGCAAACTGGGCTCGGTTGGGCTGTAGGAGCAAAGCTGGCTTGGCAAACTGCTCTGGAGGCTGCGACGCGCTGCAGAGTAAGGAGGTTAACAACAGGCAGGCAAGACCTTGGAGCATTCCTCCAGCCCAGAACTCCCCAAAAGCCTCTGGGAGGCAAGGCATTAACATTTCCTTGCCCTTCGCCCTCCCTCCTTTTATTAACGGACACTGACTTCAGGGAAGCGTAAGACAGAGCTTGCAGGACCACCCGATGCTGACTTGTTTCCATCTTGGAGAGGCATCCCACCACAGCCCCACACCATGGTGCTACGAGCAGCCAGGACACCTGGTGCACACTCTGAACTTCTCCCTTGCCACATATTCCTGCCAAAGGAGAAACACTCAAATGAAGAGTCCTAGCCCTTCTCAACTGCCTCCCTTCACCATTAAAGGTGAATTGTCCTGCCCAATCTCCTTTACAATGCTCGCTGGTAAATCTGGATCTGGATTTCAAGACCTTACTAATTTGGATGCTTATAAAGAAGCAAGAGGATTCAAGGACATTCTGGGGGGATCTTGTTTTTGCTTTTAACGGTTGGTGTTTCAAGGGCTTTCAGAGCATCCTGCGGCGGCTGGAGGAAGCCAAGGGGGGCAATCTGCTCTGGTACAACTCATCTTCAGCCAAGCTGTTTCTGGCTTCATGAATGAAAGCCTCTCATCATGCCAGCCAGATCTGGATCAGTTCAAGTCGCCTTTGACAACCAGACTCCCGCCCTTCACACTCCTAAGTCTGGTCCTTGCAAACCTCAGTCCTACTTCTGATCCCTGTCCATGCCAGCTGTATCTGGCCACCTCTGGGCTGAACAGCAACAGAAGCAGTCCACAGATCTTCCAAAAACACCATGATAGAGAAATTGAGAACAAAACTGAGGGATCCTGTTCTACCTTTAAACACCATGAAACCCACAGGACTGCTCTACTGTGAGGCAAACTCGCAGTTTCCTTTTACTTATCAATTTTTAGTCAACTCCAGCAGTCCCTTCCCACATTTCTCTTCCATCTGTGCCTGTATAATTATCAGCCTGCAAAACCACGCTGTGTCTCAGGCCACTGAATAAACAAAGTAAACGCTAATTTCTGTGTTCAAGCTCTCGAATCTTCCCAGGATGTGAGGGATCATTACTCCAGCTCAGAGACTGCCTGATCTTAAATCACTGCCCCTGACTCCCACTGCTGCCAGCCTGGGTCCTCTCCAAGGTCTGGTTTCCAGACCTTAGAGATCTTCCTGCCAGGCAGATACAGCTTTGCTGCTTTGAATCCCCACATTTTGGAAAGGCATTTAGGTTCATCCTAAAAATACTTCAGCATAATTTAACCCCCTGTAAACATTAAATGCTGCCTGCTAATTGACAGGTGCAGTATTTACTGAAGGTTACATACCAGCAAACAGCCTGGCAGATTTGTTTATACACAGTGATAGCCATGCCAAGTGCACAGGAGAGACAGATCAAGATCTGAGAGATGAAAGCAAGCCTGAAGAAGGGGACTGGAACACGCACACAAACCAGTAACACAGGAATCTCCTGGCAGGCTCACTTGACAAACAGTATTCATCTTGCCTGTCATTTCACAATCCAGCACTGCTGTTGTGAGCAGCACATATGGAGGAAACGGGAGAACAACCCCACACCTGTGGGAGGGGTTTTCACTTGTAGGAGAGGTATCCTGAAAGTTAAGGGCACTGAAATGACATATGGATGTCTCAAAAGCACTCCCAGCACAACATCCCCTAGGCACTGACCATGAGCCAGTGAGCCATGATCTGCTGGGATCAGCAAAGCAGTGGTTGAAGACATGCAGATTCAACTCTTTGCCCCTGTTTTGGTTACAACAACTGCATAATAACTTTCTACAGGTAGCAAAAAAGGTATTTTCCGGGACTCCATATTCCAGTTTCAGTAGTGCTCCCATCTGCCTCCTGGGGTGGGAAAGGGGAAAGGAGCAGTGGGAAGGACCAGCCAGGTCCTCCCACATCCATGCCGGTCGCTGAGCAGCTTCTTGAAACCTTTCCTCCCACCTGCAGCCGACCTCCAGTCTGCCACAGGCTGGCTTTCCTCCCCTCAAAGTGAATATAGTGCTCCCCAAAGGCGCAGGGCTGACAGCCCCTGGATATTCAATTAGTCAATGTGTGGAGGAGACGGTGAGCGTGGGGCGGGCAGTGGGGACGGAGCTGCTTTCCCCGCGGAGAGGGTGCCCTGCCAATGCACCCTGTCCCCGCACGGGAGGAGATAACTCATCCTGCGGCTATGAGAGGTTTTGGCTCACGCTTTGAAGCCTGGAAGGAGGCTGCAACTTCTGACACGACATCCTGGATGCCGTTTTCAAAAGGCTCCTGACACGACTGGATCTCGCATGCCTGAGTGCCAGGTCACGCTTTGAAAATAGAGCTGGAAGTGAGATTTGAGGCTCCCAAGTGCCTTTATTCCCTGCCTTTTTTTTTTTTTTTTTTTAAACAGGACACAAATAATTTTGAAAATTTTATTCACTGTTGAATACTTAGTCCCTGTTGAATACTTATTAAGAAACTGATTTAAGCCACTCATTACTCTGATAGCAGTAAACCTACAGATGCTAAAGTGATAGGATTCTATAAGGCCCCCTGGTCTTTAAAAAGCAAAGGACGATCAAGGTATGCTATTCAGGCTCTAGCTATTCACATTTCTCCTCATTCAGATGTCAGGAAAATGTAATTAGTACTGACACAGACGGAGGTCATATTTCTAAGCAAAATATTAAAGGGGGGGAGGGAAATTTAAAAAAAGAGAGAAGCAATTTTACTGAACGACTGCGCCTCCCAACAGGCTCCATAACCAATACACCACAGCTGAACAGATTATAGCTTTTAAATTTTTCCAGTGCCTCAACTATGTTTTTACGTTTTACCAAGTAATCTTGTATGTGCTTTGCATTAAAAACGTATTTATTGCTCACATTGATACATATATGCTCTGAATTTAACAATTTATTTCTCAGACCAAAATGACTCAAAACATCAAGGTAACACTACCATGAGATGGCTCTGGACCAAGAGTTTCTTTATTTTTACATACATATATTTTTGGCTTTCCACTCCAAAAGAAGTCTGATCATCTTCATTTATAACTTGTCTAATTAGACATCTTCAGAACAGATTCAAGAAGTTTTTATATGGACCAGACCTTTCAAAATACCAAATGATTCAGTTATTTATTTTTAAGCTTTTAATGTTTTCTTTTAGAAAGGCTACAGTTAAAAGGCTTGCAAGAACAGTACACAAATACCCTACCCTTTTTGTTGCACTATAAAAACCAAAGTGCCTCGCTGATGCGAAGAGCAAGTTTTTGCAATTACAGTTCTTTAAAACCAGAGTTTTTTTAATTGCTTTTAGCTCCTACAACATACTCTAAATTAAATTACTCTAAGTTCACAATCACCATCACCACCACTCTGCAGTAGTGATGAGGAGCACTAATTCAGAGGACACGTTTAAACCCATGCTTTTCTCAACAGAATTTAGTGATGAGCTGTCCACTCATACTGCTTTGTTACCAGCTTTGAAGTCTTAAAACCAAAACCAGCTGCTGCAGCCAGCCCCAAGCCCAACAAAGCAACATTCATCTGTTTATACTATCAGTGCCTCTGGAAAGATTGGCAGACGGTACTTCTGGTGATAGATGCACACTGAAACCCGATCAAGGCTTGGGTTATTTTTCTTTATCCAGCAACACTGCAATTCTAGGCAAGCAACAAACCCCAAGATCTCCATTAGGGCAAAGAGAGACGCAATGAAAGCCCCAATCCCACTGTCGTCCCCAACATTAACAAATCGTCTATCTCATCAACTCAGAGAAAAATCCGCAATTACTTCCATGTGGTTCCCAAACACTGGCCAAACAAGTTTCGTAGCACAAATACATGCAACATGGTCTGGTGCATCAAAAAGAGAAGCTTCGATTCCAATGTTAACATGAGCTATTAAGGTGACATTAAGTCCAGGCACAGCTAAACATGAAGCCCCAGAGGACAAAATTACCATCTTCCTCTGACATCTCCTGCCCCAGTGTCACAGGGTCACCAGTTGTCTCAACAAAAGAAATCCTGAGACCAACCCTGACAGGCCAGAGATATAAGGACCTTCCCCTCCATCACAGATGGAGCACGACAGAGGTTTCCAACAATCCTCCTGCCCCCCTGCTTTGGACCACATCCCAAAACTTGGTGCCATGACAGCTTGTTCTGTCCCCTGGAGGCTCAGCCCAAGGACAGAGCACTAAAACGGCAGAAATTGCCTGGGAAATCCACTTAATTCGCTTGCATGCCTGCTGCTCTTCCTTCCCCAGAAAAAAAACCGCAAACATACCTGGGCAGACTGGTCCCCAATGTCTGGCATGCCACCATCTGACAGCCGGCATCGGGAGGGTGCCCCAGTGCCTTGGTGCTGCTCCTCCCCATTGCTTTCTGCTTCAGAGGTCTCCGGATGAGCAACCTCCACCTCCATCGGGGTGCAGTGCCCGTTCCCGTGCTCTGAGCCCAGCTTCTCCTTGCTGTCCTTGCTGCCCGGTGTCCTGGTGATGACCCCAAACTTCCTGGTCCTTTTCCCATTCTGAGCGGCTCTGTCACCGGGCTCGGGGCTGGGCTTGGCCTTGGGGTCGCAGCCGTTGCTGTTGTTGCCGTTGGAGGGAGGAAGAGGGGCCTTGCGCTTGATGCGGCGCAACATGATCAGGTAGACGAAGCCGCCATTCCAGCACTGCTCGGCCAGGTAACTGCAAGGAAAGGGATGTGCAAGGATTACTAACCGCTCGCCCCACAGTGCCCACATCCCGTCCTGGCACCCCAACATTCTGTACCCCGTAATGCCCAGGCACCACCTCAGGCAGCTGATTTGCCTGATGTGTTGGATATGTTATCATACCCCACACCACTGGCAAATGCTCTCTTTCTTCAGTATTGGAAGAGAATTCCAGGAATAATATCAGGAATAATAACAGCCCTACCAGTCACCCGGGCTGATCCCACTGCGGCATAACATGATAGCTGGTAAATGCCACCAAACATGTTCCTACCACCTTGACCTCCAGACCTGCACCAGAGCAACATGAAAAGGTGAAGCAAGTGAAACTGAGAGGGTTTCCAGTGGAGTATTAAAACAAATAGATATTTTTTTTAAAAACTGAAATTCAAGCAGGCTTCATCCGTGCAGTAGCCCCTAGAGCATTTCTATCTGAAATAAACCTCCTTAGTGAAACTAATCTGCTTCAGCATATGTAAATGCTTTGAAGGCCTCAGGGAAAATGAAAAATCAGCCACTGGGGTAAGCAGGCGTAGCACCAATGGCCCCAGTACAGCAAAACATGACAACAAGGCATCCCAGCTGCTGAAAAGGAAATCAGGTAGGTTTCCTTCATAGCAAGCATATTCCAGTCAAAGGAAGGGCCAAGTCATCTCAGCTGTTCAAGGAGCCCCCAGGCACCAGAGCAAAGCATCATCTCCTCTCCTGAAGTTTCTGCATGTGCCTTGCAGGAATTAACATTTCTGCTTCAAGCAAACCCTTGGTGACCTTACAGAAACTGCACCCATTGATGCAAAAGGGGAATCTAACTTCATGCCTCTTTTGGGAAAGCATATACCTCAACCCAAATTCTTGAAATATTTGGGTTCTGAGCCAAGGGTGTAACCAACTGAGAGTACAAACAAGCTGGAATTTGTACTTAGCAGGTTTGTATGTGCCCTTTCACACTAATTTAGGCCCCCAAAATATATTGCCTTTCTCACTAGTGAAGGCAGCAGGAATTTCCCAGTGCATCAAATAAACCTCTGCATCAAATAAGCTGCAGCTGCAATGAACTCTCCACTGATACAGAGCAGTTGCTGAACGTACAGATTTTCAAGATGAGAAACTAAGTGTGGAGTTGCCAACGCAGGAGATTCTAAGAGAAAATAACACAGTGCTTGTGCTTGAGAGAGGAGGAACAACTCAGGAGTTTGCCACCAGTATTTTCCTCTCCCTGCTGCTTGTAGGCTAATTTTCCTCTTCCCTTTCTTAAAAGTTGTTTGGCCTCAAATAAAACTCTTCGAACTTAATCCTGCACAGAGGTGACTTAATGGCAAAACAGGATGAGCAGCTATGATAACCCCTAAAGCAAACTCCTGCATGGAGGAGTGAGGAAAGCACTCTCTACTAAAGCAA
>JAWMRA010000090.1:59582474-59593167 GCA_035584735.1 Pseudotriccus pelzelni | reverse complement strand
GCCACTGTCCCTCTCAACACCCCCATGATGAAGGGTTGCCATCAACAGGATCTAGGCTACCACTGTAATACAAAGCAAGAACACAGCTCTGAAACGTGTTTCATTTTCCCTGTTACGGTGCTTTGGTTTGCACGCTTGAGAAGTCTCCAAGCTCCCACCAGGTTCTTCTTAAAGAAAATCAAATGGCAGGTGTGTGCCACAATCACACTCAATGGACTCTGGTTGCTGTGCCATATGATCCAGCTGAATGTCCATCAGCATTTGGTCACTGGAAATGCACTCGAGGTAACCCAAAGTAACCCCCAAAATAACAAGTGTGGAGGTCAAGTCTAACCTCAACAGTTTCATCCTCCCCTTTGCACGTCTCCCTAATGCAGACATGGGGTAACTGCCCCTGCCCTTAATGAGAGTGTTTGCCGGTGTATTGATCTGAAGAAAGCTCACAAGGACCAGTGCTATCATCTGTTTCATCCACACATGATTTTCTGCCTCACAAGAAGTGCAAGGACCCAGCCAGACAAGATTTGTTTGTGGGCATGCCCAACACATACAGGGGAATACAAATAAATTCCTGATTACTTTTTTCAGTAGTTGCTTAAGTTACAGAGCAGTGCTCAGAGTGTTTTCACTACTGGTGGTAACTGCAGAGATCCAGCTTGTTGCCATTAGTTCAGATGTTTGGTTTTCTTTAAAATGGAACTTCTGGATTGGGCAGCATATCTCAAACATGAGTGAAGAGGGGCTGGAGCTTTGACTTTCAAACTGAGAGAATACATCAAAATAAAGGCTTTAGGTTATTACAGATTTGCATTGAGTGCTATCTTTCTAAGTCTCCAGATTTGCATGGTAGCAATTTTATTTCTCCGCAGTGTTCCTCCCAAGTACAAGACTCACTCCATACCGGAAAGCTCAAATGCGTTCACATTTACAAAACATGAAATAGAACCACAGAACATCCTGAGCTACAAGGAACTCACAAGGATCCTCGAGGGCAACTCCTGGTCCTGCAGAGACAACCGCAATAATCTCACCGTGTGCCTGAGAGCGTTGCCCAAAATAAATCACCCAACTGGAAAGCACAGGTGCCTTGCACGAAGGAAGAAGGTCAAAAGACATCCATGTGTGTGACCTGTGTACAAAGTACATTCAATGCGTAATGCTGCTGCCACTTTGCCCTGAGTACTCAAATCTTGTCACCGTGTTTCACACCTCACCACCCTACTTCCAGGGCCCTCCGCCTCTCCTCCAGGCTATTTTAGGATCGCCCCTTTAAAACAACTTCTTTCTAAGCATCCAGCTCACATCCTTTCCTCTTCCTCCCTGCAAATCTTTTATCTAATTCTGCCCCTGGTTTCAAATCACACCAGGCAGCAGAGACAGCCAGGAGTAGATTTAACCGGAAAGAAATGGTTTGTGCTCAAAATTGAATGAGAAGTTCGGCATGGGAGATATTCTTTACCATAATCCAGGATTTTTCACTGACAGATACAGCAACCGGGAAGGGTACCACAAAAAATTGCCCTTGTGAATGTGATGACCCCCTGATGCCAAGCTCAATGGTAGGAGGGCTGCAAGCCCAGAGGGGCTGGATCTGCGCCTAGGCAGTGCTGGTACAGCAGCACAGGGTAATGCTAGTGGCAGGTACAGGCTGTTCCTGGGCAGCAAGATCACTCCTTTGGGATAAAACTGCCTGTTTTTCCCTATGCAGAAATTACCACAAATGCCCAAATGGGAGGAGATCAAACACATCTCACTTAAATAGCTCTTACTCCAGCAGCAAAGTTTTACAATTTATTGTATTTTAAATGGGGGGAAAATAAAAAAAACACACACTAAACAAAACAAAATAATAATCTCTGCAACATTGTTTTGGCAAATATCATTCTTTAGGTTTTAACATTACTAGCAATTCCCAATGTACCTCTTTCCACTGAGAAGTGAAAGTTTGGATGTCTGCAAGCGATGAAAATGAGAGCCAGAAAATTTAATCAAGTCTATTTTACAGCAGGAAGCAGTATGCTAGGTTAGAAGAGACTTATTTCCAGTGCTTTTGCAGGCTTACTTGAGCTCCTGAGAGCAGCCCTATTAACAGAGAGAGGCCAGGCTTCAAATAACTCTGCAACTGCTGGGGGGCAGATAGGGAAAGAACAAATTCACGGCTCTCAGATTTGTCTGAGGTGGGCAATTTTAGCAGCAAGGGCTCCTTGCCTTGAGAAGACCGCTCAGTTTTGAGCATTTTCCACGATTCTTCCTAATACCAAAAACGGCAGCTACTTCCACCAGCTGCTTCTTCCTTTCTGGGGGGAGTAATGCCTGTTACTCAGCATCCTCGAACCTTCCGATTTGACCATGACGCTCAATAAGCCAGAAACACGTATTTGAGATGAGAAATTCACCTCTCAACTAACAGCAGAATAGAAAACCTAACCCTCTGTCGGAGGAGGCGAAAAAGTCTGAAAGCATGACCTGACAACACTGCAAAAAGCCTTAAATGCAAGGGGAAAAAGAGCCTGAATTCCTACAAATGCATTCCTACAAATGCATCCCCACGTTACTTTTTTTGACTTCAGGGTGGATTTCAGGCTGTAGAAGGCCTAAGGAAGTTAAAAACAGGAGTGAATTTTCCACAAGTGGTGAGACCCTCACAGGTCCAGACAACACCGTCACCCAAAGCTCTGCTCAGAGGCTGCCCCAGACTCAGCCCTCCCCATGAGGCCGTCAGCGTCTCGTTTCACTTGCACCCACTCTCTCAAAAGATAATTTTGCCTTTTGAAGGCCGTGGTTCGTGGGGACAGGAGGTTTATTTAGCTATTTAACATTGCTGTTTTGTTCTCTGTGGTGAGGATGGGCTGCGCATACAGTAAATCCCAGGGATGAACTGCTTTCGGCTCTGACTATGGGCCTGCTGAACCGTGCTTCCTCTGCATGCTGCGACAGGTTTCTAACCATAATAACCCTGCACAAAGCACCACCTCTTGCTCAACAGTTTCCGTCAGTCACACCAAACCCTTCCTCTCTTCCACTGTCTAAATACGTCTTTGATATTCCTGTCGTTTCGGCCAGAACAAAGGACTTGCCCTCCCTAAAACGAGCAAACCATGCCAGTACTCATTCAGTTTTACAATTCCCCGTGAGAACAAACATTTTCCATCTGAGCTCCCCAGTAATGGGGCTGGAGTTACTTTTGCCCAGGCAAGTGCACAGCCTTGAATTCAGGCACTCACCTGATGGATGCTCAGGATTCCCCAGAGGAAGTAAATCACCAGCAAAACAAGGGCACCTTGCTGAGGCTGTCAGCAACCCAGGTGGAGATAATCACTCCTGCTTGGGTGACACCTGCCTCCAGGATGACACCTCTACTGCCACTGTGCACACCCCCAGAACCCAGCACTCAACTAAATGTAAGAACTACAGCCAGGACTCTGCAATAAAACAGCCTGCAAAGGCAGGAATTGGGCAATGCCAGATATACATGTGCCTGTCTGTCTGTTGTGAGTTTGCCTCTTTCCTTGGATTCTCACATTATAAACCAGCTTTTAATTACAACCTCACTTTCTGTTTTTACCACAGCGAGTCTGAAAGAGGCCAAAAGGGAGAAGAATTAAGGAACACACATGGCAGCAGTCAGAAACATTTCCTAACTTTCACTTGGTTTTGCAACACAAACAAGACAGACATGCCCTCCTCGGAGGACCCATGGATTAAAGTTTGCAGATGATTTCAACTTCCCAACAAACGCTTTGCACACAGTGAAGTTTCTGGATTTAATACAGACCTTGCAGACTGTTGTAACCACCCTGCCAGCTACAAAACACACAAGCACCCCTCTGACAGGCCACGGTGGGGATTGCAACCCCAGAAACTGCCTTGGGACAGTTCCCAGCAGCATCTCTGAAAGCAAACATTATTTGAACCATCAGGAGAGCAGACGGGATTCTGCCTTCTGCATCTATTCACGTAACCAGCTTTTCCCAGCACCAAATCATCCTCCCCCTGCTGCTGCTGCAGCCAAAATTCATCAGTATTTGCCCCATGTTGTAGGTTCATTAGATGTTGCCAAACATAACACAGGTGCAACGCAACTAGGGACACGACAGTAGAGTTGTATATTTAGTTTTCTTTTAAATTAAAAAAAAAAAAAAAAAAAAAAGGAAAAAAAGGGGATCGCAAGCTCTCACCCTCCATCCCTCATCAAGGTATCACCCCACAACTTTTCTGCCTAACTTTTTTCTGCCTCACACCTCCATCACACCCTGACAACAGGGAGGGGCATTCATCGATTTCTGCTCCTCGTGGACTGAGGAAGGAGCTGCCTGAAGCCCTGATCCAGCCTCTGAGCAGGGACTGATGCTGCCACCCAAAAGGTGACACAGGTACATCAGCCCAATGACCAGGCTCAGGATCAAGTCTATTACTACAGAAGCACGTAAGGGCAGACATCGCTGCACACCACCCTGGTTGAGAGGAGTCCCTGGCACAAACAGTGGGACACCCTCCTGCTTAAGCAGGAGACTGTTCTATAGGAGAGGCATCACTCAGAACTGCAAAGGCCACTGGGGTTGCTGCCTGGCAGCTCCTGGCTTGCAGGAAATGTTTGGTGCGGTAGTACCAGAAGCACTGCAGGTGAAAATACCCCTAGGAGCCCAGTGAAGAGCTGTGCCAGATGGTGAGGAGGTGCAGCATCAGCCCTGCTCACCTGGCACAGTGCAGAAGAAAAGATGGCCATGGGCATCCCTTCCCTCCAGCTGCCAGACCCTGGCGCTATGAAGAGTCTGTTTGCTGTCAGGGTGCTGCCAGCACATGAGAAAGCCAGAGCCAGGGGAATTAAGCATACATCACTCTGCACTGTGGCTGTAGCTCCCAATACACCACACCATCAACTTCATTTCCCAGAGTGACACAAAACAGGGAACGATTGTCCTCCTTTTTTTTTTTTTTCTTTTTTAGATTTTAGGATCCACCCAGAAATCTCCAGCCCTGGCATTAGACAGACCAGCAGCACGTCACAAGAAATCCCCTGTAAGCCTTTTGATGACTTTCATCTATTATTCACTTACCACAAATCCTTGCCATTAACAAACTGCACTAAGGGAATCCGAACTTCCAAAGCCACAAATCTCCTAATAACTATGGCCGCTTTATACATGGCTTTAGGATTAGCCATGTCATCTGGTTAGAAACTCAAAGCTGCTCTTCATTACTGGATTCAATCTGCCCGCAAACAGAGAGGAGAGTGGTAATGCTGCCACTGATTTCAATGGTGCACAGGCATTCATTACATGACACCCTTTTCCTGGACACATCAAGCCCAGTGGCACAAATTTATGCTGCACTACTGTGCCAAAGACCCAGAAACCTCCCTCAAGCACACTAAGACCAACTCTAGCAAACGGCATTGGAGTGAACTTGACTCCAAGCACACTCAGACTTCACACTGGCTCCTAGTATGCAAACTGAAGGCAGTTTTACAACTATCTGCTCTGTAAATTAAGAGTCCCTTTAGTTGCTTTGAAAAATAAGAGCTTATTTAGTCAATACATCGGCTTCTTCAAAGAGCCTTCAAACTAATTAGCCATACAGTTACTAATAAAATATAGAGCTTACACTCAATACTCCTGATGATAACAGAGCTGGTGCTCTGCTACTGAAGCTATAGAAATAGCACAAACCTCATCAGATGCATTTTCCTATAGGCTCCAAATTATATTTCAAACTGAATATTTTCCTTTCCTGCAGTGGATATGGGAATTCACTTAATTCATTTGTAAGTTCAAAGCAATAATGATTTTTAGCCCATGTGCAGATCAAGACTTTGAATATTCAACAGTAACAGATAGCAAGAGGGGATGGAAGACAGACACAAGAAAAGACGCTGAAAACAAAAACAAAAGCTGCAATAAAAAAAAAAGGTAAAAAAATTAGTTCTGTACTATAGACAAGCCATACAGCTGTTCCAGTTCAACTTTCACAGGACAAAGGAGTGGAGATTGCTCAATTTAATGCAAAGGGCACACTAGCCAGCGGCAAACCCTCCCTCATAGATGCAAACAGGCTGTCAAGCAAAACAAAGTTTACAAAACCCCACAAGATATGCAAAGCCCAGAGAAGCAGACTGCAAGACTCAAATTTTAATTCCAAGAGTTCCTGCCCATCCCTGCTTCTTACAGAGCGGGTTTATTTGGCAGATAAGCCTTTGGTACTTAAAAGAGAAAGAAAAGTCAAAGTCAACAGCATCACAGGAACAGAAATTTCCTTTTCCCTTCTGACTGCCATTTATCTGCCTAACATGCAGGTTTACTTACAGCAGAGACTAGCAGGTATGCATCCAAGAAGTCAGCACCGACACCACGCCCTACAACTCCGATCCCCCCTCCTCTCCTCCTCCTCCTCCTCCTCCTCCATCACCTGCCCCACCCACAGCACTCAGCTCTTCCACCAGCTCTTCCAGCTCACTTCCTTCCCCAAGGGAACTGCCACCTCTTGCTCCAAAAGTGTTACAAATCATAACTCTGACTTTCAGGGCAGAACCTGGCAGCAACTACAGCGGAAAAAAAAGGGCAAGTCCTGACAGGGGGAGAGGGGGAACTAAAAATTACCATTACAAATCATTACAACTACTTCATTATTAGCTTATAACGTCATATAGCCGATTTCCTTCCCTTCCTCTTGCTACACTTTCACTGACTGTATTGATTGGACTTGTCAGCATGTTCTCACATAGGACTGAATTCAATTAAATGAAACATAACCAACAAGACAGCAGGTATTCAACGTTTGCTTAAAAATATCAAGTAGCAACACGCACAGGCAGTCAGTGTAACCCAAAAGGAGGATGCCCCGTAAGGTATTTAGTATTTGCACAGAAAAAGCCAGGAGTAGACTTTAACCAGCAACTCTGCAACTGTCAGGACAGCAGCTGAGCACAACCAACTACTTATTTCACACACTCGATCAGAGTTTAATCTGAGCAGCAGCCACATAAATCCAGAGGCGCTCTATTAAAAACTAGTGCAGTGACTCATCCCATCGAGAGAAGCACAAATTCAGACTCTCAGCATCTATATATTTCTTTAAAAGCCTTTTGTTTAGCAACAAGAATTTCTTTGTTGGACAAGCAGGGGGCTGGATCACATCCCTGTGGCAGGACGTTTCTGCTCCTTTAGCAAGACAGAAGGGCATTAAAACAGCCCACATGCAAAGCTGAGACTGTACATGTGTATGCCAAGCAACTCTGCCACGGGCACTTTAATGCAGTGCTATTCTCAATCCTCCCAAAACAGCCATTGCAACCCTACAGCAACCCTAAGGCTGTCCTCATCCACCCCCATCTCTAGCAGTAAAACACTGACAAACCCTCACACTCTGCAAAAGTCAATGGGCATTTTGCTGCCTGCCCTGAGAGACTGGGATTTCCTTCCCAAAGCACAGTGATGGCTCAGAGCCATGTCTGCTCCTTCATAGCCCTTTCTAAAGGCTTTGCCAAGAAGTGCACAGGGTCTTTTTTCAGAGACATTTCACCAGGAGACACAAGATTCTCCTCCGCGCCAGCCAGGACAGGATCCCCCAGCCCTGACACCCAGCACAGGAACAGCTGGCCCAGGGACTTCCAGCTTCCACTTCTCACCAAATGCCAGGCTACTGCAGCAAGAAGGTTTTGGGTCCACCACCACAGCACTGCCCCCCCTACACCCACCCCCAGCAAAAAATTAAACCAATTCAGCATCACATCAGCTTCTTTGAAGACAGAAATATCCAACAACACCATCACCCCAAGGCCCTTGTGTTCAATGATAAAGTCAATTTGTGGATGCTATTTGCTGCCATTTACTCAGATGAGAAACACCAAAACACATGGTCTTCATTTGCTGTGCTCGTGGAAGTCACACACAGCAGAGAATTTCAGCAAACTGCACAAGAAGAGACACTTCAGCAACTACACTCACCCCAGAAACAGAAGAACCACATCCATCTTAATCAACATCGTGCTCTGTTTCCATGACAATGATGACACCATCCTCATTATCCATTAGGACTGAGGTATTAAAAACAAAATCAGAAAAATACCAAAACCACAGGATGGGCACCTGTTGATTATCTCCTTTCTTCTTTGGTGCTACCTGGATGCCAGTGCACTATTAACAGCTTCATCTGTTATATGCAAAACCTTAAAATTATCCTCCTACAGCCTCTACTCTGAAATATTGTAGCACTTGCTCTTCCATGAAAAATTTTTCTTCAGCTGGGATGTTTGCTCTCACACTGATAAAATATAGAAACACACACATACAAAAATTCTGCATTGTGCTGGGAAACTGGTTTTGGTGACCTATCAGTCTGGGTGCCAGGTTGAATTCTGGGATCTGGTTGCTAAACAAAATACTTGATAAATCTATAAATACTAAAGGACTTGGCATTTAATGCAGAATAACAATATATATATATTAATAAAAGTTATAGGATACTTAAAAGTCCAACAAAATTGTTATCCAAACCATTACAGTTATCAAAATTGTTATTTTGATATTATCAGACTCCACAAGTTTGCTTAAATCTGTTTTATCCTATTGGATTTTGCACCTATTTTGAACACACATAAAACACACATGCTCCATGCAGCAGAACTCAAAGCCCTTTACTATCTTGATGAGACTGAGCTAGTACTGGATCTGCCATCTCATCGTGCTGTTTGCAAACTCATGTTTCATTTGACCAAGCAGAATCGCCCTGCTCCTGCTGTTACTGCATTTTTCATGCAAGACACTATACGTTCCTGACAACAGAGC
The DNA here is from genome assembly GCA_035584735.1 of Pseudotriccus pelzelni. Classification (NCBI taxonomy): domain Eukaryota; kingdom Metazoa; phylum Chordata; class Aves; order Passeriformes; family Tyrannidae; genus Pseudotriccus; species Pseudotriccus pelzelni. The sequence continues at coordinate 59,584,384 of JAWMRA010000090.1, read as the reverse complement.
TGGCCTAAGCTGCCTGTGACACCAGACAGCAAGAGGGGACAAGGGGCAGCACTGTACTCACAAAGCCCTTCTTGTAGTGACTGTGACTGAAGTTCCTCACTTGGGGGAATTTTTTGGCAAGGATCCTATGGAAATATGCTGGCAAACAGCAGAGGAAGATGCTGTCAGTTCTCCAGATGTTCCTGGCCCTTGAAAATCCTAACCTACCTCCCAGTTTAGAGGTTAGTGCTCCTCTTCAAATGTTTTTCTCCTCACTCCCCCCAACATTTTCACTTTTTTTGCAAGGGAAAAGAGGCACAAGTTCTTCTTTCCCTCTCTAATTTTAAATACATCAGCGGATGTTGGGGTTCAAGGCAGCTCCTTGTTCAAGCAAGCAGAACACAAAGCCAAAACATGAGGCCAAGTATTTGATCAATACTCTTTGATTTAATGAGCTTTGGACCATGCTCAAAGCTGATGCCTTAGAGGAGTTGCCACAGGCAAAATTCAGTTTGCAGGAGGGATTACTTTCACCATCTGAGAAATAAAAAAGAAGATATAAACCCTGGAGTGACTTGAGGACAATTTACCACCTAGAGAGATTTGCCTTCAGCAAAGCAACAGTCATCTGACTTACCTAATAGCTGAACTCCTACAGAGAAAACAGCTATCGCACCAGATTTATTTATATATTTTGTGCTATTTCACTTTCATGTTTCAACTTAGTTAATACATTCTTCTTATCTTCCTTCTGTACCTTCCTAAGTCAGGTCTTTGGATAGGAAGGCAGTACTGCCCAGCATAAACTTCCAGCTTGCTCCAAAATGGGTCACAAAAGCCATTTGTTGCACATAAAAGCTTGTCACTTCCTCCAGTTTATTAAATTTTATCTAAAAATCAAGACCTCTGTGCATATATATGAAACAGAGCTGTTAACAGAGCACACCAATATCTCACTAATGTCTACCATATTTTAAGGTCTACTTACCCTTGCCAATATACATATATTAATCCTAATGTATTGGATCTGGACCAGAAGCTAAAAGCCAGGACATGAGGCCTGAAGTAGCAGTCTGGATACAAGTCCAAACTTGGAAGTTTAAATTCATATATAATCATCATTACTCAAACTCAATGAAAGGAGGGCAGACCCTAAATCCCTACTAGATTTACTGACTTAATGATATACTCAAGTATATTAATTTATTTTGTACCTTGACTGATGCTGTCACAAATGATGCAAAAAGGAGGTCCTTAACCTAAGGAAATGATCACTGCAGTTCAATATTTGCTCTGTATCATTAATGAGACCTCCAAGAAAGACCAACCACCCCTGCAGACTCATGTGCCAAGGAGACCCTGCATTTCATCCCCAAATAAGCAGTGAAGCCTGCAGTGGAAACTGAGTGGAAGTCAGGAGAGGGCAAGTATCTCCTCACTCATCCCATCCTACGCTTTTACACACTACTCAACATCTGCTAACACATCCTTGGCATCCACATTGCAGAGTCTGCTCACTACTGGTCACAAATATGCATGACAGAGCACTTAATGAGTTCAACGTGAAATAAATCAAATCAAAACTTCACAGTATCGATGGTGTATTAGTTTCTTACACCAAAGCAGTGCAAGTATACAGCTGGAAAACCAGAGCCTCTCCAGGCACTTCCTGTGAATTCCCCCCCTACAGACACTGAAGGCAGGCCCAGCTTCTGCATGAGCCCCACTCTGCAGCAGCCAGGATCATGCACAACCTGAACCCCTGAAATTCACCTCCATCTTCAACACCATCTGAGGAGAATCAGGAACAAAACCTGCAGCTCCCAGCACCCAGGGCTGGACCTTTAATCCCCTCAGGGCAGGCAAGGTCTGAGTATGGCACTGTGAAGAGCTCTGGTCTCAAAGATGTGCAGAAATGGACAGATGCAAAG
>JAWMRA010000090.1:59520510-59538709 GCA_035584735.1 Pseudotriccus pelzelni | reverse complement strand
CTCAGAGCTGGAGGCAGAAGTCACATCACCTAAAATAAGCAGTGAGTTTTCCATGTTAAAAAAAAGCCCATCTGCAAAGCCATCCACTGCAGCAGCTGTCTCTGTAGTAACACACCTGCCTCTTTGCTGATCACACCTACATTTCTTATATTTATCCTCTCACTTATGTCCGTAGATGGCAGGTTCACACTGACAAATCACCCCTCTGAGGCTGATGTTGAGCTTCTGCCTCTCGAACTGTCTCCTGTTCATCATCTTTCAACTCTCCCTGCTCCTGTCCTTCCCAATCCAGGCCTGATTCCCAGTGACAGGGGATAATTGGGTTTTAAGCTGCCATTAGTGTTAATGCTTTTAGCTTTGGAGGGTCACAGCTCAGTTCCAGTACATGCCCAGGACAGCAACCATCACACCCAAAGGTACATAAGGTGGCAAGAAGATATGATCATGGCCTGCTTGCAGCTTGCTGCTTGAGCAGCCCCAAAACTGAGAAGGTGAATGCTGCTCTCTTAGCCCAATCTTATGAGAAAAACAAAATATTTCAATAACAACTGGGGAAGCCTGTCCCTTTCTGGAACTCACAGCACATCAGTCAGTACAGGCTGGAAATGACAACTTCTCAATAACCTGGCTCCAGTTGCCTCCTCCTCTTGCAGCAGCTCAGAGCTTCTGTCTCATGGAAATCAGTCTCTAGCCCACAGCTTTCTTTGTGCAAGACTTTGGACTCCCAGAATATGAAAAGAAATTCACACTGGCAGATTAGAAGAGATGCTGTCAATGACTGCACATTGCAAATTGGTGTGTAAGGGCACAAGCATTATAGAAGGAGTAAGAATAAGGGGCGTGGAACGTTCTTTGCTTGTGTTTTTGAACATCTGTATTTTTAATTATTGATGGCTAGAACACTGTTCTGTGCTAGCAAATGCAGTGTTAGAGAGGTGGTAAAAATAACTGCTGCTGCAGCTGAAGGCCTCACCTGTTCGTTGGCTGGGCAGTAGAAAAAAGTGACTCTATATTGCACATTTCAGCAGTTTGCCAATTAGCTATGTTCTGCTGCATCCAGACTGTGCTTCCAGATGACCTGAGATCATGGGATGCTTGCTGTGTGTGAGGCTGAAAAGCCCACTCAGGATGGAAAAAGGATCTTGCTGGCACTTTGGTATGAGGGTAAATGACAAGTCACAAGGCTGATTCACCAAAATAGGATGTTCCCACAGAGGATGAGAGGGGAGGGCAGAGCTCCTTCCCAAACACTGGGCTTGTTCTCTTGTAATTACAGTGTGGTCAGAACAGCAGATTAAATGTAGATGCACAGCAGCACATTCATCAGCAAGGTACAGCCTTCTAATCAGAGCGTTCACAGCTCAATAAAACAGAACCAAAGCACAAAAAAAAAGTGCAGGGCAACCCTCTTACAATCTCTGGAACTGTTACATCTCCTAAGGCAACACCACCAACCTCTCTGTCCAAGTCTTTTCAAGCCTGATGCAATCCCTGTGAAAAGCAAGTCTGTGGAGACAGGGCTGGGAGCAGTTTCAGCAGATGACCCTGGGGATGTTGCCTACTTGTACATGTGTGCTCCTGGGGATCACACTTCCTACCAAGAGAGGACAGCTCTGCTGTTCAGTGGCAGTAGTGTGTAGAAGGCAATGACATGCATATTGTTCCCAAAATTTTGGCACAAACGCACAAATGCATACGGGACATGAGCTGTTTAAATCAGTGGAAGTCTTTCCATCATTTTTCGTAGGTTTTAGATAAAACTGGGCTAAGCGGAAGATAAATGAGATGCAGATTTGAGGAGGATGAGCGGTTTGGGAAATCTGTTGAGGAGGCAGCTGTAGTGGTGGAAGCCTGCAAATGACTATGCCTACAAGGGAATGAGTTTTGCTTCTGCAGATGTGGAGCTTGGCATGGAGAGATGGAGAGGAATGGCACGAACTGGAGGGTGAGGAGGGGAAACCGAGTGAACGCACGCTCAGATTAGCAAAGCAAAGAGGACAAACAAGCTAAATGATCTCTGCTGAGTCTGGGGATTAGTGACCTTCTGCTTAAGACTTTGGCTCTTAAGAGAGGATTTGGAATAAAGCTCATTTCTTCAGAGCAATTTATTTCTCAACATGTGTGGCTAAGTCTGCTCATACCTTTCTGGGAGACATGAGAGAAGGGAAGAAAAATAACTCCTTCTTAGTTTCTTAGTCCTGCAATATTTTAAGGGGGAGAGGGGAGGAAGGCAGAGGAATTTATATCCAAAATCAAGGAGGGGGATTTATATCAATTATCAGTGTAAAATACAGCAGCCAGACTTCAGGAGCACAGCAAGACTTAGGCTGTGCCTGGGAAATGTTAGACATCCATAGGCTTTCTCTCATTTTGCACAGGTTGAGCACACATTCGCTGTATCCCAGCTCACAGCAGCTCAACTGGAGGAAAAAACTCTCTGTCAAAATCCCTGCATGCTGCTTGTTTTCCATCCTCAGGACTCATACACCAGGCAGCTTGGAGGGCATGTCAGCATAGGCTTCTCAGCCTTCCCTGTGATAACAAGCCCCAGGTCTCGGCCTTTGTGCCCTGATCCATCACTTAGCAGCATGAAGAGTGGTTATATGATATAAAAAAGGAAATTAATTCAATACCACAACAGGTCGGGGGTACTTTTTAGGTTAGTTATAAGAAATCTATTCCTTGAGTTTGTATTTGGAGGCTACAGTCTCCAGGACCACTGTATTTGTTTTTCTCTGTGTAGTCAGTGCTGTTAATATTTTAACAAGGAGCTCCCACAGAAATGTTTGCCCCTTGGCCAAGGGCAAAGGGACAGGATAAATTTCCATTTGTTTTCCTAATAAAAATATTTTCTTATGAACATAACCAAGGCCCTACTAGCACCAGGCAAGGCAGCTGCTTATACTGAGCAGCACTTTGTGTTGGCAGCACATTTGCTAAATTTAGGGAGGAGGTGAGGAAACAGTAAAACAAAGCAATCAATCCATGCAACCTGACATGCCTGGGAGGTGGGGTGCAGTGAGACAAAGCTTTCTGTGATGACCACAGATAGTTTTCTTGGGGTGATTTTTCCATAATAAAAATGCTGTATAAAGGAGATTGCACTGCCAAGCAGAAAAGAACTTCAAGAGAAACACAAGCCCATTAGTGGCACAGAAACCTGAAATCCTCCCCTCCCACCATAACACACCTTAAGACCTGACCCTACTAAGAACTGGTTTCGTTACCCAAAACTTAACCTGAGGGCCCCAGCTGATCCTTGTTCCCATACATGTTACCCCCACACGCCATTCAGGGCACTTGAAACCATTTTGAACACACTGCTGAATAACGGGGTGCAGCAAAATCTTGCAGATGCTCCGGAGACAATCACAGCTGCCAGTGCAGGAGCAAAGTAGCCATGGCGAGGACATCCAGCCTCCTGACACAGTGGCAGTGTCTCACCACGGCATGGCAGGAAGCAGCACCCCATGGAAAAAGCAAAACTGGAGCACTGTACTTGAATATCAAATAGTGACAACATCTGGAGGGGAAGAATGTTCTTCCCAACAAGGAAATACTTCTATTGCAGGAGCAAAGCGGTCAATTTTAAAAAAATCTTTCCATTCAAACTTCTGAGGAAGGGGGATCTCAATAAAAAAGTGCCTTGAAAGGAGTGCTTTTCTGAAACAAGTTTTCCAACCACACCATCAGATTTTTGAGCAGCTCTTCTCAGACACAGCAAAGGTCCCTGTATTCCGCTCCCATTGTCACAGCAGTTGTACTACTCTGCGGGCACAGATCTACTCCTTGCATGCAGGGTTCCCAAGGGGACAAAGAAGAAGATAACCCTCCTGAACACTGCTGTTCAGAGCAGAATTTGTCTCCAGTTACAGCCAGGAACAGCATGTTGTGTTTCCAGCACCAGCAAGAACTTTTTTGTCAAAGAACCTCAAGATTTCATCCAGCAGAACCCAGGACTGTTACTGACTGCCACAGCAAGCAGCACAAAGTGCTGTGCACATTTTGTCACCTGTGATTTTGTTAAACATTCTGAATTATGCTCTGTAATCAGCTGTGAGCACATACAGAGAAGCAGTGCTGTGTTTTTAATGTCCACATACCACACAGCTACTAATAACATTGACCTGTTAGGAGGAACAGAACATTACCTTCCAAGTTTCAGCTATCCTGGAGCATGTACATGTGATGTGCAGTAGCAGAAGGCATTCAGGAAAGACCTTGGCTCTGCTGAAAACCATCAACTTCAGGTAAAGTAAAAGCTTCACCTTCAGCAGTGGCACTTGAAGCTCCCTTTCCGTTGCAGACCTGATTTCTAAAGGACTTTCACAGCATCTTTGAAAATAAATTGGTTTCCCTGACATTTGGCATACTGTATCTTGTGCTGAGGAGGAGTCCTAGTAACTCCACCCAGGACACTGGCTGAAGAGTAGAGACTAAGGAACACTGTGCAAGGATAAGGCTATCAAAACATTTCTCAGCTCATTTTTTGGAAGCAACTCCAGTTTGTGGGTTAAAAAGAAGTCCTCCTGTTCTCTGACTGTATTCCTACACATGGCAGTGTTTGGACATTTTTGGCAACAAGAAACATGGTATTTTGAAGCAGTGGTTGGGTTTTCTCAATGACAAAATTATAATAATATCTCATGTTTCTACCACACTGTCAACACTGGTAATGTATCTTACTCTGCTTTCTTCGAAAATAGTTTGAATTTGGAAATGAATTTAGCACCGACTCTTAAGATTAAATGTATATGGTAGCTGTGTCCAAGCACTGCAGCTATGCTTGATGAAATTCATAATCAAATATTTCAAACTGAATTATATTCATGACAAAATAATTCTTTTGCAATTCTCCCAGGACTTGCTCAATGAAGGACCATTCAGTTTTGCTCAGGAAATGAAGGATTTATCTGTCATCTGCAGGAATACTAAGAGCCTCCCTCCAGTAAATGAGTAAGAGCCAAAAAGAGTAGACTAGTTCCAAAATAATACATAGGAAGTTGTTGTCTGGGGGAACATAACCCATGTGTTTTAGAGATACAGTTGTATAGACAGAAGATAAATAAATAGGCAGAGTTTTGACTAACCTTTATTCCATACTCCAATACAGCTCATTTCCCTGCAATTGTGTTTGATAGACACACACAATTTTCTAACTCTGAAGAGAGCAATAATTTTCCCTAAATCACTAACATCACCAAAAATGACACCACCTACATTATTCCTCTCTAATGTAATAATACTCTGTTAAGCAAAGAGCTTTGATGATTTTATTACCACATAACGTTTCTCTAAATCAAAAGAAAGAAAAAAAATAAGAATAATCAACCTGTTTCTGCTGTTTACATGGAAATCAGGTGGAATTTAAATAAATAACTTGTCTTTAAAGAAGTCAGATTCAGCTTTCCTAGCAAGGAGAGACAGATGAGTGATACCCACAGCCAGCTCCTCCCCATGTTGTGCTGCTCTTATGCGCTGTATTGGACTCCTTGGATTTAGAACAGTGGCATTTGGCAAAGGGAAAACAGCAAACTAACTGCTTTCTGCCACAAACCCTCTAGAATTTGGAGGTGCCCACTGACTGACACTGCCACGGTACCAATATTTATACATTCATTGAATGACAGGTCAGGAATTACAGAGGGTTGTTTTCACACCTATAAAAATACAGATGGGTTGAGCTGCCCAGTGCCCACAGATTGAGGACTCACTGCTTTTATTCAGCCACATGGCAGAACTGGGAGTGACGGTTACCCCAAACTCCTGCCATATTCACTGCCTGTTGGGAGTACTTCACTAACACTTGGTTTCCAAAACTGTCCACTCCCAAGATAAACCCACTTTGGCAAGGGAGGGAGCATTTCATGCCCTCAGGTACATTGCAACCTCAGGTGTGAATAAACATTTGCATCCTCATCTTTAGCAGAGAAAGGTTTTTGCCTTTGCAAAGGGAAATGTGAGAAAGTCTGCCAGCCCACAAACAGCGAGACTGGGACAGTAACAATTTTACAGCATGGAGTAGCTGAATTTAAAAAATGCCACAAGAATAATCTGTATCATTGCAAAAACCTTCATGTCTGATTTGAAGTCTTAAAGGTTTCAAGTTTTCTGGGACAGGAAACAGCAGAAGAGAGCAAATGCATTAAAATCAAAGGGAATCTATTAAGTTGTTCCAATGTGGAAAACACAAAAATGTCTTGCTTTGAAAAAGTCTCAGACAACATTTAGCTGTCAAAAAAGCTTCCCTCAACTCACATGTTTCAAAAAAATAAGAAGCACCTGTGAAAATATCTTCCAGTGCTGCTGCATCTGTGTTCATTTTTACTTAAGGAAACAGTTTTATACAAACGCAGGAGGACTCCTGTTTTAGTGGAGCCCCTCTGATCCTTACGACCTACTATTTTTTGACACAATGACCTCTGAAAATTTTGCAGTGGAAGTGTGAGTAGCACATGCAGGCTAATTACCAATTTGCTCTCGTTACTTATTTTCTGCAGACCTGAAGAATGAACCCAGAGCTCTCTCAGGGGCTGGAAAGCAGAGGCCAAAACATCTGCTCCTGGACTTTCACCAGTACCAGCTGTGACCTGCTGCATGTGCCACAAGAGACAGCTGCTGGTGGCTGCTTTTCCCCCCTTACCTTGCTCCGGTGACATCCACGCCAACCATCAGCTGGCCATTCAGAGAGAGGATCTCGTCTTTCAGGCGCACTCTGCCACACTTCCCGGCCGGGCTGTTTTTCTTCAAGTCTGTCACCCAGATGCACCCAACGTCAAGCACAGGCCCCTTATGCCCCTTCCTCTTCTTTCCTACCCGACGCTTCTCCCCATAGTCCCCCAGAGCAGGGATGTTCCCAAAGCTCAAACCTAGAACCTCGTTTTTTCGCATCTCCTGGGCCAGGTACATGGTGCAGATCTCTGTATCCAGAGTCCCACAGCTCCCTGGCTGCAGCGTGCTCTCATCCACAGAGAAGTTGAGCTGGATGTACTCACTCAGCTTCTGGACAGCCGAGCGGCAGAGCTGCTGCTCGGCTCCCTCGGCCCCCTCCCGACGGCTGTTCTGCAGCCACTGGCACAGGAGGGGGAGGAAGACCCCGGCGTTGTCCTGCGTGATGGGCATTGCTGTCCCTGTGCATCCCCTCACGGCATCAGCCTCGGCCCCAGTCGGCTCCCTGGTCGTCTGCCGTGGCCCCCTGCAGCCCCTGGGGACATGCTGGAGTGGGGCTGCAGATCCCAAGCAAACTCCATCTAATCTCAGGGGGATTTTTTTTCTTTTTTGGTTCTGACTGACCAAAAGCACAGTCAAGGCAGGATATTTGGTGCACACAGCACAGCCAGCCCTATGGACAGGCTGTTATTGGATGGAGCAGTGGGGAGTGTCTCTGGCTGTCCAGGTATGCCTGCTGTCGGGGTCCTCACTCCGCTGGGAACAAAGTGTCCTTCCTGCCAGGATCACCACACCGTCTTGTCCTGCAAGGGGAAAACAGCATGGTTAGAGATGCCAAAACCACTGCGTTCAGCAGCCCCAGCCCAGCAGCCCAACGCCGGCTCGCACGGCCGGACCGCTCTCCTTCTGCGATTTGCCACTTGAGGGCACCAGCTGCTCTCCTCAGCAAGGGAATAAAAGGTCACCATTAGCTCCTGACCTTCCCGGTAAAACGGGAATTGGAGAGCCGAGCGGATGCTCCTGCCACAACTCCAGGGCTGTTAGCGAAACAGAGGAGACACTCCAGCCGAACCCATTCCAAGGACCACTGAAAGGGCAAAGTCTCAGCCAGGTTCAGTCTCACCAGTGACCGAACCTGGCTGACGCCACTGCTGGAGGCAGCTCTGCCTCCTCCATGCCAGCGGTTTTGGGCTGGGATAGTCTTAAACCGGTCATTTCTCTGACTTAGGTCCCCATCAAGCTGCACGAGGGATGGGCAGCAGCCCACACGAAGGGTGAGGACACCAATGGGCTCCCTCCTCTTACTGTCAGCAGTGGCTTACAGCAGACTGAATCTACCCATCTATGGAGGTGACTACCCAGTCCCCTGGGACAAGAGCTGGGCAGGTGAATTCCCCAATTTCCTGCAGTTTGGAGAACAAGGCACACAGTCAGCCAGGAAGCAGCGAGAGCTGGGGGTTAGCAAGCAAGAGGATGAGAAAGGCTTTTTTTTTTTTTCCGGGATCATTAGGATCTATGAAACAAGAAAAAACCCTGACGTGAGTCAAATCTGGTTGACTAGATTCTTTCAGGGATTTATTCTCTAGCAGTGGATGCTGCTCAGTGAGCTGTGCACCAGGAAGGCGGGAGAAAGCAACAGCTTTGAGCTTGCAGCCTGCAGGCCTGCTCTTGCAGATGTGTATGCAAGGCTGGGCTTTGGCAGAAGAGCTGTAGAAGGAGCTTGTAACCTCAAGAGCATGAGTGTAAAGGGAGACTCTTGCAAAATGCTGCTGTCCAGAAACTGTATCCAAACTTCTGCCACCTCGCTGGCTGCATGGCACTACTACTACTAGTACGGACAGGAGTGACCCCAAGAAAGCTCAGGGAGGGACAACAGATCATGGCCACCTGTGGTGCTCCGAGGAGGACACCAGCACCTTCACCAGCAGGGTGATGCTACACCAACAGCTCCAAAGGGATGGGCATTAGCTTGGGAATGGAGGAAATGGTCCACTGCCTAGTGAAAGGGACTTCTGAGTTAGCACAGGTCTAAAAAGATGATAATAAAGACACAGATTGACCATGAAATAGGCTTAAATCCTCTGAGCATCTTAGATATTTAATGCAACACTGATGATATATTTTTTAACACAGAATTTAGGTCCTATTTAAGATCTCAGATTTAATTTAAGACAAATGTGATGATTTAACTGACATAACTGGAACTTGCTGTAGTAAGACCTCAATCTGGAATACCTATCTAAAGATGCATAGCTTATATATGGACCAAAAAAGTACGGACACTCTTGACAGACTGAGGATGATCTATATACTTGCTCTGAGGTCCAGAATACAGAGGGAGGAAGAACTGCTAAATTATCTGGTTAATAATAAAAGCAAAAAAACCCTACAAAACAAAACATACGTGGGGGAGGGCACAGTAAACCCTAAACAAAGAACCTGACACAACTGACTCAATTGCAATGGGAGAGTACAAGCATGAGATATCTGCTAGGAAAGGAGAGCAGTATGAGAGTATGTGCCTTCAGAATAACATTCTCACATAACAGATAGGTCAAGTCATCAGGAGGGAAGAGCCTCTAGAAAGGGATCTGCTGGGGGGCAAGAAGGTGGAAAGAAACTCATGTAAGAATGCCTGTAAAATCAAGAGACTGGCAACAGCAAAGCAGAAATTACTGGCTTCAGTACATTAAAAAAACCCTACTAGGTAAGAATTCATGCAGAAGAGTTTAAAGGAAAAAGAAATCAAGGTGAGCTGTAGTTTCTCGAAGAAACAATATTTTGTGCTCAAAAGGCACAGGCACAATAGCATCTCAATGCAGAAGGATCAGAAGACTTGGCAGCTTCACGAGCTTTTCATTTTCCTCAAAGACAAGAAGAAAGAACACTAAAAGGTTACTGAGCAGGAGTTGAAAAAATAGTGTGAACACATAGGCATAAAATAATAGAAACATCAGGGCATAAAAATGAAATGAAACTTGCAGAAGATGAAAAAAGAAAAAAAAGTTATGCTTTATATGCATATTAATACCACAATGACAGTCTGGGAAAGTGTTGCTCAGAGAGAAAGTTATTGAAAAATGACACTGAAAAAGGCAACACTGGTTTGCTTTTTGCTTTAGTCCTTGTTAAAACTGCCAGCTATGTACAGGGGATTAGTACACAATGCGACACAATATCAGTACGGGGGTATACCATCCTCTTCTCTGCATGTTCCAGGTGAGATCAGTCCTCCGTCCAAGTCAAGTATTTCCTGTCCAGCAGAGTGGGACAAACCACCTCTTAAATTCCCTACAAAATCAGCTGAATCCACCTCAGATACCTCCCTGCTGGTCACCTGTCAGAACTCAGGCAGGTAAGGTGCCAGAAGGAAGGACAATGGCAAGTGCAGTGTCTGTCTTTAAGGGTGGAAAAAGAAGCAGCAGAAGAATGCTACAACACTCAGGCTAGCTTCAATCATCTTAAAAACTCTAAGTCAAACAAAGAAACAGTCTGCACGTATGTGGAATAGAACAAAAATATAAGAAGTGGCAGATACAGGAGAGACAAGAAAAAAGTAATATAAAATCAAATTAATTTCATAATGGAGAAGTTGTTGGATGTCATTTATCTGGGCTTTATTATAGCTTTTGTCACTGTCTCAAGAAACTTTCTCATAAATAAACTAAGGAAACATGATTAAATGAGACTACCATAAATCTATACCCAGGGAGTAGCTATTAATGACATTCTGTGAAAACAGAAGGACACTGGGAGTGAAGCTCTGCTGGATCTAGTTCTGCTCAGCACATTCATTAGTGACCTGGCCAAGGAAAGAGAGTAAACATATTAAATCTGCAGATTACACGAAGCTGGGAGTGTCTGCAGACACACCAGAGAACAGGATTAGCATCTAAAATATCTTGGGAAAAATCAGAAAAACATTCCCTAAAAATTAGAGTAAAGTTCAGCAAGGACAAAGGCAGTGTACGACAAAAGGAGAACCATACTTAGATAGGTTGACTTAGATAGGTGGCAAATCTCTGGGAAAAGATGTGGAGTTTCATAGAACTACAGAATCACAGAATGGCTTGGCTTAGAAAGGAATGCAGTTCCAACCACACTGCCATGGGCAGGAAAACCTTTCACTAGACCAGGTTCCTCAGAGTCCCATCCACCCTGGCCTTGAACACTTCCGGAGTTTCTAGGGAATCATTCCCATCAATAAAGTCTTGCTGTTGGGGGAATAAAAGGGTCATTGTCCAAGGATGTGTCAACAGGGACAAAGCCCTTATAAGAGGCATGTGAAATATCTCTGCAGCTTCACACAGGGCTGGGAAGGTCGCAGCAGCAAAACTGCCCAGTTGGAGCAGAACTCTGACACAACTGCCAGTCTTGAAAGTGTGACTTACTAGGAAATACTCAAGAAATTAGGGCTTGCTAGTCCAAAACAGAGAAGGCATTGCAGGTGGGGGATGAAAGCACAGGTTAAAGGTCCTCATGTACTTTAAAATGCCCTACAGTGACCAAGAGGAGAAATATAATCTGTTCCCTTTGCCCACGGTGGAGTAATAGGTACAAACCATATCAAGGTAGGCTTAGGTTAGTGGTTAGGTAACAGAAGAATAAAGAATAGAAAAGCACTGCAGAACACTGTGTAGAGTGGCTGGGGTCTCCATCACTCATGGTAGCTGCAGGGGGTTGGACAAATATCTGCCATGAGCAATGACTAGAGCCAGTCTCTCTTGGGCTGTGGGAGAGAGTAGATCTCTCGATTTCAATCCCTCCTACTTTTTTTCCTTCAACATCATCTTAGCAAGAGCACAGTGAGTAGTCATTTAATGGATAACATTATCATTGCTTCCATAGCAAACACCAGTATAGTTCTCAGTAACCACACAGGGTTCAAAACCATTTAAGTTCCAGAGAAGATCAGACCAGATCATTCTTTGAGGCCCTTTTTGACCTAATAATTTAAGGAGTTTTGCCCTCAGCTGGTTACCAATTTTGGCATTGGGTGAGCATGTTATGGGCTGTCCTTTTCAAACTATCCCCAGACCAAAAGCACTGCCCCAGTCTCCAGCCTGGAAAATCTGGGGCTCCTTGAAAGCAGCAGAAAGTTTTAACTCCAGTGTCTCCAAATCTCTTCTACACTGGCCAAGGGCACAACCTGATGTTGACTTCAGCTTCAATCCTGCAGGTGGCCAGTTGGCGCATTCAAAGGCATCTGCATTTCATGCAAAACTCATCCATCATTCATTTAGCAACATTGCTGGAGGGCTCTTCCCCTCCATGCCCACACATCCCTCTGTGAGACAGCGGATGACAGCCCCCTCCACGCTGCCGGGGGCAGGCAGCCTTCAAAACCCCATTGCTGCTCCCCACAGGAAAACCTGCAGGCACTGATACGCTGCGGGTTGCCTGTCTACACCCCCGAGCTCACTGCAGAGCCATGGCAGACACTTAAATTAATCATGTAGATAATTATACAGTACTTTCAAGGGATTTGATTTTCTCAAACAAAACCTTCTGGCTTTGGAAAAATGACTCCAGACAAGCATAAATAGGAAATACTCCTCCCAGATGAAACAGACAGCGCAGCGCTGAGCTGAACACCTCTGCACTGCTGAGAAGAGCAGCTCAAGTGTCCAGTGCCAATAGAAGCAGAAAATAGAAAGGTGGCAAACTGTTCATCAAGGGAAAAAATAGACCGGCCTGATAAAAATGGAAAACTCTAAGAAGAAATTTATTTTTACTCTTGATTTCCACCAAAATAGACACAAGACACACGTGAGAAAATTTTAACAGAGTCATCACCACCTTGCTTACTTTCTGTAGGTGACAGACCTGCCAAACTACCACACTGCCTTGCATCAAGTACAAGACCCATGTACAAAATACTCTAACTTTATTGCCCACCCTGGTATTGGTAGAATTGCCTGGCATAAACCAAGCCCGAACTGGGAATGGGCAGCCCAATAGGCCCAAAATCCCTTGTCCTGCAAACAGGAGTTCCTGTTTCTGGGGACAATTTTCCTCCAAAGAGATTTTGTCCTGGTTGCTCTGCATCCTTCTGAGACTGCCGATTCACACTCTCTGGTGATTAAATCTGCCAGATTACCTATATCTCAGGAACTGTGATCCACTGAGATTTTTCTGTTTCAAGGATAAAGTGTTTTGTGGATAGGATGTTTACAGGTACAGAACATCTCATCTGGGAAGATACTAGGGTGGGAAATCTCAATTAATATATTGAGTGCAGTAAAGAAACTGTTAGTCCTGTTCAAATACCAGGGTTCTGATGGTACACAGACAGTATTACCACTCAGTTTGAGCAGGACCCACAAAGGGGATCACCCTTCATGGGATCTCACTTTAGAAAGACTCTCACCATGCTGAGTATTGGTTTAAGGGCTCAAGCTCACCCTCCACTGCTGCAGGAGCCCCTGGATTGTACCCAGAGCCAACTCATGGCACAAGACAGGCACCGTCCTTTGCACAAAGTGAAGATTTTGGGCCAGATGCTCCCAGAGCATCAAAAAGAAGCTGATGCAAAAACCTTAAAAAAAAAAAATTGGTCCCCTCTCACCCATCAGTGCCAACAGCCAAGTACCACTCCTTTCTGTCCAACCACAAAACAAGAAGTCACTTTGCTCTGCTGCAGCCTGCCCAGCCCAGGTGCCAGCCCCTGTCCAAGGATGTGCCACCACCACCCAGTGAGCAGAGGAGCTGCTACCAGACACAAAGATCCTGCTGGGCACCATCAAAGCCAGACCCCAGATACCACAGCAACTTTTTCACCCTCTACTCAATAAAACTCATCAAATTTTAACTAGAAGTAAGGAAGATTTACATCTCTGTTATTCTGCTGGAAAGCTGTCCCAGCACACTGCATAGTTGGAAATGGTCTGTATTCCAGCCAAAATGTATTCCTAAAATCATTTTATACACACAGACATGTAGCTACTACAGCTCTCTGCTCTTCTTGGTGTTTATCAGCTCTTCTTATCTTCATCTCTGGAATATTTACAGCCAGAAAGATCAGCTTTTACCTTGCCCTTTTTCCACCCAGCACGCTCACATAAGATGTGCTCTCAAAGGCTGCAGTATCACCCACATAAATAAACTGGCTATCTTCTTCTCCCTTCCTCAATGAAAGCTTTCAGTTATGGCTCAGAAAGTAACACACTTATTTTCTTCATCTCTAGCCTTTTAGTTCA
Organism: Pseudotriccus pelzelni; assembly: GCA_035584735.1. Taxonomy (NCBI): domain Eukaryota; kingdom Metazoa; phylum Chordata; class Aves; order Passeriformes; family Tyrannidae; genus Pseudotriccus; species Pseudotriccus pelzelni. The sequence goes on along the minus strand of JAWMRA010000090.1, from coordinate 59,524,841 downwards.
AAATACCAAGTTAAACATAGGTGCTGTAGGTGAAGAGAGGCTGCTTCTTTTAGGTTTCCTTAAGGAAGCAAAGAAGCTGTCTTAAAGGATTGCTTATCACAGAATCACAGAATATGCTGAGTTGAAAGGGATCCACAAGAATCATCGAGTCCAGCTCCTGGCCCTACACAGGACCATCCCCAAGAGTCACATCCTGTGCCTGAGAGTATCATCCAAACACTTCTTGAAATCTATCAGGCTTGGAGCTGTGACCACTGCCCTGAGGAGCCTCTCCCAGTGCCCAACCACCCTCTGGGGGAACAACCTTCTCCTAATATCCAACCTAAACCTGCCCTGACACAACTTCAGGCCATTCCCCTGGGTTGTCACTGGTCACCACAGAGAAGAGATCAGTGCCTGCTTCTCCTCCCCCCCTCACAAGGAAGTTGTAATTGCAGTGAGGTCTCCCCTCGGCCTCCTCTTCTGCAGGCTGAACAGACCAAGAGACCTCAACCACTCCTCATACAGCTTTCCCTTTAAGGAAGAAGAAGGGTATTTTCTTTAAATAAGTTAGGCTGGAACTGTCAGAAAGCATATCTGGATATTTAGTGTATAAGCAATAAACTTCTTCTTTTTTTTCTGACGAGCTGAGCTTTTTCTTCCTATATTGTCCTCAAAGGGATGATGTAAAGAGCTTCAATAATCACTTTCTCATGGGGGAAAAGGAAATATAGAGGGTTATTAAAATGTCCCATTACCGATTTTTAAAAGGTGATTTGTGCAAACAGCCAAGACACAATCCTTCAGGACAAACCCTTTGGCATTTTCAGCCTAGCCTAAACCTTCAGAAAAACATACATATAGTTATTCCAAAAATTCCTTTCATCCCCTGAGTGAGATCACTTTATAATTGCTTTAAAGGTTATGTTTGACATATACAGTTAATCTTTTTATATATAGATATAGGCAGGGTACTTGTTTTCCTAACGTCATCTGGGCATTTCAGCAGCAGAGAAATAAATCCACTACTAGCAAAAGACGTTCATTTACTAATTGCTATTCAAGTGTAGCTTTAATTTCTTCTACTTCTTAGTCAGAAACTAATAGCAAAGAAAGTAACAATGGGAAAAAAACCATCTTGGAACTGAATTGAGGTTTTTCATTAAAAGACACACTATTGCGGAAAGGTGGTTTTGCTCTAATGCTCCGAGGTCTGAAATCCTTCAGGAAAGTAGGAAACCTGCTTTATTCTGGATTACCCAGTGGTACAAATCAGATCTGGGCACACAGTTATGCTTCTCCTGAATTAGCCAGAGTGCACATTTACAGGTCAGCTTTATGCCAGCCATAGAAAGACTTCTGATATTTGACCTGGCAATAAAAATTTAAATCTGACGCTGGGAGGCTTTGAGAGATTTTGAACAAATTTGAACTGACAGTGAGTTTTATAGCAGTCAGCATTTTATATTTCATGGCCTCAGTGCTTTTCATCCAGCCATAGGAGCCCTAAAGCTGGATTTACCGCACAGTCGAACTACAGCCTCAGGTTTGACCTCCACACAAGTAACCAACAGGAATATAGGGATATGAAAACTGGGATTTCTGTTACTTAACATCAGCTGAATCCTCATTATGAGGATCCTGAGCTTGTCACCATGGGCTCCATATCTGGCCAAAGGAGAGGAATAGGCACTCTTAGGAGGAAATGGTTATCTGACCTGCTGTAGATCTTTCTTTTCAGACTAGATGCATGACATCTTTCACGTCCACTTTCTGCTCCATTGCCTGAAAAATGTGTGGCTAAGTAGAACAAAGGTATCTGAATTTGATCAGATAGGACCTGATTTAAACCAGTTAATCAGGCAAACAGGGCACAGAAAAACTCTATATCAATTCTTGCAGAAAGGTTCCCTGGAATGCTTTCTTAACTGCTTTGATTTTGAAGTATTTATGTCGACTATATTAAAGATCAAAAGACCTGTGGAAACATCTAGACTTCCTAAATCAAACCTAGTAACTGCCAGGACATTTGCAGTATCAGGCCAACCAAGCCCTGAGAACAAAGAACAGTTCACCAAGAGGACACTCAAACAGCCAAACATAGAAATGCAGAATTTTTTCAGGAAATTTTATACTATAAAAGGGGACAGAACAGCTAGGTTAAAACCCAGTGTATACTTGGATTTGTTTTGAAAACTTTACCACCAAATGACTCTCTACAGGAGTTATTTATTTCCAGCTGCTCTCATAGTATCTGAAATGCTGGCAATTAGTACAATTTTTCATTAAGGAAATGGGATTGTGCCCATTTTTATACAGAGGGAATAGAGATACCAAAAGGTATGCATCCCATACAGCCTCACATGAAGCTTTCCTGTAGCCACAGGACTACTGGAAAATTTTTTAAGCACCATAGATGCCCCCCTTATCAGTCACCACATGGGGCTGCATGTCCCAGCCAAGGATATGAAGACAGCAAGGCTCCGCTAATTCCTTCTACCCCTGATCCAGATCATCTGAGCACTAGGTGACAAAACTGCAACACCAGATTGCTGTCAGTCCAGGAACAGTGGCTTTGACACCACTGGAAGGTCTACAGGGGCGTCCAGCACCAGTATTACCTCCAAGGCCACAGGGTGTAGCCTCAGTTCTCACAAAACCAACCAGTGCCCCTTGGCAGAAGCTGCTTATTACTCCTAGAGCCCTGAAGCCATCTACTTCCTCCTTCCTCTTTATTTCTATGTCCATATAACATAAGCAAGGTCATATAAAGAGACACATTTCCAAAATGTCTGGTGTGAAATTCTACCAGAAATCAAGGATCGTGATATCCCAGAAAGTAGTTCCACTGGACAGGAACATGGTGGGGTTTTAATGATATTACTAAAATAAGATGGATGGGTGAAAGCTGAAAAAAACATTTGCTGTATGTCAGCAGGTAACAGTAAAACTCCAAAGCGTTGTTTGACCAAAGTCTGCAGCCACCACGCCAGGTCAGGCAGCACAAGCTCTTCCCTCACTGCATGTCACTGCAGTCTTGCCTGTGTTCAAGAGGCTGGTGTCCTCTGGGGACAGCAAGTGTGATGCAGTTTTGGGATGGTGAGCAATCATACAGGCAGCCCTGGTGTGAAAGCAAGGAAAGCCAAAGCCAGTTGTGTTGCAGATGGCAATAAAATGCGGAGCCAGGGCTGAGATGATACGTCTTTGTGGTTTTAGGTCTTCTATGCACTAAACAACAACTAGGTTGTTTGACCTGCTGATGTTGGTAAGGAAACCTCCCAAGTGCACTTTTCAACCTGGCAAAACTGCTGTGCTGCCAGAGGAGATTCAGGGACACTCACAGTGAGCTTTTAAACTGGAGAGACAGCCTGGCTCAAACGGCTGGGCTGTATTTTCCACCATCATTCAGATGAATTAGAGAGACAGCAGGGGAGGAAGCATCCGTCTGGCCATCCATTATTAATGAGAGGATCAAATCTAAAACTCTTTCTGATACTGATACAGAAGCCCTTTAGTATGATCAAATTATTCTCTTTCGTGCTCACCCTCTTTTTACACAAACTGTCTCCAGCAGTCAGCCTCTTCTCCAAGTCCAGGTCAGGTGGGAAAATGGGAAGCTTTGTAATTTCTAAATTAATTTTTAAATCTTTCCTATATTCTCTTACACTGAATGTACTTCAAATATTGAAGGAAGATAGCCTTGCCCTTTTGCATTCATTTAAACCAAAATGAAGCAACTTATTTCACACAAGACTTAAAATCACCCAATTCTCACATGATCTGGTGTCCCAGACTGTATAAAAGCAAAGTCTTATAGCTGTCAGATAGTCAAAAATACGTATCTACCTATAAGCCCTTAAAGACTATTCAGTTTAACAGCAGAGCAGAAAAGGCTTGCTTAAAGAACTGAGTTACTGCAAGCTTGTTCAACAATGGAAGAACTATATTTAAAGAGTTTCTTGAAAAATGGTGTCCATCCAGTTCTGCAATTATTCAGCATCCTCTGTATACCACCATGCCTAATCATCCTTTGGATCTCTTCCACTTGCTGAACAGTTGAGAGCTGGTGCTGGGAAGCACCACTGTGAATTTTCAGAGTATTCAGAATTTGTTTCTGGCGTAATTTATAGGAGCAAAAATCTGGAGTAACATAATTAAAGTCAGTAATGCTTTTCTGGATTTACTTTACAGTTGTGTAACCACAACGGAAATCTAATTTTAAGTATGCAGATTCCAAGAAACATTCCTTTTCCAAGTTTGAAAATAGCACAGCTCTCTCTCTCTCTCTCTCACACACACACACACAGAGACACATTTTCACACAGAAAACTAGTCACAAGTATAAGCATAAG
>JAWMRA010000090.1:59503994-59515994 GCA_035584735.1 Pseudotriccus pelzelni | reverse complement strand
CCACAACCCCCCCCCCCCCCCCCGTTTTTCCCCTTAATCCTCAACCATGAAGCTCAATCTTCAAAATCAGCCTCATTGAAATCAAACAGACTTCTTAAAACTAAATATAGTGCTACTGCAATGTTGGACTTAAATATTATAAATTAAATACACTTTTTTGGATTTTTTTTTTTTAAGAAAAAAGCAAGTGCAGCATAGGCAAGAATTCAAATACTGAAAATTAAAGTACAAATCCTTCAAACACTTGAGCAATTATGTAATATTGCTCATATCAACAGACTTAAAATGCATCTGTTTTATCATGTGCTTAGTAACATTCTTGGGATGAGGAGCTGAAGTATGTGCATGTTGTCACCAGAATATTCCCAAAGACCAATATTCAGCATGTATTTCAGCACTAGAAAATTCAACCCACCTCTTAGTACTAGAAAACCCTTTTCTTAAACACTTTCAGCTTCAAAGCCATCACAGCATCTCAAGTGAGATTCTAAGATGCTGCCAAAGAGAGGGATTTGATAGCCATATCACTGCACTATGTATCTAAGCAAAAAAAAAAAAAAAAACCAAAAAAAACCAGTTTTAGTGATGACTAATGTTTTACTGTGAGCAACCCGCAGGCAGGGAAGACCCAGAGCCAACAAGAAAAACAACACAGAGAAGGAAAAACTCTGAACTTGCCATAAGAACAGCTCTTCACAAGAAGGAATTCTCAAGAGGAATTGCCAGTAAGCACTGACAACCCAGAAAAGCCAGAGCATGACAAACTGTTGTTCTTTTGACCCAGCAGCAGACAGAGGAGGTTCACTCCTCTCTGATTTGCTGGTCCCACATTCCACTGTTCTGCAAGAAGCAAACAGGCACCTGATCAAATAGCATCTCTTCTGCAGTAGCTGCTAACGTGGTCCACTGTGGGCAGGATGCGTAGAGGAAGAGCAGGGTGTCACACACAACATTAAAAAGACCCCATAAACCCTAAGCCATCCCCTCCACCAAAATGAAAAAGGACAGGTGACAAACCCAGAAACAACCACAATGATGGCAGTGAATATCAGAAGACAATCTGCTCCACTAGACTTGATCTGCCCTCAGAGGTACCAATGGGAGGTAGCAACCTCTGACCCTCACTGCATTATTCAGTCGTCTTCAAAGATCTTCCTAAACTGGCTCAAATCCCAGGGGAAACTGTGGTGTGTGGAGGTATTTCCCCAAAGGGGAGAGGTGAGAGCGCCGTGGAGACCCTCCACTGTCCCTGCTCTCCCAGGTGCCTCAAGCAAACCTACGACTGCCAGAGATCAGCCTATCTCAGAGCCCCACCCAGGCACTAAATCAGGACTGAAACACCCCAAACTCAAACTAATGACGTGGCAGCACCATGAAACCGTGTGGCAACACCAGCTTTATCGGCAGCCTCAAAACGAGCTGGGCTGACCTGTACAACACCAACCTCAGCAGGGCAAGGTCCTCTTCTGTCCGTCTTCACCCACTTTTCTTCCATTAATTCTGCTACAACATGCAAGACTCCCTTCAGATTACTGTATTACTTCATATTTTGACTGACAACTTAGAGGATACGCAGGGCAGGAGCCATCCTACAGCTATGCTGTGCAGAGAGAGGCAGAGACACACCACAATCTCAACTTCGCTCCTGAAACTATTTCATAGAAAAATGTGCTGAATAAGACTAAAAAAGACAAATCAGAAATTATAATTACAAATTGCAATTAGAACAGCAATCTTATTGCCTGGAAAAGGGAATTCTACATTAATTCCTTTTTTTTATTTTTACTGGAGCCACCAGAGCCCTTGTATGAACTTCTGCTGTTGAAAAGCACAGAAACGCACTCGGTTATCTTCACATTCTCTGAAAAACAACAGTCTTGTAACTCTGGGCTTTGTCTGGTGAACCGATTTGGTATCGTAACATTTACTTCACAGATTATAGCACAATAGTTTGTAACTTTGGTTTCACTTTCTTTGTTCTGTCCCATGATGAAACACTGGGTAAGTATGTATATGTCAGCATGGCACTTTGTTTCTAAAAGCTGATTAAAAATACATTCTTTAAAAAAGAAATACATGGAAGTGACTTTGGAGGCCTAGATTTTAAGCTTCCTTTTTTTTTTTTTTATTTTACATCTGTTTGCTGAGCGCATATAATTTCTCCCTGAATTATTTAAATGTGCCAGCGCTTTTTTCATGAAAGGAAAACTGAAGCCAGATGCCCAGCCTCAAAATGGAAAACCTTGAAAATACAATAAAGTGGAGTTGGTAAAAAATTTGAATTCTCATCCACTGGGAAAAACCAGTATTTTAAAGAGATATATTCACTGGAAAATCATGTTTAAACCCCTGTAGGGCTCTGAAAGTTACAGAGAACTATTCTATGAAATCTCCAAATATTTTATTTTCTTTTGCCTTTTTTCCTGCCTTCAGCCTTAAAAAGCCAAAGAGTTTGGATGTCCAATACTGTTCTCGAAGAAGAGGATGGTGACCACACATCCTCATCCTGCCAGTCCTCACTCCAATTGAAAAAGCCTAACCTGCATTACAGGAGCCTGGCCAGAACAGGAAATGTTGCCTCTTGTGAGGAGCAATGTCCCACAGGAATTGCCACTGCAGGCTTTCCCGCATGGAATATCTAATTTATAGACTCTCTATCCTCCACCGACAAAACACACAGATGGAAATTTTACCCTGCTTCTACAGAAAGCCTGAAAGTGCAAACTGTAACAGGAATACATTAAGGAAAGTAGCAGAAATAAAATGGGATTTCTTAAAATCACATCTGACAAGATTACTTTATTTTGAATAGGCTTGATACACTACGTAACAATAGTTTTTAAAGAAAAGAATTAAGTGCTTGTTTAACCCATCTCAGCTACTGATCCCTGGGGTTTCCAGCCTTGCAGTTCTCCTGGGATATGCTCATAACTCTTACTTCTGCATTCAAACACCATATTTTTACATTTGCATCTTGAAACTGCTAATCTTTAGTTAAAAATTAATTTGATTTAAAAAGAAAAAAAAAAGAGTATGCAAGCAAGCTTTCTGGACTGTCATATAAGAAGGATAAAAATAAAGCAGAGCAGTCTCCAAAGCAGTAGTACAACACTTGAAGAAGAAAATAAGGTTGCTCAGATAAATTATGTTGCAGTTCATACTTCTAAGATGAAAGGAGATGTGCAAGATTTAGTTTTTGCCTCATTATCCATGTGGTCGCAGCTCATTAGGACACCAACTCACCCCCCTGGGCCCTAAGCAGCCCCTCAGGGCAGCACAGAGTTGCAGGAGTGCGAACTCCTTCTCTCAGACCTCAACTAGGGTGCTCAGGACAACAAACCCGGGACTACAAAGCAGCTTCAGTGCGTTCAGGCAAAATCACTGAAATGCACCTTAATGAAGATCAAGCGAGGGGTCACCAGTCTGCCTCTGCTTCAGACACCTTGAGACTGTGAGCTGTAATGATAATCTTTACATTCAAGGTAGTAAAGGCTTTGCAGAGCAGAGATTAATTTAAAAGAGCAGGCAGAAATCCAGCCAGTCTGCCCTTTTCAGCTGGCATGCAGTGAATCAAGAGCAGGACCATGCCCACAGAGAGGTGTTTTGCTTTCTTCCTCCAGCCTGCCCAACACACACACCCGCTGTCTTCCGCCACCCCTCCTCTCTCCCATCCTCTCTTCCTGCCATCATTACTTTGGGAGGCTGCAATCAAAAGCCATCCTGCTGCACTACCCATGCCGGAAGAGCTCCACAACCCTGAACCACAGCAGTGGTCCCGGAGGCTGAAGGCAGAATTTTCAACCCCCTCAAAGGGCATTTAGAAACCAAACCCCTCATGTTAAAAGCAGTGGTTTCTAAAAACCATAGGCAGCCTCAGCAAACTTCAGACTTACTTTTCAAGTCACTAGAGTAGAAGCAAACCTCATCTGGCACTGAGAAGCAATTTTTTTTTTTCTTGGAAGCTACACAAAACATTTAGTGTCATGAGAATGGTGAGAAAGTAGAAATTCAAAATCTGACAATCTAACTACAAAAAAAATTCAGAGCCCAAGCAGGTCATCACAGCTGAGCAAGCTCCCTGCTGCATCTTTGGGAATGCACAGTGTCCTCATACGCTCTCTCATCCCAAGGATGTAGTCAGTATCTGACCTGGGGTGGGACCCTTTCCACTGCTCCGGGGGATGGAGGGCTGGTAGGTGAACACAGTACACACAAAAGCATTACTGCTTGAGAAGGGGAAGGCACAAGACTATTCCCTGGCAATGAGCAGGACAGGAGCCCTTCAATAGCCTGGTCTTGACCCCTCACTGATTGTCAAGTCACTGAGCCCCAACTATCACAGCTCTGCTGACCTCTGTGAACTGTTACCCAATACAAACTCCACCATGTGCCTGAGCCTGAATTTCCCCTCCAAACATAACATAATGGCTCACTCTCAACTCACCTCTAATTTTTATTGCCTGCTACAAACCAGGTTTCAGGCAGTGCTGTGAACCCTCCGTTGGGGATATTAGTTTTCAAGGTCTCACTAATCAGCTTTCCACTGAATAACGAGTAAAAAAAAAAATCTTCTTTAGTTTTACTTACATTTATACCACTTGTTGAATGAGAACAACTGAACAGTGCAGGGAAATCTCTCATTTACATTTCTATGCAAACATGCACAACCAGGTGCTGAAGAGCATGAGAAAGAAGTCATCTCTGTTTTGGAGATGAAAGATATCTTGGGCAATAATAAATAGAAAAATCTTCCGGAAGGACCAAATAGGGAGCTTTTGTCCACACTCTAGTGAACTATCAAGTCTTACAAACCTAAAGAATAAATGCTATTTTAACATCATGGAAAACAGTTACTTTTTGAGGCTTATGACCTGTTTAGGGTCAGGGAGTTCCAGTACAGCTGTAAATGTGTTATCATGATTACTACATGTCTTATTGGACTTACATTCAGCAGAAAAATATAAAATTAATCTCCAGACCTGCCAGCTTTAGACTACCCATTCTCTGAAGAGCCCTTAGGCAGAGAACTTGCTGCTAAGAAACCCAAAGGTCTGGAAAAAAATCAAAGCGACTTTTTGCAGCCATGGGGATCTGGACCTTATTCTGCTCTGGTTGTACATAATTTTTTAATGTCAAATATTCTTTGCATTAACATGCTTTTCTGTCTTGGGCAAGGACAAAGGAAGGTAAGACTCCTGCTTTCTTGATTGTAACCTAGTATGACCGTCTTCAAAGGCTGACTGCCCTTTTTCTGTCACAGAAAGCATACTAACCTAGTTTAGAATGTACCTCAATGGGCCTCTGCTCAATCTCCCTGCTTGAAATAGGGTTGAACAGAGATGGCACATCTCTGCAGATTCCTGCATGACAATCTCTGCTGGTGTGGATTCTCCAGCCTCTAGGTCACTTCATCCAGTGACTGCAGAATTTTCCTCTCTAGTGTCTGAATTATCCCTCCTTTGCTGCAAGCCTGTGTCCATGGGCCATTTTCCATCTGGCATTAGAAGGGAAGGGAACAGGATCTTTCTCCTCTTCCAGATTTGTGGAAAATCATAGGCACAGAGCAAAGGAGAGAGAGGACCAAAAGATACAGACTGAGCAGAATTTCTGAGTTAATTTTAGTCTCACATTAGACCAATTTGTCATTTTTATTTTATTCTAAATGCTAATGTGTGGCAACACCAGCTGCCAATTTAGAGATATACTTGGCACGCCAAGATTTATGTCACTAAGCTTCGCATCCCTTACTTAATTCTCCTGATAGTCACCAACCCTTCCAGAAAGACAGATTTACTTGGCACTCTTCAAAAAACACTTACTCAATGAATGATGCTACCTCAAATCACGAGCCTCCCAAATTCAAAGCTTTTTGTCTAATGAAAACTATTACTGCTTTTTAATAAGTTCTTCAGCATTTAAAAATAGCACTCCTAATTTCCTGCTCCACCGAGCACCACCTTGACTTCAAGTCAAATTATTCACAACCTCTTCTCCACTAGCCCTGGGGGATACAAGTCTTGCATTTTGGGGCTAAGTACTTCTCTCAACAGCTGTGAGAAGCTCTCTGAAGCAGGAAAGAACAACTCACTCCTAACAGTATCAGACAACAAAGCTAAGCCACCCTTTTTTTCCTGCTATTTTAACCCAAATGTCATAGGGTAACAAGCAGCAACACCAGCACAATTTCTTTAAGACAACTTATATTCAGCTAAATTATAATGTGGCAGAGCAATAGTATTAATTCAAGAGTCCATGAAAGAGATTTACATTACCGCGCAGGCAAGATTTAGCAGTTTCAGCTTGCTCTAGTTCTCACCAGGCACACATCTCTCAGGAAAACACCAGAGGCAAAATGCTCACAACTCAAAACCAAACAGAAGTGTGTTACTGTGCCACGGTGTCACAAGCCTTAGCAGTGACATTTAAAGCAGCTGTTTCGTCCACAAAACCAGTACGTGGGTCCTGCACAAAAGCCTGCAGAGCACATCAGATCTCCTCGCACAGGTGTCATGCCAAGGTCCAGGCATGCAAAGCTCCAGGAACTCACAGAGCTCTCACATGTGTTGAAACTTCACCCTTCACCCCAGCACGAGTAGGAGCGGGACTCATCGCACCCAGAGGGCACAAACATCCCCAGGACTAATGATTTTTATGTCCTATTTTCTAACCCTTTTTTCAGAAGTTGTCCCTAAATACTTCTTCCACTGCTTCCTGAATTTTGTCAGACCTCAAAACCCACTAAATTTCTTTACACATTTTTGTAAACTACTTTTTGGGTTTCTTTTTTCTTTCACTTCAAGATTTTTGAGTATTCTTACAGTTAACTGAATCTCTTAAAAGTCTGGTCCTTTCCCAAACTGCCTGTTTTCCTGGAAACCTGACATTCATCAAATATTTCTACAAATCTCCCTGTTAATTGCTTCATTAGAACATACTTCTGTGATTACATTTTTGTCTGTTAGGCACAAAAACAAACAGTGCACCCTAGTGTGACCTACTTTTGTGTAAAACTAGAAAAAAATGTTTTTAACAAACATGGGAGGAAAATTTTCCACACTATCTGCCTTTTTAAGTTCAAACAGAATTTTTCTAAGGACCTGAAGGAAAACACTGATTTTCTAACAAAATGCTATAACTGAGGGCTTAGTCAAATGGTCAGTAAGAGCTTCCTAGGTTTTTCCTAACGCTCATCGTATATGATTTTTGATTCTGCAACCCATGCAATAGGAGAAAAACTCTCAAATACAGGCTGTCTGCATTTTGGGATTCAGTTATCCAACATCTCTGATAAGACTTCATGCCCCAAAGCTGCTCATCTACAAAACAAATACCAGCAAGTTCTTTCTCTGCAAAATTTTTGTTTGGGCTATGGACCCATGGAGTTCATGCAAACTGCTTTTTCCTGAGCACAAAAGTTGTGCATCCTCATGAAAAAAAAATAAAATCCAAAGCCAACTCCTGTTTTTCCATGTGGATAAAAATCAAGCTGACTTGAAGGGAACTACTTGTAAAGGTTGTAGCTGCAAAGGTAAAACAACATTAGAAGGACTCTTCAGGAAGAGGGCACATGAACACAGTGGGAACACATACTCATAAAACATGAGAAGGTCCATTTGCAGTATTTGATGCTGACCTTCAAAATACATTAAAAAGTCCATTAGAAGCTTTTATTCCAAAAACTTAAAAAAAATTACTCCATTACATTGAACAGTAGTGTTTATCCAAAGCTTCCAGCAAACTCAATAGCAGCTTCTTCCTAACTTTCCCGTTTGCAAGCAGAGACAACCTTCACTCCACCTGTGCACATGACTTTTCTGTGCTAAGAACACAAGAGCTGAGGATGCCATGCCTAGCACATGGCAGCTCCTGCCTTCATTCTCCTCTCTTACAAACCTTCCCTGAGGACTATTTTATCTTTTTGCTATGAATGGTCTTGCTGGACACAGACTGCTGAAAAAAAAGCCAAAACCTAGACTGCTGACATTTTCCTTTGGATTTTTCTTCAGAATATCTTTCTTTTGGTATATGGATAGATTTGGGGGATGGGAAAACTTTGGTCCATATTCTAAAAGTAGTATGAAAAAACAGCCTCTGGCAGCTAATTAAAAAACAAACCTTTGACATTGTGTCTAAGCATGTACATACACACACATCTATATATATGTGTATGTGTGTGTGTATCTATATATACAGAGACAGGACAAGCTATTCTCCTACACAAAAGCTATACAAAGAGCTAATGATTCCAAAATAAGGCTCAGTGAGTGTAGGACAATTTTTTTTTAATGGCACTGCTTGGCAAAAGGACTTGTGATAATAATTACAGGTATACGAATTCCTTAAGTAAACACCATGTTCCCTACCTTTTTATGCCAACGCCACCTTGGCCTTATTATACATGCAGAAGAATCTGGACTTTGGCCACAGCATTTTTTGTACGGCCTTTAACCAGAACTTCCTGAAATCAACGGCATCCATACACTCCAGTGAATCCAGCTTGTTTTTCCAGGGTCAGGGAAGAGGCCCAGTTTAATACACACTTAATTCAATTAAGAGCTACACAGCAACAGCCTTTAGTACATTTTAACTTCCTCTCCACGCATCGTTTACTAACCCACCATTCATTAAATACAGTTATTAAAGTAGCATGTTTATAATGACTGTATTTTCAATGAATGAACAAAAGCTATTTATGGGATCCAACCAAATGATGCTTGTTCATTCACGGCGCGGGACTGAGCACAGATGCCCGGAGCCAGCTGGCATTTCGACAGCACAAACAGCAGTCAGTAGATGCACAGAGGCAGGTTGGTACAAATATCTCCTGCCCAGAAGGAAGCACCGTGCTGGAATGCTTTAAATTGCTGCTTTGAACATTTGCTGCTGAAAAAGGCACCGCTGCCAGGTGCCTGCATACCCGGAGGACCCAGTGCATCTCATTAATAATCCCAACTTGCTAGTATAACCCTTCTGCAGATCTAACAGGTTGCAATCCATTGTCTTTGTGAGTGCATTTGAAATAGCTTGGAACAAAGTGCCATTAGATACTAGGAAATATTAAATACTAAGTGTTGCCACCACCTTCAAACATGTGTCCCTCGTCGAAGAAACCTCTGGAAAGAATCTTCTTTGGGTGCTGAGCGATGGAAAGATGTGGTCACAGACGGCTGACTGACAACTCCTTTGCGTAACAAGTGGCACATGATGTCATGAAACACACAAACCTGCATAAGTGGACAGGGATACAGGACATGCAGCCCAGATCTTTCCACTAAATCACATTCAGCACCTTCAAGTAAAAAGATTAAGATGCTTCAGATATGCAGCAGATTGCTCGGAATGCAGGTTTGACATTGCATGTGGTCTAAGGCAGCTGAAACACCCAGATTAGCCACAGGTTTATCATCATGCATTATCAAATTTAAACAAACTAGTCAAGTGACAGCAAAGGTAGAGAAACAAAGGCTTTTTCACTTACCCAGAAATGTGTAACAAACACATGAGAACTCAAGCACAGATTTAAATTTAAAAAAAAAACATAAGGACTTTTGCCTGTCTTTGCTAAAGTAAAATGCTAAAAATATTTGTGCATGTGGTTTTTCATTCATATGTAAATATATGACCCAACCCCCCCCCATTGTTCTATCTCGAATGTTTTTAGCATAAGCAGAGTAACAGGAAACTTAGCTTAGATTTAGTTTAAAAAGTCAGAAAGAAAATTGCCCATGTTTCTCCTAGAAACATAGTTAACAGGGCATATCACGAGGCAGTATGATATATTTGCTACACTGGTTCCAAAGCCTTCACAGGGAGGGGGATTACACCCGGGCCACCTGCCTTTTGGATGGTTCCCATTAACAATTTCTGAATCATATCAGACACTTCTGATGTTTGGCATGGACGGCTCTGCAAGGCAGGTGAGGGCAAGACCTGGGCTGCAGGTCCCTGCTGCACCAAACACTGAGGTACAGTATAAAAGAGAACCTTCAACACTGAATGAACCATCATAATTCTGTCCACTTGGGTGATGGTGTCCTCAAAGCAGGAAAGGCCTTACATGGAAAGGAGGGTGCAGTCTTATCATGCGGTCAGTGGCCAGAAAGTGCTGATACTGCCTAATGACGTGCCTGCAGATCCTCCACTCGGAATGCAGAAGGGTGATTTAACAAACTGAGGGGCAGCTCTTGCCACAAAGTCACATCTTGCAATGGATAAACAGCTCAATGTTGAAATGGCGATCAGTGAAGAGTGGAGTCCCTCAGGGGTCTGTACTGGGACCAGCACTGTTTAATAGCTTCATCAACAACATGGAGAGTGGGATCAAGTGCCCCCCTCAGCATGTTTGCAGGTGACACCCAGCTGAGAGGTGCGTTTGCCACACCTGAGGGACAGGATGCCATCCAGAGGGACCTGGGCAAGCTCGAGAAGTGGGGCCATGGGAACATCGTGAGGCTTAACAAGATGATGTACAGGGGCAACACCCAGTATAAACACAGGCTGGGGTTTGAAGAGATCAAGAGCAGCCCTCCTGAGAAAGACTTGGGGGTGCTGGTGGATGAACAACTGGATAGGACTTGGCAACGTGCACTCACAGACCAGAAAGCCAATTGTATTCTGGGCTGCATCCAAAGCAGTGTGGCCAGAAAGCCCAAGAAGGTAATTCTGCCCCTCTACTCCGCCCTCAAGAGACCCCACCTGGAGCACTGCATCCACCTCTGGGGGTCCCCAACATTCGCTGTCAGAGCGAATGCGGAGGAGGACAAGGAAGATGATCAGAGGGATGGAGCACCTCTCCAGAGAGGACAGGCTGAGAGAGTTGGGATTGTTCAGCCTGAAGAAGAGAGGACTCCAGGGAGATCTAATTGTGCCCTGTCAGTAAAGGGGGACTTGTAGGAAAGATGGGGACAGACTTTTTAGTAGGGCTAATTGTGATAGGACAAACTGTAGAGATTTTAAACTAAAACTGTGTAGATGAAATCCTTCTCTTGTTTTACTTCGTGGTCAGAAAGAAGCACCATTCTGGCTTTGCCAGCAGCATTAAAAAGCTTTCACACATGTTCCCAACAGCGTTGCTACACTGAACACATTTGCAACTCAGGAGCAATTACTTATGGAGCATATTGCCTTTTGGCTTGCTCGTTTGTCTTCTAACAATTATTCTGCTTTTTAAAGAACAAACTCCTCCCCTCGCATGAGCAGATGGGGAAATGTCATCTCTCGTTCTTAGACAAGCTTTGACCAATATTCTAACTTGGGCACTAAATAGAGCAGAAGTCCGCAGAGCTACCTATGCTTTATGGCATAATTTTCTTTATGCATGAGCTCTGCTGTCAGCAATGTCAGCAGGAATATGCATGATGTTACACGCAGTGTTTGTCAGCTGGTCGCTTACTATGCAACAAGGGCCCGGGAGCGGCGGAGAGTAGAAAATCAGAGCCCTCTTCATTTAAATTTATAATCTGCAAAATCAGGGCAACTAAGGAAAACAGCAGAAATTGGCCCAAATAGCAAGATTTAGATCAAGATTCAAGATGCTGAAGGTGCAGGAGTGCTCAGGAGCAGTGGTGATAACTCAGCCTGTGAAAAAATGTGAAAGGCATGAAACTCAAACAGCTGGAAGCACACACACAACACTGACCAACAAAGGACAAAAGCAGCTGAGTGATAAGGAGCACAGGGAAAGGGGCAGACTGTGAGGCATCTCTGCTCAGCCAGGGCCACAGGAAGACAAGTGACAGTAGTGGGGACTTGCTCCTGGGGACAGTTGGAAGGGGTGTCCCCCCACTGCAAGGCAGGGTGTAACGGGATGCGCTTGGCACCATTCATAGAATCACTGGAGATTACAGTGACAATGAGGGGACACAACAGCACTTTATTGTAGCCAACAGCAGGCAATGGCTGCTACACTCAAATGTTGAAAATCAGCTTGCATTATAATCTCCTGGGTTTGCATGCTTGAAACATACAATTTTGGTCTCCAGAGAAAGATCTGCCACTTTT
>JAWMRA010000090.1:59474589-59496562 GCA_035584735.1 Pseudotriccus pelzelni | reverse complement strand
TTTTTAGGGTTAGGGTTAGGGTTAGGGTTAGGGTTAGGGTTAGGGTTAGGGTCAGCGAATAAACAACACAACTGGGAACCCCTGATTGGGATTAAGATGCCATTATGATTTTGAATCCTACAATCCCATGTCTTTGTTTTGGAAAGGAGTGTACTGTAGTATGAAGTATTCACACCCTGGATGTGTGAAATGAGGCTGGTGATTTGGAGGGTTACCTGACACCCTACCTTCCTGTCCTACTTTTTCCGCTCTCTGAAAAGGATTTAATTAAGTCCTCCAAAAGGATATAAGAAGCACAAACTTATGTAAGAAGCTCACAAATGAACTTTCAAATTACTGGGTTTTTTCTTTTTATTACTTAGATGGCAGTTGAAAACGGGGACAAGCATGAAAAGGAAGGTCAGTGCACAAGCCTGCTGTCCATACAGATACATGTTATAACACCAGGTACACGATACCACTGAGTGTTAACCACCCCATCAAACACCAGGATGAAAGCATGTCCATATGTAACATCACCAACAGACAATCCTGTCATTCCCTAAAAATTCATGATTTCGTGTACCTCAGACAGGGATCTCTGCAAATCTGACTGCACAGATACAACCTGACATTGCAGATCTTCATTCATTAATTCCCTGTTATTGAGAGGATCTGATGTCAATTTTTACATTCATTCAATTTCATAGGCATTTGCTAATACCTCTAAGACAAAATAATTAAAAAATCACTACAATTAAATCCTTTGTGATGGCTTCCAGTTAAAAAGTAATGGTCAAAGCCATGAAAGAGCGGCAGACATTAATTAATAAACACACTCACAAAGCAAGCTGTAAACCTCTAACAAGACTTTGTCAGAAATACTCAATAGCTGTAAGTTTCTGATGAAAGCCACATTAAGTCATCTTGTAAATCAATTCCAGCTTTTCCTCTGTAACTCAGATACTTTCAGAAATTACAGAGTTTGGAGAGGGGGAAGGGCAGATTGAGGCCACAAGGCAGAGGAGTCTCACACCAGATTTCCCTGGAGCTATTACAGTGTCCATCATGATCTAGCATAAAACCCCTTCACAGTATAGGCCACCTCAACAACAATCATCGTCATCATCAGTCCTTTTCTAGGAAAGGTGCTTGTCAAAGCAAAAGTAAAGGGGCAGGAGTTTGCTCGTGGCTAGAAACAAGCCTTTTAGAGTCTAACAAGGGTCAAACCAGGACCACTCTGTGAGCTGCTGTTTTCCTGTCTGGTTTTCACCTGATCAGCTGGTGGTGGCTTCCCCCAACGAGTATTTTTGTTAGATAAATCGAACGTCACACTCCAGGACACACCATTTCAGCCATCAAGGCCCCGGTGTGTCCCCCAGCAGAGGCTGGGTGACGGAGATGAGGACTGGAGCGAAGCCCAGCCGCCACCAGCAGCCCCCTGCCCAGAGTGTGCAGCAGTGGGGCAAGTAATGGCCCCACCCCGACACCCCTCCAGTGCTGGCAAACACCGAGTAGACACACAGAGACTTCAAAGTAAGGAGAGAGGGAAGTATTTCACAGGACATCTCTTTTACGTACACTATAAGCAAAAATTTAGTTCACAGCCGTTTCACTTTCCCTTTTCTGTTAGCAACATTTCTGTAGATGCTCTCCCAAATTTAAAACAACATACTTAATTGTCCTGTTGCATGCTCAGCTTTTAAAGCGAACAGTTTATTGTATCAAGTCAGAAAATTCAGTTTTATAACCACAGTTAAATAAATTACTTAAGAAATCATCCAGCTTAAATGGGTTTTCCACAACTATGATAAATTATAGATGCACGTGTACTGGTCTGCTGGCCAAAACATTCCAAGATCAAAGGAGAAGCTGAAAATGGACAAGACTATTTATTATCTTGATGAACACCACGTTCAAAAAGTCATCATCACAGCTGTGGTCTGTACAAGTACAGAACAAAATGATACTATCCTAAAAACTCCGTGCTGAAGCAGAAACCATGAAACAGACCCAGGTACAAGGCAGGGATGAATAAATGCATCAACACTTCACTTTTTAATTTCACTGTATTAAAAAGTATGCTTAAATCTCTATCACTTCATCATGCTGCCTCTGTCATCGTGTAACAATTATGTAAGGCAGTATAATTAAAAATAAACTTCTCACTTCCCAGCAGCAGTTATGCAATAGCTTTGATTAACTGAGATCCTTCATGCTTAAGAGAACATTTAAGGAGTTAAAGTTATAACTCAATGTCCTTCCCCATAGCTTCACATTCAAATCCTCCAGCAGAAACTATCCGCATTTTTCTTCTCATCTCTCCAGCACAAAGTCGGTTTGTCAGGTTTTATTTGGTTTTATCTGCTTGCAAGATGCTGTCTCGAGGTCCTAAAAATGCAGGGACATATTTTGTGCAATCTGTCAGCAACTGTCTTCAGATGCAAGGCTACAGGGAGTTGATGAGCTTTTTCTTATCAGAATGAGTCACAAAAATGGATTATCCACTCTTAATCCTCCTTACACTGGTGAATTTCCTTTTTTTTTTTTTGTTCAATAAAAATAAAATAAAATGAAAATTGGCCTGGTGAAACCTTGTAAGAACAGTTTCCCCTCGGGATGCCCTGGCAGAAGAAAACATCACTCTGCCATTTCAGAGAACTGCAGAGCTTCCAGCACCCACTCCATTCTTCCACAAAAGCAAGCATCTCACTACTTACAGTACCCATTCCAGCACTGTGGATGGTTTTCCCCATAGCTTTTTTTTTTTTCTGTCACATCACATTCCCCCACATGATGTTCAATAGCTGTGTTTTGGGGGTTCTTTTGCCTTTTTTTGAAAAGTCCTCCTCTCTCCACAAACTAAACGAGAAATCATTTAACCTGTTTTCCTCACAAAACCGTAACAGCCTTTTTCACCATAAAAGTCTTACTAATCTACATTCGCTTGAAATGCAAATATTTTTCACAAAATCGTTCTGCTAATTTTCATGAAAGACAGCACCTTACAGGATCACAACCCCCACACTGAAACTCTCTTTCAGTTAAATCCCAAAAGAACAAAACCTGAGCTAGGGTAACCTCCCTTCCATTTTGAATGGGGATTTAGGAAGAGAAGTGTGAGTTTTGCTGCTGTTTGCTAATCCCAACACAGAGAAAAAGGAATCCAAACTGCCTGAAAGCTCATCCCTGAAAATAATGTGATTTTCCTATAAGATTAAAAAAAATGCATCTATTCACAGATTCAAGCTTAAAGGTGAAAAAAAGAGGTCTTCATACTTCTAACACATAGTCCTTGGCCAACTTTTAGTCCAAAGCTGCCCCATCAGGCAGCAAGCTGATGGGCAGAATGGGAACCAGGGCTTCATCTTTATGGTTATTTCCTTGCTTATTGGATTTGGATTTTTAGCTTCACTCTGAAATGCTGCCATGCTACATTTAGCACGTAGTATCTGGCAAAACTTTAAAGGCCCAGGCAGATCCCAGTCAGCAAGCCAGATTAGTTACACCAAGCAGGAAGGAGGGCTTGTGTGTTTTGGGGAGCCATGGGGACGCAGGAAGACATTCTGCTGTGGTGGTGCAAGTGGCAGTTGAGGAGGGAGAGGGAAGGGAGGAAAACAAGGCTGTTCTTGGACTTGATTTCCATCTCAGACAGTGTGCTCCACTTAACTGCACAAGGCCATTACACATGGATACGACTCACACGTCCTGGGAGACTCTAGGAGACTGCACTGCACATGAACAGTCCCACTGCCAGAGCAGAAGTTGGTGTCTTGTCATGCCACATCAGATTCCAGGTTAATGCGTGCTGTCAGAGCTGTGGAGCAGTGCCATCAGTGTCTGCATCAGCGCAGCCAGCATCCTCTGGCTGACACGCGAAGGCAGAGGTGGGTGAGCATCCTGAGAGAATCCAGCAGGGCAGCAGCACCTCTGGCTAACATCCCTCCTTCTCCAGAAAATACCCTGCCTTTCAAGGTTTCATCTTCCACCCATATGAAGGAGGCCGCCATAGGACACAGTTCCGGGTGCCTGTGCCTACCTAATTTGCCAGTCACTTCGAAGAGGGTTTGGGGCCAAGTGCTTCCTGTAAATTACTCCTTCCTCTGCAAAACCCATTTAATGGAATTAAACGAAGGGTCTATTTGGCCCGTGGAGCATGTGAAGTGCAGAATTAGATTTTATCTCATTCCATTACAGAAAGTTCCAAAATGGAGACAAATTTTCAGTCATAGGTTGATAAAAGTTATTACAAAAATACAACGCAAGAATGTGAAAGGCTTTTTTCTTTTACAAATAATTTAAAAATATATGCTTTATTCAAAGCATGTACATCATTAAAGATTTATAAATGACTGCTACAGCGAAAGTGGATAAGGAGAAAATTTTAAATTTTTTAAAATTTTTTTTCCCCAGTTTTTCAGGTAGACAAGAAAAATCATTAAAGCAGAATCAGAAAGATTACTCTGCAAGAAGCAAAAAAAAAAGCCCCTCACATGCAACTTAGACACCAAACAAAGTTAAACACGTATTTAACAATCTTCTGTTCATTAAAATATACATTTGGCTAATCCCCTTGAGCTTAAAAATTTCCAAAATGTAGCCAAATGCATCCTGGGCTGCATCAAAAGCGGGGTCAGCAGCAGGTCAAGGGAGGGGACTCTGCCCCTCTGCTCTGCTCTGGTGAGACCCACCTGGAGCATCAAGCTCTGGGGTCCCCAGCACAGAAAGGACATGGACCCACTGGAGTGAGTCCAGAGGAAGCCACCAAACTGATTAGAGGGATACAGCACCTCTCCTACGAGGAAAGTCTAAGACAATTGAGATTGCTCAGCCTTTCAGTACCTGAACGGAGCCTACAAGAAAGATGGAGAGAGCAGATTTTTCAAGGGCATGGAGTGACAGAACAAGGGGGAATGGCTTCAAACTGAAAGAGAGTAGTTTTAGATTAGATAAGAGGAAAAAATTCTTTACTGTGAGGGTGCTCTGTCACTGGCACAGATTGCCCAAAAAGTTGTGCATGCCCCATCCCTGGCAGTGTTCAAGGCCAGGTTGGATGGGGCTCTGAGCAACCTGGTCCAGGAAAAGGTGTCCCTGCCCATGGGTTGGAACGAATGATCTTTAAGGTCTCTTACAACCCAGTCTATGATTCTACGGTTTGCAACATAAAATTAAGGTACCATCTTTTCCCTTCTATCCTGTCACTTTGGCGTTGCGTATTTCTGCATTTTTAACACTAACACAGGAAGAAGAAGAGGAAGTTATTTTATTATTTTGGACCTACTGCTTGGAAACACTGCTTCCTCAGCAATCAGATTTTGCCTAGGGTGTCATGCCAGGAGAATACCCTGCATGCGAGGAGATAAAGGAATAGCAAAACAATTGCATGAAATATTATGACTATCTAGCAATTATACCACCTTATCAATACACAAAAAGCACATAAAAGGATAAAAACATATCAGGTCATGTTTTGGCCACCAACCATTTCAGTGATGAGCCTCCTAACTTTGCCTGTGTCACCTCTGACAATGCTCTTGATGCCCTCACTGACCATCACTCAAAGGCAGTGTGACATTACCTGCTGCACACCTGACAGGCTTATAGCTTCACTACTTCCTCAGGAGGAGAAGTATGCAGTGTTTAGATGGTAAAGACGGTCCTTTGGAACCACACTATTATTTTAGCATGACATGCACACAGAGTGCCATCTTGGGGCAACCTGGTACCAAGTAATCCCCGTATTTTGTCACTGTGAGAACTGCAGACTGGACTAATTTCAGTTCTGCTGCCTATATATTATATACATGAATGTATGTTTGAGCCACTAGAGAAAAACATGCCTTTTTCAGGGAACAACTGATTGGATTTTTCTAGACATCAGCTTGAAGGATATCTGAACTGCCCGAAGCACCGCCAGGTTTTATGCACTGAATGTAAGAGCAAAAGCTCTGACAGCATTTGTTTTTGGTGAGGTGATCCCAAGCCTATACACTTGTATACTGACTAAATTAATAAAACCATAGAAAACACGCCCTGCAAGAAATCTAGCACCTGCCTCCAAGAAGTCAGCTATTGCACAAGGGAAAAAAAACCACACACAGGTAATTCTTGAAGAAATTACTAAAGATTAAAGCACTATATTACTGGCATAAGTGCTGAGCTGCTCCTACTATTTTCTTCCTGCTGTGGAGGCAGTGCAAAGCGCCTAGTCTCAGAACTTGGCTCTGCTGGAGTCCAACCAGGATCAGTCCAAATGCAATGCAATGTCTTACCTCTGATGTTCAGCTTAGCCCCACACGACTCTCAGACCAGTGTCCGAGAAGCACACAAAGCCCACTGACAATCCCTTGACTGGAGCAGCATGATGATGCAGAGGGGTTTCCAAGATCTGTGCCTAACCCACAGGAATACGATGATCCAAAAATGACCATCCAACATCAGCGTCACACAGAGTTATTACACAGCAGAGAAGAAATGCTCTGAGGAGACGAAGAACTGCATTTTAGTAACACTTCTATCCCTCTTACAATAATTTAATACCAACAGGAAAAAATACCAGCCCTTTCTATAAATATACATAAAGTATTACTACCATGTGTGTGGGAGAAGGGTTTTTACACTTTCTTTCATTGCAGAGCTTAAATCCTGGCGCGATCTCAAGAGAAAAATGAAGCCAAGGGTCTGCTGCAGAGCCTGTGTGTGCACCACAAACCACCAGGCGCCCTGGCACAGCCCAGCCCCACCAGCAGTTCTGCTCCAGAGAGCCAGGACCAAAATAACCCTGTGGGAAAACTTCCAGAGCCATTACCTACCCACTTTCACTCTACATACAATTCACACCGATCTTCAGAAGTTCCCTGTTTTGTTCAGTAAATAACAAATCTACATGAGGAAACCAGCAGTGGGATTTAAGAAAGACGTTCAGTGCTAGGAATACATCCCCATGAAGAAGTACAAGGAGGCAAGAGATAGGCAACAAGAGAGGCTACAAAAATAAAAATTATATCATCTGTAGAACAAATACTGAAGCACTTTTTGCTTTAATACAGAGGGATGGCATCTCCTACACAGCAGAACCTGCATATGTCCATACACAGAGCCTGAACTGCAAAGCACATGTATGAGAAGTGCCCCAGGTTGGAACAAGCTGGTTTCTACCTGCCAACTATCAGGCAGATCCGTAAGTCCATCTTTCTGTGCCCTCCTTTACTGAGTTGAGTGCTTGGACCCAAAGAAGCATTTAGGAGAAAGAGGGATGGGCTTTGAACAGTCTCTGCATCATGATCACAAATCAAGCAACAGCATCAGAAGGCTAAGACCACGAGCACTATCAGAAGGGCAGCTGCAAGAAGTCCCCATATGGGTGACCTCCTGTCCACATGATTGAATTTACCAGCCATGCAAAAGTCATAAGTATGACCATGAACATAAGCTGCTGTCTCCTGTGCTGAAGGGTTAGCAAGGGTCAGTCAAAGGCAGCTTTGCTGCTGCAGCACCAGACCAGCTTTATATAGATGCAGATCCTCTGACACCCCAAAGAATGTCTACACAGGAAGATTCATCCAGGTTAAAGTAAATTTGGAAGTAAACGGAAATTACTCTTCTTGGTTAATGGGACACGGAGGGAAATAAAATCAATTTGTAATAAAAGTTCCCAAAGGCCAGCTGTCAGGGAACTCACCATGAACAGCATCTCATGAGGACAGGCCCTTACTTTCCTCCTACACTACCTGAGATCCTTCAGCCGGCAGGAAACCACCAAATACCAAACAAACCAGTGAAAACAAATGGTCTCATGCTTTTTCTGGAGACCTTTGCAGTGAGAAGTGGGGCCAGTGCCAAGCAGAAAGAATGGAGGCTGGCACCCAGTGGTAAATCATTCCCCGACCTAGCCTTTTGGAGAGAAGTTTCTGCAGCCTGCAAAGAGAAAGTGAGGCCCCAGACTTGCGTCATCCCACCCCTGAGTCATCCCACCATGCAGATCCTCTCCCTTACCATCACTCCTCAGCCAGGCTCACATAATTATTACTGCAGAGCTGCAATCATCCCTGTGCAGCCAGAGCAAACCAGCATCCCCGCCCACACACAGAGGAAGGGGCACGCTCACCCCAAATTCAGCATCTGAACATGAAACCGAGACCCCAGGATAAGACGGGGAGGTGGGGAGGGCTCCCCACAGGCTCCTGAAGAGATTCAGGCAGAGATACAGGATGCCCTACATACAGGGGATGGGAGCGGGGACAGAGGAGCGGTGAGGAATGGATGATCTGTGCCTTTCTTGTGCCTATGACCAGGTTATGTCAGGTGCTATTAAGGCACAAAGCATGAGCACGCGTGTCTGAAACCCCACTGCAGACTGCTCCAGCAGCCTTGAAATGAAACCTCCTTCCAAAAAAAAAAAAAAAAAGCACTTAAGAAAAAAATAAAATCAAAATCCAAAACCAAACTAAAAACAACAACACACCCTACGCAGCAGTTAAGAGAGAAAAACATGTGCCCAAAGGTGCCCATGGGAGCAAACCAAAGGGACCTGTGCCTCCAAAACCACCCTTCTCCCATGGGTTGAGTGCTACTGCCGTTTCGTCTGCTCAGCTCCTCCGCCCGTCCATGTCCCCTGAAGGCAGAGCTGCAGCCGCCGGGGAGCTCCGCCGTGCCTTCAAAGAGCCTAAAGTGGGTCAGCGGAACGGAGAGAAAAAACCTGATTAAAGCATGAAGGGAGCGAGCAGACCTGCTGGCTGAGAGACAGCAGAAGGCAGGGAAAGGCACTCAGAGGCTCCACATCTCCTTGGAGGCACAGAAAGAGAAGGACTGCTGGTCCCCCTCTTCCACAATCGCAGGGCGGGAGCTGGGTTTCCCAAATCTGTGATGGGATGCAAGCAACAGAAACACTTTTGGGGATGGGGTAGTATAAGAAGATAAGTGTGTCCCTCTGTCCTATGTTCCACACTTCCAGTCCATTTATTCTCATTTAAATCGAGTGAAACAATTTAAATCCATGCAAGCCTAAAACCCTTTATGAGCCTTGTGGCTATGGTTTGCACCATCCTTCCTTGTGCCTGAGTAAACCCAGAGACACAGGAGGAAGAGTCCAAACAGTTGCCAAATTCACGCAGCATCTTTTGGATGCAATTAAAAAGTGCTAAACAGAATAAACAGGACACCACAAGGAGGTTTATTGTCTTCATTTCTCTGACAGAGACTTCTGACCTTAAAATAAAACAAGCCAAAACCACTTCTGCGTTGGTAGGCAGAGCATAGCAAATGGATTTGGGGGCTGCCAAGTTCCAGGAGTGAGGTGGACCTTCAGGAAACACATGACTGCCAGAACCATAATTGAGGTGACGTTTGAAAAGAAAGTTTTGCAAACCATGAAACTTGGAGCAGCTGAGAGCTCTTGATGGGACCAAGGCTCTGCTGGTGTCCAAACCAGGTGATGATGGATGACAGAGACCTCGTTATCCCCCCATGCCACCAAAACTTCAAGAACTACACACCCCACCTCCTCACCTGGGCTTTCTGAAACACAGCATAAATAAGAGCTCGCTCTGGAAAACACTCTCCCAAGCCACATCACTGAACAGAGAGGCAGGTTTTTCTCCACAGATCCTGGGTAAAACAGCTCAGATCCCTCTACGGAGCTGCACGCCACACAGTGTGGTCTGTGGGCCACACAAAACCATTGCACCCTTGTCCTGACCGCTAGCTCCAGGGTGGGCTATATATTTGTTTAAAGACTTCCAATGAAAATATCAGCTTAAGAAATCACAGCAGCACGGGATGGGTGGGGAGAACATTACCCGCGAGAAAGAATCTGAGCTCTGTAATTGCACATATCATATCTAGATATTGTTGTAAAGAGCTCTGCCTACAGAAGGAATAGGAGATTTGATCTAGTACGCAAATAAAAATCAGAAATCTCTCCTGCCAGCCATGAAAAAGGCTATCAATAATTCATTTTTACAAAAAAGGAGATCAAAGGAAAATGTTGTGTTAGTTTGACATTTTGATATGTTGGTTCAGTGTTTTTCTTTAATGTAATATGTAACAAACAGCAGAGTTCATCTATAAATGCCAGACACGCTTGTAAATTGTTGAATATAGCAGGTCCTATTAATATTCACTTAGACTTTTTAAATTAATTCACTTTGACTGCCTTTACATCACTTTTACTGCCTCTACCCAGCAGCTGTAGGTCAAGTGGAGCTCTCAGAAATGCTACACAGAGTTTCCAAAGATAAAGTTTCAAATTTGTAACCACATTTCCATTTATTTCTTCATATTACCCACCACAAAGCCTAACGTCCAACCCAACTTGTTTGACTATTACGTACTTGCTGTGAATTGCTTCTGAAAATTGTAGAGTGAAGAGCCAGAATGAGGTGCTTGTGTCCTAAATCAACTGTCTGTGCAATTTCACTCTCATATATTGTGGTTTGATTTCACTTACAATTTCCTTATGGGCATTTGGTGGAGTGGATGAAGTATATTATACTCCAGAAAGCACAGGCTTGCAATCCACAGATTTCAGTGTTATGTTGCAAGAGGTATTTATTGCAGTGGAAAACTGTTGGCAAATTTAACATATATTGCTCAAGCTCAGTCTGCATTCCCTTCGGTGTGCAGAAGATACAAGGGGACTGACATCTTCTAAATTTAAGTAGGGTAAGGCAAATTTCTTGCAAGATAAAATCCCCTCTAAAATGCAGAGAATGGTTAACTCTCTGTGACTTCTCTGTTCCAGGGTCAAGCAGAAAAATAAATACTCCTGTTGTTACATCACTTTGATTCAGGATTCTCTTTCAAGTACATTTTTAGGCAATATTCAGGCAGCTCTTTTTAACACTATTTCCCTAGAGGAAAGTCCTTGATGGTAATAACCTTTGTTAGAGGCTGACACTTGTGTGTGCTGTCTTTGGAGGGAAAGCAGTTGTTACTCAGGTTCTGAGCATGGATCTTACAGCCTCTTGGTTATAGATTTGTAAATCCATGGGTTTTCTATGTCTTGCAGATTTAAAACTACTACTTACATTGGCTGGTCTATCTAGAAAAGAGCTGTAGTTTGAAGGAGGGGTCAAGTTACTGAATGTGATGACAGTACAAATGGTAAAATTATTACCTGATCCAGATGATAAAGTCATATTATCTTTTTTTATATCCAGTCCATTGTGAATAGAAAGAACCAAAACGATTTTTATTTATTTTTTCCGCCAACACTTAACAGAGTTCCATGCCGACACTTGTATCTACTGGAATCCTATGGTACTGCTGATGGTCCGAAAACAATGCTCACAAAACTGTGCATCCCTTGGCAGACTGCTTTTTAGCCATGTAGGCCATCAGGGGGGTCATCTTCCGTGCCAGAGATCAAACTTCCAGAGGTGAGCCTTCTCCTCACACACTTCAACCCCAAGAACTCCCATCCCCCCAGAACTCTCATCCCCAGGAAATCCCATTCCCAAGAAATCAAATCCCAAAACCTCCCATCCCCACATACAGTGTCTCTTGGTTCAACGCTGTTTATAGGGAACAACTCCAGTGTCAACTCCAACGACATCCAAGGACAAGGTCTTCAGTCCTGGGCCACCCACACCTCTATGCCCACCTGATTGTCCCTTGGGCATCCCCCAGCCCATGCAGGTGTTGCACCATGCTGAGGAGAGCAGGTCCTGGCCATGCATGCAGATGATATGCCTGCAGGTGGGACCAGCTGATCTGAAAGGAGGCCTTGGGTCTTCCCTTAATAACATGTGGAATATGTACAGGGATCAGATAAAAAAATGTTCTAAGTAAAGACAGCCCTCGAGTCCTTCTTAGTCAGTGTTTGCACATGTCAATAAATTTGTCAAATCACTTGGATGCTTTTGGAAATTTTAGTCACTGCTAGAATAACCCTGGAAGAATCCCGAAAGAATCCCAAAAAAGCCACTGCCACTCACTTAAAGGGCTAGTAGTGTAAACTACAAACCTCTGAAACCTGCTTAAAAAAGCCACTCCAGAGCAGGAGGTGAGGAACAGCCACAGCCGGCTGGCGTGTGACAGACTGACATGCAGCAGGGCCCCATCTGGCAGCACAAATTTTATTTCTGAATACGAAAAACACGGCCCAGAGGGGTGGCGGCTGGACAAGGATCTGGCAGCTCAGACTGCAGCCCCCCACCAGCATGATACCAGCATGACACCCCCCACTTGGGATGGGGGTCTGTAGCAGGTACCCTGCCCTGGGCCCACCAACAACAAGAGATAGAGAAGAACAGGAGCACTGAGCTAAATTTGTGGGTGTTTAAAGCACAAGGCACTTTACACAAGCCTGACCACTCTCAGATCTTTACTTGTATCATGAAAATAGGAGTGGGGGAAAACGTTTTCCTGACACGCAGTATGAGCACAAACATGTTATTATTCGAAAGGCTGTACAAGGGTTAAGTCTTTAATCCCTTTAATCCGGACGACAAACAAACAAAACCCACAGAATAGGACCCTGTAACACAGCTGAGTGTCTTTCAGGTCTCTTGTGGGGGCTCTCTATTCACATTGCTGCAGCCATTTATTAGCCTCCAGCTAAAAAGTTGCTGCAAAAGAAATAGATGCAGGCATGGTTTTATTCCTGGTTCTTTAAAGCTTATCACGGGCAATTTGGCAGCCTGGGCTCATGTTTCAGTGAGCAGGGTTTAATCCTCAGGTCAGTGGGACCAGGGTTACTGGATTTCCAGGTCTGGCTGCCGTTGCCCTCTTACTGACACCAGGGCTCTTGAGTGCAGTGACTCCTTTTACTTGTTACTGGTGCACAGAGAAAATGCAGACTCTGCTAAATGAAATCAAGAGTGGTCAAGGCAGGGCAGAAATCAGATAGTAGCAGAGAACATCAGAAGATAAACTGCAGAGCATTTGAGACTGAGGAGAGTTCCTCTTTTGGTACAC
Source organism: Pseudotriccus pelzelni (assembly GCA_035584735.1). NCBI lineage: Eukaryota > Metazoa > Chordata > Aves > Passeriformes > Tyrannidae > Pseudotriccus > Pseudotriccus pelzelni. Next base: position 59,483,665 of record JAWMRA010000090.1, on the reverse strand, counting down.
CCCATGGAAAGGATTCTGGTCAGTGCAGTGCACATGAGAATTTGTACCACTCTCAAACTATAGTATTCTGGTAAGCAGACATCACTGCAGGCACATGAAGCGTTAACCGGATTTAGGACCTGACCTGACTTTATCAGAACACTGGGAAATTCTTTCACTTATTTCAGCAGGAATTGGGTCAGCTGCAACCATGCATCCTAAATGAACCACAGGAAGAGTGTCGCTAATTTCACCAGCAGTATTCATGCAATTCAAAGTAGATGTGTGGTTATGTGTACCTGAATGAAGTCCACAGGAAAAGTCTAAGCCAGTGGTATAAGCAGCACGTTTAAAATGGCACTATCCTTTCTACCATACAGCCAATCACAAACTGGTGAGGTACCACAGATGAGGTGCAAGAAGCAGTAATCAAAAACCACATTTCCTCTCAAACTGTTTCTCATCTTATCAAGTATGAGCCATTCAGTGCAGATTCCATTAATGTAAAGGGAAGAATGGGTGGACATGATCTAAACAGCCACTAGTTCAGCAGCACATAGATAAGCCAGCAGAAGAGTTCACAGGACTGGTGCAGCCCAACCCTCAAAAAGAATTTCTAACAGTCTTTTTGGAACCAAAAGAAGTCCCCTTTCTCCTCATTTTTGATACTCTCTGGAATGCTGCAATAGTTCCCCCAGCCTCACCCCACTTTGCTTCAAGTTGAATTGGACCCAGTCTCTCACTCTGAGCAGAGGTCAGACCAGTCCTGCTGGCAGAGCAGCAGAGCACATGAAGGCTGGAGGGCTGTGAGATGTTCTCTAGTTGTTAGATCAGTCACTCTGGTGTGTATCGAGCACACCAGATGCATATCAACAATTCTCACAATGGTACAAGGCCATCACTGCAGTCCTGGTCACTGTGTCCCCACTGCAGCCAGAGCTGCAGATCACAGACAGAAAGGAAAATGCAAAAGGCAATTGGAAGGTGCAAACACAAATTATGTGATCCAGCCTCCACATCTCAGCATATAGGGTAGAAAAAGGAGAATGCAAAGGGCCTTACCCCAGCTGATGGGACTAACAGTAACCAAATTCAAAGGGACGTACAATGGCACAGAGAGCTACTGCTCTGCACAAGACTCCATCTGTCTCTGGTCTCAGCAAATTCTGCTAAAGCATGTTATCCATTTGAGATTATATGTGCAGTGAGGGGAAAAAGTAGATGGAGGGTAGGAAAGAAAAAAATATATATTCAGTGCAGATCCCCATTTGTAACTCGGCTCTGAACTATGCTCTCTCTGCCACGAGGATGGCAAGTGTCTGAACTCATCTTGTAAAACTGCAAAGGTCGCTGCAAAATTACAGCTCAGTTCTGGTTTTATTTGAAAAGGTAAAAAATTTCATGGTCCATTTAGATCATTTGGGAGCAGTCACCCCTCTCCTAACTCTCAGCACAGAAGCCCCATTTCCCCAGTTTTTCATCTCACTTTCACAGAGCCCAGCAGCTGTGTTTTAAGATTTATTATAAAATCAAAAGAAAAGAGGCAATGGCCATACAGCCCAGAAAGGGGGGAAAGCACTATGAAGGCCAATAAAACCCCTTATTTACATGAGGACCACTCATGCCATACCCTATCAGGCTGCCAAGCTCCCTGAGTGCTGACAGCCTTTCCATCCCTGACAGTTCACAAGGTCGTGGTCCCTGCAGACATTTCATTCCACTTACCAGCCTGGTTTTCCTCAGCCCCACCAATTTTCAGCTCTCATCTCGCAACCAGTCACTCAAGAATATGACAATTAAAGATTAATGCTATAAATGCATGGAAAGTTGAAAAATCCAGATTTCTTGAATGTCATGTCAGACATATTCATTTTTCAACCTTACCCTTGTACTTTTAAGACACCAGGCCAGGAGTGTCACTTTTCCCCAGCAGACTGCAAATGCTTTCTTCCTTTCAGCTGCCAGCTAGTTTTTGTAGGCTTAGATGTTTTTCTTTATTTAATTATTCACTGTAACACATGAAACATTAAGCAGCTTCTTTCCATGAAGAAATGAGTGCTGTTTCCCAATGACAACATGCTAAGTATCCTTAATAGCAGGAATAAGGAAAAGAGTTGACTAGAACAAAGGGGGAAAGGGCAGGGAAAATGAGAGAAGCTCTGAATAGCTAGAATTTACTAACACCAAAAAAAAAAAAAAAAAACCCACAAAAAAAAAAGCTGAGTCTTCATTTCTAAGAAAGTAGTCACAGCCACAATGAGCTGATCTGGGAAATAAAAGCAAAGAGAAACAGACTTTTAAAGCATAAAAATGTTTTCTGATATGACTTTTGGGCTAGAATTTTTTCTCTTTCTCAAGGCTGGTGGAGATCAGTGAGAAAGAAGCCACAGATGCAATGTTACGATATGTAACAGTTGTGTTTCCTTAATGGTGCTAGACCCCGATATCTGTTGAGAAATGTCTGTTCTTCCAAAGAACAGAAAGTTAAGGGCTGATGTCATTAACAAAAGCCATTCCAAGCCACAATTTTTCCTGTGAAGGCAGGACTGCATACACAACTTTGAGTGTATGCTCTGCTCATTTAATTTCTTTTGCTGCAGCAGCAGCAAGAGATGGTCTCATCAGGTTTACAGAGCATCATGACCCTCCTGAGAGCACCCCAAACCATGGATCTAAGATGGGACAAACCTGGTGACCTTGACACCTCTGCAGGCATTGAGGAAAGTCTTTACTCCGTCCTTGAAAGCCTGGGTAGGAATGTGTGGGCGAAAGGATTTTTCCTTATTCTGGTGTTTATTTGTTGGGCCACAGAGGTAAAATTATCTCTGTTTGATTACTTAAAGCTGTTGGCTGTGGAGATAATCTGTGCATTAGCAGCTGTACAGTGGGTGGTTAGCAGCTCTGAATCTGTAGTTGGAAGCAAAGAAGTCATTTTGCACAGCACTGTAAAATAGAAAACTGAGCACACAGGGCAAAAATCCTATCGTAGCTCCATGCAGAAGTTCCTTTCTGCAACGAGAAATCCCCTCATTTTCTGGGGATGTGGAGGGCGAGTGCCCAGCCGTGTCCTCCTGCACTCCCCCACCTCCACGGGCTGCACCCACAGAGAAAGAACACCTCGAGCAAACACCAAACGAGCCTTAACTCCTACAATTGCAACATCTGTCTCTTTATGCTTTCACAAAAGGAGACTGATTACCAGAAGCACAGCTTAAAACAGTAGGTCTCAGCAACTCAGTTTAAGAGCTGCAAACTTGCTATCCCATTAGCCTTGGGAGGAAAGAGGAATCAAATCTCCTACCTGGGCATGACTTCTCTGGGAGAGGCAGAACAATGCTCCTGTGCACTGTGGATAATATTTAGAGTACAAACACTGCTGGAAACAACTATCTAGACTCTAGACTCTCAAGCTGCTAATTCACCAAAAAGCTACTCGTTGCCCATCTGTATCTGCAGGAGAGCCAGAGCAAGCCGCTCCTTTTCCAAGCCAGTACAACTTTGGTTTGCACATTTTGTTCTGAGGATTGGCAATTTCTGTTCCCTTACCCTCACTTTGTCTGCAGCTGCTGAGCTTTACTCCTGGCAAAGAGGACTGGGAACCAGGGTGGGGTCAGTGCTGGGCAGATTTCAGGCTGGAAGGTTTATGAAGAACAGACATCAAGACCAAAGCGCAGGAAACTGATAGAAGATAGCAACGGACGTGAAACTTCCCAGGGACGGCAATGACAAGAAGCAGAGATGCATAGCTGTTTTATTAAATATCTGCATATGAAAGCAGAGGGGAGCATCCTCACACACAACAGACCTGACCTGTGCTATCTCTTCGCTCTAGCATGGCCTGAGATGGAGCAGAGACACACAGCTTACGTTAGAGTTTAAAATATCACCTACATATGGCTGTTTGGGGGGTGGGTTTAGCAGTTCTGCCAGCATTCTATGTGCAAGTGCTTTACTGTGGTAGAAGATTGCACAGACACGGGCACCCTTGACACAGCCATGACTGCACCAAAGATCTGTAGGCACAACTGATAATATCTGGAACACATTAAAAAGTCAGAATGTGTAGTTCCCTCAGCAGCTGTACTACTTTTCTCACAGTCTTTACTAATTAGCATACATTGAGGAGCTACCAACCATCACAGACCCAAGGTCATGTTTAGCTTCCTTTTTAAACAAGGCACAGAATAATACCTTCAGCATTGATAACACTGCAGTCTCACGTGTCACAGAACTAAAAGTTCAGAGAGTTTCTTTGCCATAAGCCCCCCCATTTTCTTTTTTTTTTCAATCGCATAAATTAATCAAACATGTCATATATGTGGAGTAGCCTACCACCTCTCTTTTTCCGACCTCACCAATTCAAATCCTTACTGACTTTGGGAGCAAAACTGAAGTAAATTCATCCATGTGTATTTTATAGTGCAAATTATCACACTCTGAAAAATGTGCATCAAGGAAGGCAGCCAACAGACAGCTCATTTTCATGAAAGGGCTGGGAATGGAGGACAGGGAAGCAGCCAGGGCGAGAAACTCCTGAGGTTTGCAGATCCCAAAGGCAAGCATTAAAACCCATTTTGAGGCACTCCCAACATTCACACTGCCATCTTTCCTGCTCTTTAAAAGCTATCTCGACCATGCAACCAATTTTTGTATCTTTTACTGAATCACTTAAGATAGCTTTATCTGTTTAATACCTTAAAGAGTTAAAAGTTATGTGGTCTGTATTGTCTTACAATGAGAAAAAAGATAGACGAGGCAAATGTTTTATTTACACTTTAAAATTGGATGTGGAAAGATTTATAAATGGATTAATTTTAATTAGTGTCCTCATTTCATTTAAAAAAAACCCCAAACCTAAAAAGCATGCCTTAAAATTAATGCATTGCTACCCTGAGTATTAACAAATATGTCAAGTCTTTGCTTTTTTTAAAGCCCCTTTGTTGCTTGGAGTTTTTTTATTATATATCAAAAGCAGCCTCTGATGAGTAATTTTCAAAAACCATGCTGGAATAAAGCATAGGAGAAACTTTTTTCTTTTTTTTGGTTTTTTAACAAGGCATCCCCCCTAAGCATTATCCTATGGGGGAAATGTTTTGCACCGTGGCCTTTGTGCCCTATTTTGCAGGATGGTGGAGGCAGGGCCTCCCTCCAAACTCATCCTGAAGATCCTCTTTGATGTTTGATAAGCTAAAACTAGGTACTGGTCCCAGATCAGAAATATCTGAATAATGGCTTTAACATTTGTATCTCCTTGAACTGTTTCTCTAGTGCCTGCAGAAATTAGATTCCTCCCAGATAAAGAGCAGGTGTGATACCCGCAAAGATTTTTAATAAAAGACCACATTTGATGTCTTGGTATTTGTGTTATGTTTCATTAGGGGCACCAATGAAAACGCAGTCACAGAATCACAAAATTACACAATATGCTGAGTTGGAAGGGACCCACGTGGATCATCAAAGTTCAGCCCTGAGCCGTGTACAAGACCATCCCCAAGAGTCAAATCCTGTGCCTGAGAGTATCATCCAAACGTTTCTTGAATTCTGTCAGGCTTGGTCCTGTGACCACTTCTCTGGGGAGCCTGTTCCAGTGCCCAGCCACTCTCTGGGTGAAGAATCTTCTCCTAATGTCCAACCTCAACCTTCCCTGACACAACTTCAGGCCATTCCCTTGAGTCTTGTCACTGGTCACCACAGAGATCAGTGCCTGCCCTTCGTCTTCCCCTCATGAGGACATTGTAGAGTGGGATGAAGTCTCCCCTCAGTCTCCTCTTGTCCAGGCTGAACACCAAGTGTCCTCAGCTGCTCCTCATGTGGCTTCCCCTCAAGGCCCTTCACCATCTTCATTGCCCTACTTTGGACGGTGTCTAAGAGTTTAGCATCTTTCTTATATTGTGGTGTCCAAAACTGCACACAATATTCAAGGAGAGGCCACACCAGTGCAAAGCAGAGTGGGACAATCCCCTCCCTCAATTGTCTGATGATGCTTACTTAAACCTAGCAAGGCCAAAAGTGATGAGTTTGTTTTTCTGGGGCTCAATAATCCAGATCCTAGCCATCTGAGTTTCTTCCGCGCATGCCATGATCCCAGACAGCAGAGTTGCAAACCACCACCTTTTGTCCCCATCTTCTCCACACTGACTCCTGGCAAATACAGAGAAGTGCCTGCCTTAGAGGGTTTACTTTCAGTACAAACCAGGCAAGGAAATCTCAGGCCATTTGCTATCTAGAGGATACCAAGGCTCAATCCCCTTATACACAAGTTTGCTTCTTGCCTTTTTGACATTTTTGGACCGTCTCTGCAGGCATCCTCTCTCCTAAACATAGAGTCCCATGAGGAAGCTCTCTCACCTGAGCTGCCTTGTCCTGTGTAAGCTCGCTGAGATTCAGCTTTCCCCCACCACCCACCATCACAGTTCTCCTCATCTCCTACTCAGTCGCCTCAGTGTCCTCTCTCCCTGCAGTTAGTCTGATTCGCCCCCCCTACATCCAGCACCACAACTGAACTAATTAATTTAAAAAATTAACATTGTTCTATTCCTTTTTTCTTCTTCTTCAACTCCTTGCTGCAAACACTTCCCACTTACGTTAACTTTGACATCTATTTATACGCACCTTGAATTTGCATATAAGTAGGGCTTGGCCCCTCAATCACTGCCGCCCATTTCTCAATCAAACGTCTGCAATTCCTTCCTGTGCTGGAAAGGGCTAGAGAGGAGCTCCCACCAAAGGCTCCTACAGCTCTGATGCCCAAGGCCTCAATGGCCTCTACTCACGTCATGTGGAGGGGACCAACATGAGACATGATGCCCATGCCTACACAAACCAAGAGGCTGTGGTGCTTCCAGAGGGGGGACGGGACCTCTAGGCACTACTTCATTCCCCTCATTGCCTTCCTCTCTTCCATGCTTCTCCTGTGAGCACCCTGCCCTCGCTGCACTGCCCAAATATGTCAGTGTGACTACTCTCTAGCTCCTGGCAGCTTAACTCCAGACTCCTGCTCCTATTGTGGCAGGCATGCGGGCAGTCCAGGCATGAAATGAAGCCCCTGGCCTTTCTGGAGGGTGTGCTGCTGTTGTGACACTCCCAACACAACCCGCCTGAGCATTTTAGGATACCACAGCTGTGAATGATGGGCTTGTGAAGGATGAAGTCTGGCACCTTTCTGTGCTCCAGCCAAAGAAAAGGGAGGAGGAAGAGAGAGAAGTGACACTTTCCCCTCCGCTTGATGAAAGCAAAATCTGATGGAGGCAGGCAGGGAGAAACAGTCTGGGCACTAAGCCCCTTATTAATTAATGGATGTTTTGAAAAAAGAAATGCAACAGTGCACTCATTTCGTCTGGTTTCTAAGAGCTCTCGTGACCTTAATAATTGATGTTTATGCAAGCTGCTTATAATGTTAAGCAGTTGTTTTGTGTAGATTTTGTCCATTGCATTTAACTGAGATGAATAGATCAAGCTGTGAAATGAGGTTGGCCATAATACTCACAGGGAAGCTTTAAAAGAAAAAAAAAAAAAAGGAGTGTTTTTAGGAGGACAACAAAATTCACAGCTTTGTCTGAAATAATTTTCCATCCATTACTAATACACACAATGTAAGTAACAGAAAATATTTGTTTGCCCCTCAGATTCATCCTTTCCCTTTCCTCTTCAAGTTTTGGCAGAATTTCCAACACCATTTCATTGTTTCTCAGGCACATAGTTAGTGTCTCCTGCCTGTTTTGCCTTTCTTCATAGCAACAGGAGTGTAAAGGGAGGATTACAAAGACTAAAGTGATCAAGAAAACTCAGAGGCTGGTAGAACTCATATTTGGACGGCAATTTGGGCTCCTACAATGCAGAGCAATAAGCACCAAGAGGACTGTTAGCACAGGGAGAGGGTTCATTCTTCCAGGATTGAGCCCACTGCCCATGGACACAGAAGTCCCCTAGAACATCACTTCAGACAGTGGGATGGATTGAGAGCAGCTTACCTGACTCACCAGGTAGGCAGCAGAAAGCAGCCAGAATAAGCTGCTCCTTATTGTCCTGAATGTTTTTATAAGTCTTTCCCAACACACCAGATAGGACTATCCCTACACACTCTTCATTGAAAGAAACAGGTCCCTGAAAAAATCTACATTCATTTTGCATCAACACAAGCTAGAACACTTTTCTCACTCTCCCTTAAAAATTTGGCCAGATTTAAGGGAAACTGAGAACCTGCTCTTTTTTGGGCAGCTTCGAGAAGGAGACAGGGATGCCATTGTAACGGGTTACTACTCCAAAACACTAGCAAGCTCATGCACACCTCTGCCAGGCCCTGTAAGCTCTTCCATAAAGACTCTTAGTTGGCTTTTTACCTGATTTTACTTAAACAAGTTTTTATTTAAGAGTAACAGTGTTCATTCAAACTGAAATTGTAGCTGGCTCCTCAATGCAAACTGCCAAATGCAGGGTAGAGCTGCACCTCCCAGCAAGCAAGAAGTTTCCGAGTGCAGTGGAGCAAGAGCATACTGTCCCTGCAATGCCAGCAGCTTCATAGAATAAATGGAAGTGAGAGCTGAAAGAAAAAGATAACTTCAAAAAGACACGGGGCTTTGTTTCAGTTTTTCTCTGGCTCTAGCAGAAATGACCGCCAATGGGTCTTTTTCTTTTTCCCCAAACAAATAAGGGATGTTGACTGCTAACACAGCCTACACACACACACTGACACCCAGACTGTACACAGTGACATACCAACTAGTTTTGGCAGTCCACGCAGCCAGGCAAACTCCAGGCAATTACAGACCAAAATGAAACCAGGTGGTTTTAAGGCAAATATTAGGTCTTCCACAGAAAAGCTCAAGTTCAATTTTGACAGACTCAGTCATTACAAATAAAAAAATAGTAAAGTAATCAGTCTTAGCAGCTTAAATAATTTTTAGAACAGCTCCCTCCAACCTACCCGCAACAAAAAACAAAGGATCCAGGCAGATCCCTATGAGTATGAGCCCATGGCTAAAGTAATGTCCACTGTCTTGACTAACAGTACACAAAGCTCAAAAATATAAATTTTTTTTATATATTTCTTTGTGTACTTAAAAGACTCAATCTAATAGCTCGCTCATTATAGATTAGA
>JAWMRA010000090.1:59441834-59455488 GCA_035584735.1 Pseudotriccus pelzelni | reverse complement strand
CCCCAGATGCAATGAGTTTCCCCCAGAGCACAGAAGTGGGCAACCCTTAAGAAGTATTTACTTTAAATTAGCATGAAACATAGAAGCTTAACTGCCTCCAACATATAGACAGGGTGGAGGGGTAAAGGCAGGGAGCAAAAGTACCATTATCAACAAGATCTAAACTTTAAAGTAAGAAAACATACACTTAGATACACTTATTATACATTGTTTGTGGATACCACACACTGAATTATTCATTTGCTGCACAAGACTCAGATATGCACTCTATATGAATACTATAGCAAACCAAAGTCACTAGTAAGAGTCACACTCAGATTCAAGCACTCAACTAGAAATCTTCATAGAAATATTCATTTTCCAAGCTCCTGAGAGTAAAAGGCTAAGATTATTTTGCTATGCATAAGACACAGTTCTCTAAAGACCCTCTTCCATGTAATTCTGAGATGAACACTTGTTTTGATTTCAGTGATATACGATATCAGAGGACAAATTCACCCAGTGGTAGAACTTAACTGTAGACATTATTTGCAGAGACCAAAGAAATAGGTACAAAAAGACTAAGGTTAAAATAAATCAGTCACTAATGATCATCTTAGAGCTTCTCATCAAGGTAAGATTTTTTGCCAATTTCTTTAGCAAATTAGTCATCCTCCTCGTTTTATGGTGCAGCATGCTCTGATGCTGTGTTTGTTTTTCTTTGATTCCTGTTATTAGGTAATCAGTTCCACCCTTTGTCTACAGCAGTGCTTCTGTGTGTCTTAGAATTCATTAGATTTCATTGTTAAACATGTGGTCGCATATAGAGTCATTCAACATTTCAAAAGCACCCCCTTCAATTTGAACTTCATCTTTGCACAGAAACCCGTATCTGCTCATAGCTGTTGGAGAAACCAGAATGTTTTATTTACAATAGTCGACTGTGTGCTGCCTTGACAGGATGATAAGAAAAGCACTGATTGAGCCCTTCCTTGCACAGAACCAGCACGCAGGAGTTATCAAATAGCTGTGCAATAGATACCAAGTCCTGCTTAAACATTGCCAAAGCAGCTTGTCGCCAGGGAATGTCCATATCCATAACGCACAAATAGCAGAGGCACTGCCTCGTCAGTATCACATTAATCAGGGGGTTGTGCAAAGAGAAGAGTTTTAAGAGATTAGCCAAGTTTTGGAGAAGCACTGCCCCTAGGCTAGCCAGCTGCCAGCACTACCCTGCTCCTGGGTACTGGCAGTGCTCCTGCCTTCCCCCTGCTTTGCCCAACACGGCCACGTCACAGTCCACCAGAACCAAGGGAATCAGCCTGATTTCATAACACAAACAACCGGCCTGATGTCCTTTCCTCACAGGATTGGGAAGCACTTGCTGCAGACAAATCCCTTAAACAATCTACTCGTTGTTCAATAAAATGCTTGTCACACATGTTCATCATTATAATCCTTTGCAGTTAGATAGTACTACCCATCTGATGAGCTCAGCCTACAAATTTAGCTTGAATCTGGTCTGACATCTGCCTTGAAGTATGCTTTGATTTGAAAATCACGTTAAAACTCTGCCTAGAATTGTCTCTGTGTGCATGTGTGTCTGTGTGCGCCTGGACACATGGATAGAAATTCCTAATAATTCAGTACTCTTTGAATGAGCACCACAGGCCATCTGCCAGTAACTGTATTTCTAAACTTGGAAAAAATAAGAAAGGAAGAGATATTTTAAACCTTTTTCTCATAACAGCAGTGATTTTTCTGGAAATTCAAGCAGCTCTGAAAGGGATGTACCATTTCCAAAGGCAGCTCTTTCTCTACAGGTTTTTGAATTTCCCATAACTCGATGTGTTCATACTCTACCATGTCAAATAAGGACAAAAAAATACATCTTCATCTATCCAGGGTCCATATGGCAGGTGCTGTCCAAGGCATTTGGGATCTGGGATGTAAAGTGCTGAAGAAAGGCAAAATCATCTTGTTAAATGAGGGCAAGGCAGAAATAAAGTGAACTGTCAGAATGTCTTTGTGGATCATGAAGGTCTCTGTAATCTTGTGTACAGAAATTTGATATTCAGGAGAGACTTCTTTGTTTAGTCTGTCAGGTTTTAACACTGTAGTATATGAAGCATCCTTTTTTTACTTTTGTTCCTATGGATTTCTCCCCACGTTGTGCTTTGTTACACTTCGAAATCTTACATCACAAGAGTTTTCTGGGAAAATAAAAAAACCCCAACCAAAATCAAAAGCCTACCACTAACTGACTGGCTGCAGTCAATGTTTCTTTATCAGACTCCCATTGCACAGCCATAGCAGCCTCTTCTGAACATATTTTCACTGATGCTTTTGCACTGTAACATTTCCTTTTGTATTTCTTCTGGTTACTCATTAAAGACAAAAAAAAAAAAAGAGAGAGAGAAAAGAAAGAAGAGATCCAAGAATTGCAAAGTATAAACTCACTAATGGAAAAAGCTGCACACTTGAATTTTATAGTCCTCAGAGCACGTGATATGAAGATTTGTGAAGCAGCAAAAGTCTCTCATAAATGCTCCCAGATCTTCCTTCAGTGTCCATTTCAAGCAACCAATATCTGGTTTCCTTTTTTAGGTAAAACATGTTGTTATTCAGCTTGAACTACCTGGGGCCTAGAATTCTGAGAAAGCTAATAAAATAGGTCTTCTACACAGTTCTATTTTTGTATCATATCCAAAGCACTGCAAGCCAGAGCTGTTACTTCAAATCAACGTTTTTCTGTGCCATTGAGACACAGGTGAGTTGTAACAAGCATAAAAAATCCAAAGGATCCGTGAATCAAATAAATCATCAGAAATCCTAATAAAGAGGGAGAGACAAAGAGATAGACCTAGAAAATTAAACCCCTACACTGCTCTTGAAGGATTGCAATTTACAGCAATGAAAAATATCCTTGCAAATAACATCATCGAAAATTTCCAAGAAATGGAATGTCAAATACTAATGTAATATTGCTAAATATCCCCCATATAAATCCAATTTCAGTGACATTAAAAAGTCAGAAGGCAGAGAATGACCATCTAGAGAGGGAAGGAGTGGAGATATGCCTGAAGAGAGAGAGGACCAGGTGTGGGCCAGAATCAACAACCTAGCTTGATGAATTTGCACATGGAAGTGAATCAGCACAATAGCTGCTTCTTTCTGAGAGTGGGAAACAAACGAGCCTTCTCCTTGTTACAAATCTGTCAGGTTTAATGTACGGCTGAGTCTTATTTTGAGTTAATTTGTTTGGAGCAAAAAAGTCTAAGTGCCATAAACACCATGAGCAACAAGGCGGTCTAAGTGATACTTGTGTGGTACAAGTGGCTGTTATCCAGGCAGCCAAAGGCTTTTGCCTCCATTTGTTTCTTATTCTTTTTTGAGATTTCATTGCCAATTTGCAATCTGAACGAGTACCTGGCGCCAAAGTGCCGCAGGGGCGCCCAGGTGCAGACCCACTGCTCCCCACTGGCGTGACACAGCTCAGCGAGCAGCTGCTCTTTATCCACTGCTTCAGGGAGCTGCAGCACTACAGACCTGCCCACAGGAGAGGAAAAGGTAGCACAGCAATGTGCATCCCCAGGTTACCTCCCAAGTACCCACTTCACAAGCCGGGGATGGGGCAGAGGTTTGCACGAGAGCACATAAAGGCTGTGAAAGCCATGGCTTCTGGGATCTTGTGTGACAGCCTGGACTCTGTCAAGGGATTGGTCTTGCAAGCCAGACAGGTTCCTGCCTGCATGGAAGCCACTGAACTGTGGGCCATGTCTGGGTACAGCTACAACTTTCAAAAATTATATTGACTGCAGTCTTTTTAAGGTTGTAATTGCAGTGTTGGTGGAAGGTCGCTGAGCAAATGCCATTTCTGGTGGTGCCAGATTACAGTAGACCCACTTCTGACATCTTCCATCCATCACTTTGGTATTTCTCCCCTTGATGCTCCATGGCCCAGCCCAGTCTGCAAAGTGCCACAATCCTCCTTCACATCCTTTCTGACCCTGGCATCCATGCTGTCTGCTGTGGGACATCCGTGTGACCAGGGCTGCCGAGCACACATCTCTGCCCAGACTCATCTCATCCTTTCTCTGTACAGTCACTCCTGCCTGCACCCATCTGAATGGTGGTGGAGAAAGCACACATGGCTCCAGGACCATGATCCACCAGCTCAGATCAACACAAATATGGCGATGAGGGCAGCTGGCATTCATTCACAGAGTCATGGACTCATTAAGTCTGGAGAAGACCTCCAAGATCATCGAGTCCAACCTCTGACAAACACCACTATGCCAGCTGAACTCTAGAATAAGGGCCACATTCAGTCATTAAATATTATGCTTGTGAATATTAACTTTCAAAGTTATGAAGTTGCAAACAACATCTGTCTGGGAGATGGAGGCTTTTCCACTCCTGTGTTTCTGAGCAGTGCCCAGCCCTGTGGTAGCCCAGTCCGAGGCAAGGAGTCTGCTGTGGACCACCGCCCTGACTGAAACGCCAAACCAACTGTGATTCAGTACTCTTGTTCAGCTGGGATGAAAAAGCAAGCCTTTTGCAGAGCAAAAAAATCTCATTCAGAGCAACACCAAAGCTATTACTGTGGGCAGACCCCATTGTGGCAGGTACATGGCTACCCAGTGCAGATGAGGTGGAGGAACCTGCATCTGATTCATCTTTCTCTACAGCTTAGCTCCCTGTAACGCAAAAATCAAGAATATACCAGTGTGCTCCTCAGACAGAGAACTTCAAGGGGAATTCACTGCCCGGCAGCCTCGCTCATCCTCCATTTCTCCCGGCATGTCTTTGAGCTGCTGTGGCTCTGCGCAGACTAAGTGGGGACTGCGAAACCCCGACAAAGGAGAGTGAACCAGTGGGATGTTTCTATTTCTGGAATTGCCCATTAGAGAAGCTATTCTGTGGCACACAGCATGCCAGCACATTTTAAAAAATAAATAGGAACAAGAATATTAGCAGAGGAAGCATATGTGGCCCTAAGACCATGACTCATCGGGTTAAATCGACCAGCTGAGGTCAGTGCTTCTATTTATCAGCTTTTAGTTGCAAGTATGGCAATGGGGACAGTGATTCTATTACTTAAATTTTACATGCTGTGAAAAATACGGCAGTGATTAATGCCTGTAACAGGCAGCAAGATGTGCTGCTTTTAGAATTTGGAAGCTATTTCAAGGTCAAGGGTTTTAGTTTTCTTCATAAAGTGGGTTTTCAGCTGGTAAAGTGGACTTCCCACGGATTTCAGGGTCTGCATTTATGGGCAATAAAGGTATTTTGTGCTCTCATCATCATCCAAACCCAGCTGAACCACAGCTTGATGAGAAAAGCTCCCCTAATTGCACTTCCACAGTTACTCAATCTTCATCCTTTGTGGGACCATGAAAGCACTGACCATAAGCTGATGTCAAACATGAGGCTATTCTGAGAAATACAGAAAACATTTCTGTGATGTGGTGTTGGATTTCCCCTTGGTATTCCAAATTTTGGATATAAAGCATCCTCTGCTTTAGCTAGTCTGTACCCTGGTCTTTTATAACATCAGTGGGAGGGGGGGTTGTATTTGATGGTGCAGGTGAGGGGCCTTTATCCTTGGTCTGCTCATGGGTTGCTGCATCAGGGCACATGGAAGCTCAAACAGTTGGTGGGAAACCATCTCTCTGAGGAAGGTCCACTTCTGTCACCAGGACATTGCACATAGAACATTAGGATAGGTGCAAATAACCTTATATTCCTGCTGTCTTATGAGTTGTTACCATTTTCACTATGAAGTTATTCCATTCTGGTTTTTACTGTCAATTAAAGAAAAAATCAGAGGTGATGCTGATGGGAGGACATTATTTCCTTCTGTCCAACACACAGAATTCCGTAGACGTGTCCAGGTACCGTGCAGTTGTACCAAAGGAGAGGTGCTCTTCTCTCTTCTCTTTCACCACAGAAGCACAGGATGATGACAGGGCAAGCCCAGAGCCAGAGAGTAACTGCATTATCTCCAGTTATCTCTCTTTCCCAGCAGAGAAGCAGAGGTAAGTTAAAACTGAGTGACTCACTGCTTTGATTCACATCCCGTTGCTGTTATCCTTCATCCCGCTCCGCATGGGTAAACAGGCGCTCAGCAGGTCTGCTAAGGGAATGACACGATGCACAAGCAGGGGAGCTCACACCAGGGGCAGAGATTGACCTCTGCAGCACAGACTGATCTCTGCTGGTCAAAACTAAGAGCAGTAACATAGGGAAGCACCAACCCAGCAGCTGCATCGCAGGGGAAAATACTGATGGGGTGACCACAGGCATCTGCAGGGCACACCCATGAGAGGGGCTGCATAAGCAAAGGGTGAAAGGCTGGGCCACACACACCCAGAGTTTCCCAGCTGCCATGCCCAGCAGGGAGAAGGCTGAAGGGTCTGTTAGGAGTATTAGCTAACCCTTCCAGGCATTCTGGATGGTGCTCAGCACCTCCCATCTCTTCCTTCCCAGCAAACCTCCTCATTTATGCCCTACTCCTGCACTCAGACATGCTTCAGAGACAAACCCCTGTCCTTCCAGCGCTGCTCAGGCTCGCACACCCATGGCTGTCTGCCTGCCTGCAGCCTCCCAGCAGTCAGACCCAGCCACCAGAATGCATAAAACTTCCATGGTAATTACAGACAAACCATGGTGCTGGTTGGGCCTGTGCTGTAATTACCAGCAGCAAAGATAAAACCTCTGAGCAGGCTCTCAGAGCTATTTAGATAGTAATTCTGCTCAGCTTAGCAGCGCTCCCCACAGCAGCATCCGTCTTTCAGCAATGTCAGCTGGTCACCATGCGGGGTTTCACGCAGTGTTACCTGCTCCTTCGATCTTCAGGTTCTTCATTCGTGTGAGGGTTTGTTTGGGCTTTTTTGTTGGTTGATCATTGATTTTTAATTTTAGCTTTTTAAGGCCAATTTCAGAATGAGATATTTTGGTAAGTTTTTCTCCTCTAAAGCTCTCACTAGGCACCGCTTCCAAGGTTCATACTCGTGAATGTCATTATTTCTGATGGAAATCGCATGCATCCCAGGTCCCTGGAGCATTGAGGGGAGGTGATTTAACTACCAATGTCAGCCTGATAATTTTGTACCTAGGTTTGGAGGCATCCTCTGCGGCCATTTCTCCACTAAGTGCTCGGTGTCTTGAATTTTTCATGGCTAAGACATCTATGACTAAGGCATCCAGAAAGATTATTCTTTTTAAATACAGGTTAGCTACTCTTTTATTTGATTTGTGTGGGTGTTATTTCACTCAACGCTTCAGTGTCTTGTGACCCACTTACAGGCTGAAACAGGCTCCAGTGAACTTTAATGCCTTTATATTCAGGTTGCTCTTAACTTATGAAAAAAAAAAACAGACTAACCTACTGAAAAAAATCAGCCAGCCTCTGAGGCTTGAGTTTTAAAACAAAAATGACTCTTCTGTGTAAGTGATTTTAAAAGTGTTCCATCAGTTCAACCCGTGAGTCTCATGAGCTATGAGGGCAAAGTGGGTTCTCAGCAGGTCTTGGGGTGCCGGGCTTTTCTAGAAGGATAAGAAGATTCATGAGCTTTTGTTAGCCCTTGTGAAAGCTCATGTCCCACTTCCAAGAGGGTCACAGGCCCAGGGCATCTCCAGACTCATATGTGGCAGTTGGGGTGAAATACTGCGAAGGCTCGGGTGCTCCTCACCCACTTCCAAATCCTCCCCTAGGCAGCAGAGAGCACTGGGAGAGCTTCCAAGATCCCTTTGGAAGAAGTTTAAAAGAAAAGGAAAAAGAAAACCTACTTCTACCCCAGAACAACAGTGCTCTTGTGAGGAGCTCTGTTGGTGCCTAGCACTTTATTTTACTGGTATAATTGTGCCAGAAGAATGTGCATGTTCTTCTGTACTGACATGCCTTTAAGGAGTTTAAGCAGTTGAATCTGTCTTTGAAGAAGTTGTGAAGTGACTTAATTACAATGTCAATGCCACTTCTTAGGGGAAGCATCACAATATAATGGCTGAAAGTTATAGTCAGGATACTAACCGCAGAAATTTAGGGCATTTGCACAGTATCAGCACCATGATAACCTTATCCAAATCATGTTAGTGAAGCATGAAAAAAGAACTGTAAGTCTCTTGTTATCCTTACACCATGGCATGATGTCTTACCAGAAAATCTGATTTAGCCAAAACCCGTGATGCACAGTGGGAAACAGATACAGCTTTTGGTCAGGAGATGGGACTAGATTTACTGTCAGTCTCTCCTTACCTTCAAAGTCACCACTGCACAAGTTTCTGCATCTTCAGGAGAAAGTTGGCCATCTCAGAACAAGCAAAGTGAAGATGGAGATATATAGAAATACCTCAATGACTCTCTGTGACTTGGAATACTTGACTTGCATGGAATGCTATGCATTTTGTGATTTTTTTTTTTTTTAGGAACCATGCAATATAACAGGTCATGAAGGAAAGCTTACAAGAAAGCAAAGTGACTCATTTAGATAGAACGTGGGTGAGACACTAAGATTTGTCCCTTCAGTCCTAGAAGAGGTACCTAAGTAAGGTGCATTTTACATAAAAACTTAAGAAGTCCAGTTCATGCATTACAGAACTCAGCAACTTTAATGTGAGATGCTCACTGACACACAGATGGTTTGTCCCGTGATAAAAGCTGGAGACCTTGCATCCACATAAAGGCAACAAGGGCAAGGACTGAACCAAGATAACATTTTTACAAACACTTTAAAACAAAGGCAACAAGAAAAAAAGTTGTACTGATGTAACATTCTTACAATCACTTATACAGAACAAACTGTCTTCCAAAGGCAACAAGTGCTTGCAGGGGCCATGATTTCCCTGGGCACGGGGGTCAGTCTGTGCTTTCAGTGAGTTCAGTTCACAGCTCTGTCCCTTCCTTTCTGCTCCATCCTGTCTCTGGTGCATCCCATTGTGTACCCAGAGATCCAGTTTTGAGTGACAGCTGTAAACCATTCTTTCTGACAACACCTGCTTTAAAACTTCCACTTTCTTTTTCCAAAGATTTTAATGCTTTTCAGAAAGGTTGGTTCATATCCCCTGTGGCTTAAAGCAGACAGATAGTAAGACTCAAAGTGGTGGGTAGTTTCTAAAGAAATCTGGAACGCCTACATGCTTTTTAATTATATAGCTATGAGCACACTTAATTTAATTAAAAAACAATTACCACAATTTATGATATGAGCACAACTCTTCAGCAAACTGGAATTGCAGCTGAGCTTGCTTTTTAACTCTTTTTTGTTGTTGTTGATTCTGTGTAAAGGATCCTGGCTGATGTTTCTCCTTATGATCAAAAAACAAAAGACAGTTTGTTAGGGTAGGTGCTCTGGCTGTTCATTTCTGAAGTGATATTACCCTTTTTCTCATTCTGAGGCAGGTTGGACAGAGGTGGCAATTTGTTTATTGGACTTAAATGATGTTGAATTGAAAAACAGGAGACGACAAGAACCTCTGCTGAACACTGTGGTGTAAATGAGAGAGTCTCTTCCTGTGCAGACCATTACAGTAGGAGAGATCCCTGCAGGGAATACAGGTTCCTGCTGCATCACTATGTTTCTTGACATTCATTCATAAATATGGATGTGCATTAATTAGTAAAGGCAGGTATTTCACTAGTGCAGGTATGTTATTCTGTTTTTGAAGAAAGTGACAGGTTCTGTTTAACAGAGTATCCACAATAGGGATCTTCTCCCTAATGTTTGAAGTAGGGAAATAGCTTTATAAATAACACCCATGGACTCACAGGACTTTGCAAAAGCTCAAAAAACTTCTCAGCTCACACTGCTCTGACAGTACTAGGCAGAGGTGCAGAATTTCTCCTGCTCCCCACATTCCTCATGACATGCTACAGGTGGGTCTGGTGCCTTCCTTGGGATTTGCTGCCTGGATGAGACCCCTTGGTGCATTCTCCGCCTGATGTTGCCATCTTGCAAAGGAAGTGTTGATTCTGGCAATACCTCCAGTTTATCTGTCACATTAGACATCCAAAATCTGGATCAAAATTCAGTCCCGTGAAAGAACGGAGTAATGTTTCTGGCACATGTAAAATTTTGGGGCACTGGGGGCATTCAGGACCAAGCCGAATAACACTGTGAGGACTGCATTTCTGCTGATCAAAGAAAACAAGAGCAGACCACCCTCCATTTCCCAGTCCCTCCCTCTGCTATTTGACCAGCCTGTTGTGCAGGAAGCGTGGAGTATCCAACTTAGCGGTCACAGTCAGAGCAATGAAACTGATCACAGGATTACAGGAATATTAGCTGAGAAGGACCTTTGGAGGTCATCCAGCTCAACCTCCCACTTGGAGTGGGGTTTTTGCCAACACTGGATCCGGTCAGCTGCGGGTTTGTCTAGACTGGAGTGTAAGACCTCCAAGGATGAAGACACCACAACATCTCTGGTTAGTCTGTTCCAGGGCTGTAGCACCCTCCTAGTGAAGAAATTTTCCTGACATTCAAACTCGAACTTCAAAGGTGAAGTTTGATGCTATCACTCACTACTATATTATCTGCTGATACTGAGATGAGTTGGTCCCTGTTATTTTTGTAACTCCCCCACCATGTAGTTGTGGGTTGTTAGGGTAGGTGCTCTGACTGTTCATTTCTGACGTTATATTAGGCTTTGTCTCTTCCTGAGGCCCTTGTCTTCCCCAGATTAAAGAGTCCCAGCTTTTTCTACCTCTTCTTCTTTTCTCCCTCATGCGCCACAGGCTCAGGACAATCCTGACCACCCTTTGCTGGACCTTACTTCCTCAACATCCTTTCTGAACCAGGAGATCTGAAACTACACAACATGGTACTGCTGATGTTGATAAAATCTCCCACATCTTCTTTCCACAAATGCTGTAGACACGGTGTTGAAAGACTTCCTGAAGCCCAGCAGACTTACATGCACTGTTACTCCCCTTCAACCTCCATAGCCAGGCATTCCATCACAGAAAGCAGTTTTATTGGTCAGGCCCAGTTTGCACTTGATGAATCTTTGACCATTCCCTAGTACATTCCTGCCCTGTTAACATGTTTGGAGAGGACTCAGGAGGCTGTGCTTCCCGCACCTCCTCGGGACCTGAGACAACGCTGACTGTACCTGTTCTCCATCTCAAAGACAGGCACAGCACTGGCCCAGTCCCCAGGCACTTCTCTGAGTCACCATGATTATTCCTAGCTGAAGCTGTCTATCGATCTCAGCTCCTTGCAGTGAATCCCATCCAGCCACATGGATTCGTGTACATCCAGCCTCTCTGAGCAGTCCCCAAAGCTCGCTGCCCCTTCCATCCCCAGCTGTAGGGGCACACACCAAGCTCTGGTGCAGAGAAGAGTACATCAGCGTTTTCTCATCTCTCATGCCACTTGGTTGTCTCCCTTGTCCCCTGGTGGACCACAGTGTTCACTGTGTGCTGCCTCATCTGGGAACAACACACGTGACGCTGCCTTGCAAACCTGCTGGATCTCCAGTGCTGAGTGTGGGAAGCCTGCAGGCACAAGCCTTGGAGAGGGGAAGAGCCTGGGAGCAGAGAAGCTCCCACAGCAGCTTTGGCAGTTGGCTGCAGATCTGAAACAGGCAAGTGGCAAATCTGCAAAGCCCCGAGCAGCTCAGAGACACTGACGTGGGAAAGCTGGGAATCATTCTACTGTACAGCCAAAGAACTAAGGGCCAAGGAGAATCAAACCTCATTCATTACTGCAGCCCCACAGGGTTTCTGAGCTCCTTTCTGATGAATGTAACCTGCAAGGCACACTAAGAGCAGGAAGTCACCAACCTGCTCGTACCTCTAGTTTTCTCCTAAGCAATTACGTTCTGAAGCTACACTTCAGCTAAGGCTGCCTCTTCTGTCGCCATGCAGAGAAATTGAAAACGTGCCAGACACTTCTGCTGCTCGTGGCTCACAAATCCTTAACCCTTGTGCTGACTGTCAACCATATGTGATCTTGGCAGCAGGTCCTGTCCATTCCACACAGAAGAAAGAACTAAAAATAAAAAAAGCAAAAAAACTACTTCAGTACAATCAAAATACAACTTTGTTTTCTCTCAAAAGAAAACGTAAGAAGTTGGTTCAAATGTCTTTATATGCTGTGTGCAAATTTCTCTGCACATCGGTGCTGCTCATACAGAAGGGATTGTGATGTTTTGGCTCAGCATCTCAGATTTGGGTATGTTAAAATGTGTGCAAATCTTCAGCTGGATCTCAGAAGGAAGCTCTCAACAGCTAGAGCCCAACATCAGGCAACATCCTTGCAGCAAGGCACCTATTAATGCAATGAATTTAAGCCCTATTTCCTGTTTGCAACACATCCAACAAACAGACTTCCGTTGTTATTCCAAATGTGCTTATAATTGCATTTCATTTCAGTCCTGTTTTATTTGTACGCACTCCAGCTTAAGGAGGGTCACACGCACTCCCTTGTTTCAAGCACAACCGCTCACCCACATGATGTGGTGTTTTCCTGGATGACTGGAACCTCTGTGAGCAGCTGCTGTTCCCCTCCCACGCAGGCACAAGAGCAGCCCCAGACGCATCTGCAGTGTATTGACCGGTGGGCACAAGCCAGACCTCTCCTTGCACAGCTGCTCCACCTCCTCTGCTGTGCTCAGAGGAGAATCTTTGACTCCAAAGATCTCCCTTGCACACATGGAGTGGGGACCACTGGGAGAACGGCCTCCAGAGGAAGATGCTCAGGTCTGTCACAGTTGTGAACTCATGGCCAGCCTGGATGGAGACCAGCTCCCACACCACCTGAGAGGCACCAGACATCCCCAGCTTCTGGCCTACGGCCAACTCTGATTTCAGTGTGGATGAAGAGTAATGAAGCTTGTATCCATGCAAGACCTTCACAGAGAACACTGGCCTGAGGAATCCCAGACCCTTCCAGGACAGGAAACTTCCTTGCACCAATTTTTGTTCAGGCACCAGTGTGACTTCTCCACAAAGGACTCTGCTCACTGCCCCTGCTGAGGTGGGTTACCATGAGATTGCTGCTTGGAGAAATTATCTGGCTTTGATAAATTTCTTCTGCAAGTCCTCTGAAAACACAAGTTTTTGTGTTTTTTGGTGCTCTGTTCAGCACTGCAAAACCTTTTTTAGCTAAATCTTGTTTTTGGAAGCATCTGAGGTCCTCAGGAGGTTAAGGAATCAGAGCAGCCTTTTAAAATCTCGTTGAGACGTGATTTAGCTTCATTTGAACAGGAAAGTCAGGAAAGAAAAAGGACCTATAAAGACACCCTGGGATGGCAAAGAAAGCTTATAAACTGCCTGTCACTGCACTTCTTATTGCACTCCTACCTTCCTATCTTACCTATCCTATCTACCTTCAAGATAAATCCCACGGCAAAGGGAGAAAAAAATTCCAAGATACAAATAAATGTGAAAAAGGAAGGGGCAACAAAATATAAATCACAGAATCAACTAGGGTGCAAAAGACCTCTGAGATCATCAAATCCAACCTATAACTACACACCACCTTGTCAGCTAGACCACATCATTAAGTCCTTAAACACCTGCAGGGATGGTGACTCCACCACCTCCCTGGGCAGCCCATTCCAATGCCCAATCACTCTTCCTGTGCAGAATTTCTTCCTAATGTCCAACCTGAACCTCCTTTGACACAGCTTAAGACCGTGTCTTCTTGTCCTGCTGCTGGTTGCCTGGGAG
>JAWMRA010000090.1:59426137-59437061 GCA_035584735.1 Pseudotriccus pelzelni | reverse complement strand
TCAATTTTTATAGTTCTTTTCCTTTGCCCTGAGGGAAAAGGGATGGGAGAAGGGGGTTTGCCACTGTGGGTTCGGGCATTTGGCAGGGAGCCAGGTCCAAACTATTACAGCATATGATGAATTTAAGTTGTATTTTAAAATCAACTACTTAAGCATTTAAATTATTTAAAATTAAGTGCAAAATTGGAAGTCCAGTCACAGATGAGGCCGTAGAGTTCTGCTTAAGATAGAAGAGGTCTACCTATGGCAGGCACAGCTGCACACTTTTAAGCTAACTCAGTCTCTCAGCCATGAATCCTGCAGATCTGAGTGACACTGCTGATTAGGTCTGTTTGATCTACTTAATATAAACTCTCTCTTTCTAAGAAGAAGGATATTGACTAAAGCTTTCAATTAAGCAATAAAATATTTCTAATTAGCAACAACAAAAAATTACATGCTTGCTCTGTTTCAGGCACTTTTAAGATCATAGTTTATTTACTGTAGGTAAAAAGTTAGTATACAGATAAAGGTATCCCTTAAACTTTAACTCTAAATTTATATACCATCTAGTATTGTTGCTCTGAATATTAACCAAAAAAAGTTTCTAGACACCTGTAAGCCCCTCTATAAATCTTCATTGTTATGAGGAAAAAAACACATATAAATTGATGGTTAATTTGTTCAATGCATATTTGCACTGTGAAACCAATGGGAAAAAACAAGCAGTGGCAAAGAGACAATAAATTTTTCAAAAGACAAAGTTTTATATATATATTTTACAATAGTGTGCTAATCAGCATAATTGTATACAAAAAATTAAAACATAGCACAGCATCCCATTACAGAAATTTTAATCATCTGAATTGCAGTCATTACTTGCAAACCATTTACATGCAACACCTGCTAGAACTGACTTTGGTTTTTAAGTGTAAAATAGATTGAGAGGTTTAAGAAACAAATATTAATTTGTGTACAACCAAAATTAAAAACTGCATTAAAAAACTGTACTAGTCACAAGCCTCTTCCATACAGGAGGGGGAAAAAAGGAAGAAAAAAAAGTACAAATGATGATAGAAAGTAGTCTCTTTCTATACAGTAATTATCAAAGGCAATGCATAGACTGAGAATACCTGGATTGCAAACTCTGTAGACACTGGAAATAAACGGCTTTCACATACATGCTCTTTATAGGAGGCCTTTCTTTCCATCAAATGGCTGATGGCAAATAAGGAGGACCAGGTGTAAAACTAAGTAGATCTTGCAAAATAATAAGATAAGGTCAGTTGTTAATTTACAATTTGAACTACATATACAATATAATGGAATGTATCCCATCCCAAAGCAGGTTTATGAAACAATTGAACCTTTCAACACTAGCCTTATGGCTCAGTTATCATTTTAACTTAATCATAAGTACACAAGAGACTTGCATGAAAAGTAAAATTTATGGGGCATTTTACAGGAACTACTGTAAAAGCTGCTTAATGGCATTTCTGCTTTTGAAGTAATTTTGTGAGATATAATTGAAACAACATCTGTATATAAAATGTCCTGACAGACACTTCAACATGAAGCTTTGGTGATTTTAAAAGGCCCTTCTTCAATCTGTTAGGAGTTGTACTGCAGAAGTACTGATGCATGCACACATCTGTGTCATCTAAGACTAGTGATCCAACTGCATGCACATTTCCTCCTTGAGGTACTTTCCATGTTAAACCACTTCAATAACAGTAAGATGAAAAATAGACTGAACAAAGTATTTCGGATAACTCAGAACTGAATAGGAAATAGAATGCCAATATGGCAGTAAAAATTTTTTTTGTTGTTTTCAAATGGGAAGGTCTCTCATACCAGCAGAATCCTGTATACAGATACACAGAAAAGGAGGGAATACACCACATAATTCCTATCAAGCAAGAGTTGATTCATCATGTGAGAAGGTAGAAATGACATAAAACATGAATAGTCGATAGAAGAAAAACAACTTGTTTACATGAGAGAAGAGAGAACAGTCTGAACACAGTTATTTTGTGAAAGCTGCTACAACAGCCCACAGAACCTCATTCATATTGGCTTTCATACATTCAACCTCAGGGTCTAAATCCAAAAGCTGCCGCACTCTCTTTGTGGCTAAATCATACTGCTCATCCAGAAGAGGGGCAAAAGCGTTCTCCAGAACATCTGAAGCATGGGCTAAATAAACAAGTGCCAGCAAGCGCTTGTCCATGCGATGGGGGTCATTCACCCATTTGTCAAGAACTGCTTCCTGAACCTTTTTGATGAGGCGCTGTTTGATATTATTGTTGGTGAGAGGGTGGGTAGTCATGTCAAAAAGAAGGAAGTTCTGTTTTTCTGTTGTCAGTACACCTTTTTCCACTAGATTTTTGGCTAACCGTTCGCGGACATTTCGTAGCTGGTAGTGCAACTTCAGTGGGTTCCATGTTTCACCTAAAAAAAGGCAAGAAAAGCACAATAGTCAGACAAGGTTTGTACTATTGCAGTGATTTTTTTTCCCCACTCTGTGGTGCAGGATGAGCTGTCAAACTCATGCAGCTGAGTATTACACTACGACACTGTGCTCCTGTCAGCATTTCTTTCATCCCTGACCTACCCAGACACAGGCACAGAGACAGAAACCAGGAGAGTCTCATTGGAGGAACTCTGGGGTACATTTAAAGTTTGGATGAAACATGAATAGTCAAGCTAAGCCATGTCTTGATTAATAAACTTGTAAACATACGAGAAATAAGCAGTCTCATAAAACAAAACCCAAACCAGTCACGAAGGAAGAGCTTACTTTTAATGATAAAACCAAGCATCTCCCTACAGTCTTGTGCATTTGTCTCTATCCAGCCTTTTACCATTTCAGAGACTGGAAGAAGTGTCATTGTCTTTCTTTTGACATGCTGGTAAGATCATGCACACCCATCATGTGCATTTCTTTACTTCTTCAGGTTTCCATTCTTCTCCCCCTTCCTACCTCTACCAGATGAAACACTGAACTCGCACTGGGTGAGTGCGCATGGAGTGGGTGTCTGCACAGGTAACACATGTTGGGCAGGGCCTTTAATGTTTCCATATTAATTACTTCTAATGCTTTTCGCTAAGGCAGGAGAACTGGGTCCTTCAAAGTGTGTGACCGTGTGTGCATAGAGGAAGAAACTGAAAAAGCACAAAATCAGCACCAACAGCTACTGATAAAGCTACAGCTTTTAGCAATGAGAACACTTCCTTTGCTAAAGAGTTTTCTTAACAGGTTAAAAATTATAATTCAAGATTACCTAACTATTTATCATAAGTATTAAAATCCCCTCCCCAGGTAAAAGACTATGCATTTTAAGAGGCAAAAAAAGAAAGAGCATTAAGCATTTCTTACACAGATAGAGGTTTTGTATAAATGATATGACTATTTCTGTACCAAGCTTTTAAAAAATTTATTGGTTAACATACAGTAACAACTACAACAACAATAATCATAAACCATGGATGACTTCGAGGTGATGGAGAGTGACACTGAATCCAAGTAACAGCCAAGTTCAATAAACAAATGAGGTGACTCCAACTGCAGAGTGATGGGCGGAGAAGCCACCCAGGCCTGGACTACACAAGTCCCTATATATCCCACCCATCACCGAATGTGACTCCTCAGCTGGATCATACAAACACAAAAAAGTAGTTTCCTTACTACCCTTCACCAGGCAAAGACTATTTTCTAGATTTTCTACGTTTGTCATGTGGATGAAAGTCAGTGCTGTGGTGACACCTTGTGACCAAGCTCCTCAATTACACAGACAGATGTTTGCTACATCCAGAGGAAATGTGACATTCTGATCCCAGCTTCTGTATTCCCTCTACTTGCTTCCCTTAAAGGCTATCTTATAAACGTGGGCCTGACAAACTTCACCTTACACATCCATATAAATACTTCCATGATGGCTTTGAACTCATATGTACTGTAAAACTTCAAGCAGCATTCTCCACATTGCTGATAATTATGCATAAAGTAGTTCTTTTCCAGGATGGACCTGGGCCCTAAAGCAAAATTCTAACAGAGTTTATGAATTTATTAAAGAAAACAAAACCAAATAAATGAATGAACGAAAAACCCCAAAAACAAACTAACAAACAAAAAACCCCCACACTGAAATATTTTTCTTCAAAGGGCAGTCCTCTAAATCACAGGAAATGCACAGAATCCTAATGCCATCCAAGAACTAATAATTAATAACCATATGTAAGTAAAAATGATTGATTCAAGCCTTAGCCACAGCACTGATGATAACTATCTTTCCCAGAGCCAAAGCTCAGTGGGGTCAGGAAAACCTTAGCTCAAAGCAAGCCTACAACACTGTTCATTCATTAGCTGACCTTCTGTGAATTAGCCCTAACTTGATGTGCTCTGCACTGGAAGAGAAGGTGAAATGTCAGCACAAACCACGTATCTGGGACAAGAAAAATGAATTGTTTTCTCAGGCTGTAAAAGTGAAGGGGAGCTGAGTGAGAACTGAATGGCAAGGCCCTGCAGCAGCCATGCCCCCTCCTGACAAGGGCTGCCTTGTAGTCCCGTCTCCTGCTGCCTGACAGCCAAGGAGCAGGAGAGGACCTGAGAATGAACTGTTGCTCAAGGAAGGCTGTTCAAGGTGGTGCAGGACGAATGGAAAGAACAAAGAAAACAAGAAAGCAGAGCAAGGTGGAAAGATTTTGCTCTTCTTTGCAGCTCTTACTGCTTGTAAGAACTGACAGATTTAAATGGGCAAACTCTCAAATCTCATCACCCCAGACCTCCCAGTTCCACTGTTGACAAAACACGTTTGTTTTCCCGTTTGCACAACTGAAGTACAACTCCTATCTACTCAAAGGAAGCAGCAGTTTACATGTTTTGTGAAAGTGGACGAACACTGATGATCAATTCTGTCTACAGTTCAGCCTGGAGAAGAGAAGGCTCTAAGGAAACCTTACTGCAGTCTTTCAGTGCTTAAAGGAGGCCTACAGATATTTTAGCATGGCCTGGG
Source organism: Pseudotriccus pelzelni (assembly GCA_035584735.1). Lineage (NCBI taxonomy): Eukaryota > Metazoa > Chordata > Aves > Passeriformes > Tyrannidae > Pseudotriccus > Pseudotriccus pelzelni. The sequence continues at coordinate 59,432,067 of JAWMRA010000090.1, read as the reverse complement.
ACATGAAATAGGTTTTAAAGTGAAGTAGTCAACTGAGATTAGGTATAAGGAAGAAATTTTTTACAGTGAGAGTGCTAAACACTAGAACGGATTGTCCAGAGAGGTGGTGGATGCCTCAACCCTGGAAACATCCAAGGTCACCCTGGATGGGGTCTGAGTGCCCCAGCCTAGTGGAAGGTGTCCCAGCTAATTACAGGGAGGTTGAATTAAATGGCCTGTAAATGTCCCTTCCAACCCAAACCGAAATTATTCTATGCTAATTGACATTTCATTTCTTTTGCAACAACTTACCAGCTTTACAGGAAGAGCTCTGTGCAAAGTACTCACCTTGAAGACTTTGTTTTGATCATCAAGAAGTGTCTCACATTTAAAAATATTTATTACATTTCTTCAGTTAACAAAAAAGACAGAACTCCTGACTACTGTTTCTTTATGACTACTGGCCATATCACCCTCAGTGTTTACATCTGAGCTATGAGTTCCTGATCTCCCTTCTTTACCAAAAACTCTAAAAACTGAATCCACACACTTAGGCTCCAAGCTGCCACTAACCCTCACTTCTAAATACAGAGAAAGGCAGTTACATCTCCAGGGTGCAGTCCTGATTTACTTCAGTCAGTGGAAGGCACCTCTTCCACCGAATTGAGATGTCCTCTGACACTTCCATATAGACCCTTTCTGTACCAAGTCAAATCAAAAGCAACAGTTACTTATATTTGATTAAAGGCTACAATCAACAAGAGACTACCCTAGAGGACAGACTGATTAACTTTTTTGCATACTTTCTCTCAAAAAACCTTACGATATAATCTCTAGTGATGCCAGATAATTAGCTTTATTGGGATAAAAAAAAGCAGATACGTTATGTCCAAGGCTTACCACTAAGCAGTTCAATCCAATTTTGTACTGTTTCAGGAGGCTGGGTCTCTTTTATGTGTTTCAGAGCTTCATCGAGCAGAACATCCCCTGTAGGAGCATCTGACTTGCAAATCACCTAGGACAGAATAAAATGCAGTCAGTATTTTGACTTAATTCATATAGTACCAACACACCCATCAATTAAAAAAAAAATATCTACCTGTTATGAAAAGCAAGGACATTTTTTAAAAATAAGGAGCTGTCTCTTAAGAATACACAACTTTAAAAAAAACAAACCCTAGTTGTTAAAAAAACTAAGGCTCTAATTCAGAGATATATTCAGACTGACGTTATCTGAAATATAAATTAATCTTAATGGACTAAAACTATAGTATTAATAACACACTTAAAACCTAATTTTTTAAAGGATAATTAATCAATTACCCAGCCAGGTCGTTTGCTACTTTGTACAAAAGTACACTACACACTCTTGAATTAGACGGCAGCCTATTTTACTGCTTCAAGTCAAGTCATTCGAAATACTTCAGCTAAACAGTTATAATAATTGAAAAAGAGCTACAAACTGGAAAAGCACAAAAACTACTTCTGTTCTTCCATATGGGGTTAATGGATAAAAATATGTTCAAGGCAACATCTGCAAGTTTTACAGCTCTGAAGAACATATTGCCCCATAATACTGTTCCACTCATTAACAGTAAAAACATCTGTATTAGGGAAAACACATATGTAATAATAAACCCCTTAAGATGCAACAATAAATGTTATTTCATTTTTTTATTTAATAACCTCTAAAATTATTTGGCATTTCCCTCAAGAAAGCACAAGAGAACAACCAAAAAATTTATTCACAGTAAAATTTGAGAATTTGGGTAACTGCTTGTTTATCAGTATAGGTAATATTATAAACCACATAAAAATACAATTTATTTTCTGGTGGGGAAAAATAAGAGCACTAAATGAAAACTTACAGATTAAGCTATCACAGGTCAACATGTTTAAATCAAATCTATCTTTGTTTATTAATAGAAGAATTACTACAGTTTCAAAGCATTTATTAAAATAATTATAATCTGGCAATTTAAGTAGTTTTACAAGTTAGCACTTTATAAGCATCGGGTAAAAGATAACAGGTCATTGACAGAAAAACTAATACATCAACAATCCTTACTCCAAACAGAGGAGGGCAATGCATTTTCATAGGGTCTGCTGATGACACTGAAATGAGCTGCAATGGTAAGCCAACTTCAACCCCGCCAAGATGATCCCCAGCTGATGTACAGAAGTGTACAGAGTGAACAGGATGAAATTAAAATGGATGAAGAGATCTTTGTGACTACCTAACAGGTCATAGCTGGAATGCTACTTCCACTTTAGATGGTCGATACAAAGCACAGAAACGAAGACTTTCAGTAAAAATAGGCAAGAATGGACCAGCCTACAATGCCAGGCTACAAAGTTTATTTAGATCTAAAAAGAGAGTTATTTTTACAAAGAGGGTAACAGAAGTTTAGGGAGCCTACTCTGGTAAATATAAAATATACCAGCTTAGTCTGGAAATACAGAAGATTCAGGGCACACTCTCAAAAACTTCAACAGGCAAATTAAAACAACCTGGTTGTTGAACTGCATTCAGCAGTGGAGAATTTTAAGAACATCTGCCAAGGAGGGACCAGAGAAACCTCACTATCTGTTATTGCATCCAGATTAGATGGACTCCTGAGATGCTGTCCAGGTCTCCATCTTGGGGAGCTGCAGAACACTCCACCATAAACTTCAGATATTCAGTTTTAAGAACACATCTGCATTTAAATCCAGACAATCCCTATTTGAAACTAAGCACACAACAATACATATTTATCTTTCTGATTCACAGGCTTGCACAGCATCACTCAAAACCTTTATTAACCACACATAATTATATTACACATCTTCCAGTTTTGTACCAAGATTTTGAACTTTTGGAAGTGCCTCTTCTTTCATCAGGAGCACACTTCAAGCTGGAATTTTAAACTGCTAGGCTGCAGATATTAATAGGCACCTTTTAGATATTCCTTTAATAATTAGCCTAAAACCAGCCAACTTAGTCATCTTTACTTCTTTTCAAAGCTGACGTTCCAGCAGTATTTTAGTTTCTTTGAAGTGTCTCATATGATTAGTCTCACAGTAAGCTCTGTTACACTGGATCTCTCCACCCTGCTGCAGTTGGTACCTGGTACTCACCATCTCACTTTAACAGGTAAGATGTGAAGTCATCTTTTTAACTTGATTTATTCTTAAAAACAAACAAACTAACTAACTTCACTGAAGAGATTAAAAATGCTTTTAAGTCTAGTACATAAGATTCTTTTTTATTTTTTTTTAAGTTTAGAAAACAGCTTCCCTTGCTTATTGGGGAGTTAAAATACTTCTTTCTACCACTGCAAAGAAGTTTAAGAAGCCAGCATGAATATAATGTACCATGACAACAGAAGCCTAAATATACAGGCAGTTATAGGAAAGAGCTGGAAGGAGCACAGGGGCCTCAATTCAACTCAGGACTCCATATGGTCTTCTGAAGCCACAATGCACAGCTATTTTGTTTCCAAGTTTACCAAGTTCTCTGCAGCCACTTTCTCCTCACTCTGCTGCTACACTGAATATCCACATCGATTTCTTCTGATTATCCTACCCCTCAAATGAAAGTATATCAGTTCACTTCCATAATATTTCTCTTCTCCTTCCCTTCCCAGCACATGGAGACCGGCAATAGCAGAAGCTGCACCAGACATCTGTCTTCATTGATCTGCTCTTTCTTGAAGGATTTAGTGATGAATCCTTCTTGACTAACTCTCTTCAGAGTGGGAAATGAAGTGGGTTTCGGGGATCTCATGAATTGAATCACCATAAAAGATTAAGCATCCACAAGGGGGGCTAAGGTAGAGAAAGAATCAAAGATCCTTGTTCTTGAGAGATGATGGTCTGCAGCTTGACTTAAAAAAAAAAAATCTCTACATTCATATATTTCAGTGACTTGTCAGGTATTAGAATTGCCTGGTATTCATCTACCAAGAAAATTCAAATAAGACAGAATATTTAATTTGCATTTTTCACAATGAAGTTTTGCAATTCAGCAAAGCTAAAGATTAAGCCCTTTTTGTGCTGATTTTTAAGTTAACTTCATTGTTTAGTTTTAATACAAAAAGTCACTCATGCATGAATTGCTCATAATTGTTAGCAATAAAATACTTAAGTAAATCTGCCAAGGATTTGTTGGGATTCCTTTTGCTTTTAAGAACTCTGTTTATTTGGTTTGGTTTGCCTTCTGAAGCTCTGAGGCAATGTGGAGCACCATTTTCCATTTGCAAATCTCAACATTCAATTATTTGTTTCTAAAATTGATCCCAGTAGATAAAGGTCCAACACAATGCAGTGACTACATACTCTTAAGCCAAATTCATAAGGATGTTTCAATGTATAAGACACTTGATCCATTTTCAAAGTTTCCCTATGTCCACCAGGTCCTTATGGACTTTTTTCTCAGTCTTATTTTGTCTCTCCATGGCATTCCATCATGGATTTAATGCAGCTTGATCCACGCTTAAGTTCTGTCTTAAACACTGCAAAATACTATGAGCAAAGATCAAGTTGATATAAGGCTTGAAGCGGAAATCATTACCATTCCTGTAAGTTAACTGTATGACCAAGGCCACAGCTGGCTGGATATAAATCCTCACTACTGCCCTAAGAACTGGTTCTACCCCTCCTCCTGCCTGCACCTCATCACCTGTGCCAGCAGTGCAACCTCTGCCTGATGACAAGGTCAAGAGAAGACTTCCAATACAAACTAAACTGATCAAAATGAATTTGTTTTCAGCCAGATGGGTTACGTGGCAAGGCTGTGCAGAATAGTAACAACTTGAGAGACTCCAGTAAGTCTCTTCACATGGACATGGCTACCCTTCCCAGCTTCATCATAGGCTGAAGTGACTGAAGCCTAAAATCCTCCCTTCAGACCATGGCTTGAAGATGCAGGGTTTTGATTCACAAATCAAAGCTTTGAGTTTTAAGGAGGTTTCATCTTCCCACTAAATCTAAAGATGGACCTGGGGCAAGGAGAAAGAGGGATCTCCTGAGAGGCAGAAGCTACAGAAAACAGTATTGCCAGGGAATCACAGCCTCGGGTATATTATTAGACAGCTCATTCCACTCACTAAGCACAGTATTTAATTTACAGTCAAAGCCAAGGGCATGGTGAGCAAAGTCTGCACAAGCAGGACAAGGAGGAGAGAGTTGAGGCACTTAAATCCATCCAACACAGAAACAAGACTGAAAATTGGTGTTAATGGAATGCTTCAAATAAAGTACAAAACAGCACAATTATTTCTAAATTGAGGGAAGTGGTGCAATTATGAATTTTATTTGCAGGAAAATTTACAGTTTTAATTAACAACTTTTTCATAGAATCCTCCTGCCTGAAAAAAAAAAGATATCTCAAATGCCTTACAACAGCAGAAAGAAGAAAACCTCCACTATTAGATAGCTTTGAGATTGCTTTAAACAAACACATCTACCCACCCCCAAAACCACATGATAAAATTTTAACAAAAACACCGAACCACAAACAAAAACCAAACACAACCAGGACCATCACAAAAGGAGCAAATAATTTTGCTTGTATTCTTTAGTGTATATACACACAGGTTATTTTTCCATTTTCCTAAAAATTCGAACAACCCCACAGTTAATATTTCAAGTAGATAGAGCTGACATGGTTTGCACTGAATGAAAATAACTCCTAAAGAACATTACTGAATGCCTAAGAAGCCAAAAGCTCTGGAGGAAAAAAAAAAATGTGCAAACTAATCAATGCTGAATATGCTTAAATGGGGCTAAAAGAAGAAGGTGCTGTTTGTCTGAACAGAGCTTCAATTTTTCTGAAGTGGAGGAAGCTGGGGGAATGCTGGGGAATGCATAAGCTTTCCTTAAAATTTCGCAAAAGATAATATTGACTGGGAAATGTGCCATAAGAGAATTTATTTGTGGTGGACAAACAACATTTGACTACGTTTTCA
>JAWMRA010000090.1:59406106-59426127 GCA_035584735.1 Pseudotriccus pelzelni | reverse complement strand
CAAAAATTCTTCAAAGACTGTGACTTTGCACATTCTGTACAAAGGAAAAATCCAGTGGTAAAAGTAATAAATAAAGGACTCAAATATTCATCCTAATTCAATAAAGGACCTTAGAAATGTGGCTTTTTTAACAGTCAGGGAGCACAACCAATTTAACACACCAGTCACATGTTTAAACTACATACATTTTCGTGTTCTCAGGGGCCCCAGGTACAAGGATGGCTTCCTTCCCATGCACTGCAAGCACAAACTGCAGCATTGTGTAGACCAGAACGGCTGGCTCGCAGGACACATCTGGCAGGCTGTCAGTTATCCCTTCCTTTCAGCCTCAGCCCACATCCCACCAGCATTGCAAAACCCAGTTCCTACAGCAGATCGCAGCCGGTGCTCCTGGCTCCCCGCAGTAACTGCTGCCACCCCACCCGGCCAGAGCCACTGCCAACAGGAATCTCTTGGTGCAAGACTCCCAACACTACTAGGAACAAACAGGAGCACAGAACAAGTACCGAAGATTTTCCATGGAGCTTCATCTCACCACTGAAACACTTTCCAACTGCACATCCAACTTAGGTCACTACTCAGAATCATTATTCTCATGTAAAGAAAAAAAGAAAATCCAGTCTCTTTCTTAGAACCAGCTAAAATTCAGAGCTCCTGTATTGCCTGAAGTGTGACACAAGTAAATGTGATCATTTTCCTCCACTTACCTTTCTTGTTAACAGACTTTTACGCCTCATTCCACAAGCCTCCAGCTGAAGACGCCCCCGCAATGCCAATTCGATTAACATGCAGCCACGCAATCCTGAGGAGATGCAATCATTCCAGAAAGATGTGTAACCCTGTGAAGAATGAAACACAGTCAGATATCTCCTCCATCTCCACCTGAAAGCAAAGAGTAAAGGGCCTTACTAAGTTCTCTAAGCAGTTCTCCTGCCTTTCATACACTTTTGAAGTGGCATCACTAGTCAGCAGTTCCTGCCCTGAAAACATGAAAGAGGAACAGACTCATCCTCTATTAGTTTTGACACTCAAGTCTCTGCTCTTTGAAGAACAGGGAAACACCAGGAAAATGACACAGAACGAAAGAGGGTGATACCAAGAACTGTGAGGTATAAAGTGTAGGTTACACGTGGTCACAATGAATTTACTGTATTTTTAAGACATCAAGCATTTGGCTTTACTAGCTCATCACAGACTCATCTGAGTTTAATGAGAAACATTAACATGATTTTAAATGCATAAACAACATGGCAGTGATAAGGCAACAATAACCTGAAAATGGATACTAAGTAAACTATGGAGTATACTGGAAACAGAAATGTATCAATCAGCTCAAATCACAGAACTGATTTTTTTTAGTAAACTAAAAGACAAAAGTTTTTAAAGAAATACTTGGAATAGCTACATAGCTACTCCTTTGTCATTTAAATCCTTTGAAAACATGTATTTTTAAAGCTTGAAGCATACAGTTCTTATACAAACTGCAAACCACACTTATTCTATGAAGCATATCACATCTACCATGCTTTTTCATCTCTACTTCTGCACTGATAGCTGTCTGCTTAAATGGCAGAAGAGAGCATTTAACTCACTACTTTACTAATGAGTACCTAGAAAATACATGCACTGACTTTCATATTCCACTGTTCAACACTTATGACTCCAAAAATTCTTCTAAGAGAATTCTGTTTTACCTATAGATTAGCCAACAGTGTTCTTGCACACTTTTCAATACTTGGGTATCTAAGACAAAACAGAATCATTGAGAAATGTTTTGGTTTTTTGAGAAATGTCTGTAGAAACACTTCATATGATCCATAAAGCACTTTCAAAACTCCTCTAGTGATGCACTTCTGAAAACATTCACTTTGAGATACTTTAGAGAAAAGTGTTGTAAACAAGACAAGGGGTGGCGGGGAAGGGGTCAGAGAGAGCTCTCCCTTTCATAAAATTTATCCTGATCAATAACAAAGACAAGCGTAAATCAACAGCAATTCAACTTTATTCTATTTGCAGATAAAAGCTGCCAATATATACAGATACAAGACACATACATCCTAAGAACACTGAACTTACAAACCAGTTCCTAACTAATGCCATCAAGATTTCCTGGAATGTGTAGACTTGCTTCCACTTCCCATTTACCTATTTTCAAGAGCTGTATTATATAGATGACCCATACTTCTGAAAAGTCTACAAAAGCCCTGAAATCTCTGAAGTAATTGCTGAAATATGCCACAGATGTTTATTTAAAATGCCGTAAATATGAGGTTGGAGAGGCATTTGAGAAGTTATCTAACCAGCCTTCCACTGGAGTGTTGACACTTGGAAAGTATCAGCTACTCCTATACTGCCACACTGTAATTAGGATTTTGGTTGGCACCAAACGTTTCTTCGTGCAGTGTTTGCTTGAGGGGGAAGAGATATGACTCCCACATTCTATTTCCAATCAGTTTCTTTGCATAATAATTTTTGAAATTAGACAACACATAGGCAGACTAAAAATCTACTGCACAAACTCACAGGCACAACACATTTATACTTCTTTCTATTCACAAACGGTACTATACTATTATGCAAACAATTGAAGAGCTGATGTTTCTTCCCCTTTGTTTAGTCATGAAAACTGAATTTATTATTTAAATTAGTAGTTTTCAATGCAGAGATATTAACTACACCACTCCCTGCAGCAATTACCAGATATAAATTCCTCTTCCCCAGTAATTAATCAACACAGGTGGCCACAGGCTGTGGGTTGTTGAGAAATACAGGACTGTAAGATAATTCAGGTTCAAAGTTACTACAGGAGATCTCTAGTCCAACCCCCTGCTGCACTCAGGTCAAGTTGCTCAGGGTTCTATTCAAGCAAGTCTTGGAAAGCTCCAAGAATGGAGACTGCACAACCACCCAACAGTTTTTAATCAAGTGATTCCTAAAGACAGCTCAAGGAGATTATATTCTTCATAAATGGAACTGCTTGCTCTAGTGGGTTCGATGACATTAAAGTTATGAGAATACAAATTGTGTCACCATCTTCTTGTTTTCCTTTTTTATCTCTTTTCTTCCAAGACGAGTTTGCAGGTTCCTTCCTCTAGAGAAGCAACATCTTATTTTCATAAACAGAGACTGCACTGCTACTAACAGAATTAGGAAGGACATATGTTACAGTCTGTGTAATCCTGAGAATTCTTCAATCAATTAAACTTATCTTTCCAGATTGTTCAGGTAGATGAACTGATTGTTTTTGACACCTACTGCAAAGATACCAGACAATCAAAGGAATCTTCAAAGAACATCAGTGTGCTAAATATTAGTTTAGCACACAATAGTCTAACTCATCCTTTAACTCACCCTTCTTGAATTACATGAAACTGAAGACACTTACCTTCAACTCTGCAAACACCCTCTTGACACCTACTTTAAATGACATACAGGGTAACTAGAAAAAGGTGCACAAAAGAGAAACAAAGGGGTGGATAATAGTAACAATAATAATAAAAGGAGGGGCAGAATGGCAGTATAGAATAATGCACTTTATTATTTGTAAAGGAAACAAGGCCTAAAAGGTGGTAAATGAAGCCAGCTCATAGGTTAGAAAAGTCAACGGCCAACTTCTTTCCTCTGTTTCTATTCAACTGTTTTTACTGGGAGCTAAAAGTTTTTTAAAAATCCTTTAAAAACCAAGACTGATAATGAAGTTTGACAGACAGCAATGGATCTGTAAACCACATATGGACCAGGAAGCTCCAGCTGAAGTCAGTGTAAGCTGGAGGAGCTGTCATTCCCTGAACACCACCTGGCCGTTGCTCGTTACAGCTTATGGAACAAGATAGGGATGTGGATTTTAACACTGTTGTGTTATTCCAAACCCCTAACAGTCTCAAAACACCTGACTGAAGATCAAACACCACTCTTTATAAATGCAACTCATTCCACTACTTAATGCTCTTAAACAGCTTTTAAACAGTTTTCTCACAAATACAACACTGAATATTTTTACTTTATCCATCTTCCTGCAAGTCCTATAGTTTTATAAACTTCCTAGCTCAAAGAAACACTTATTTCATTAAAGTTGCTAAACAGCAGGGGGGAAGACTTACAAAGCAGGAAATTATTTTTATCTGACAGCAATCACACCAGAATAACACTTTAAGCTATGAATAGCTTGCAAGACAAAATTTTAAATCTACAATGACTCAAAGATCAAAAGAATGTTTACAACTGTCATGTTTATTTACACAAACACAGCATTTTTCACCAGACCTGACCTAGAAACTTTCCGATAAAAACTAGTTTTGCTAGACAAGCATAAAGGGAAATAAGAATAAAGTTTACACCAAAAACTTTCTACTTCATTAACTTCGAAAGCTCAGATTTTCCACCCAGGCATGGCAAAGCACAGAGTTAGAGACTAAGATCCTCTTTCTGCTTTAAGAACAAGTTATTCAAAATCCATGTTCATTAGGCCATTTCTTTCCCACCACCTCCTGAGGCATTTATTCACTTTTTCCTGTTCCCATTCCTTCTACTCAATTTCCAGCTCACACAGGTCTTCCTGTTCAGTTATCCATTAACCACTTGAAACTCTCACGTATTAAACAGCCGGTTGCCTAACAAAGGCCCTTCCCTTCCACTTCCTGCTTTTACCTTGCCTCTTTATATCCATAAGTTACTCAACCGATTTTTTAACTCAAAGACTATATTTTTTTTTCCCTTAAAAAAAGGTTTAACTCTTTATCTCTGACCCAGTAAGGGACTGCAGCAATGACCACTATAATTTAATAAGCACGTAAAAAATCAGAATGACAAGACTAACATGACCAGATGTGCCTGAAGGTATTTGGTGACAAAGATGCCATTGCTTTTTACATGATCAAGGCTGCTTTAAGACCTGCAAAAAACTGCAAAAATCATTTCATGTAAGCTCAGAACAGCCACAGAACCTTCACAGAGCAGCCATTCTCACATTGCTCTACTCAGCATCCAGGCCACTGTTACACTAGCTATATTTGAAACAAGCAAAAATAAAAAATAAAATAAAAACTTAATAATAATAATAATAACAAACAAAACAAAAACCCAAACAAAAATACCCCACAGAACAAACATCACTATTTTCTGTTTCCCAATTAAAAGCCACCCAGTGAGTAACAGTGCAAAAAATGCAATTAAATTGCAGATGGCATATTACATTTATATTGACAGAGAATATAATCTTGTAATATAACCATGAGAGAATATAATCATGTAATCTTTAATGGATTACAGAGTGAAGTTAAAAAACCCCAAAACTTTCTTAATAAAATAGAGTAGAAAAGACCAGGTAATCTTTTAGTTATGTTGTTTTATGCATCAGTTACTAAAAATCTCTTTCTGGAGAGAAGAGATACACGTTCTCTCTCCACTTCTTCAGTTAACTCAGAATAGATGAGCAGCAGTTCCACTATATCTGGCACAGATCACATAAGAGGACGGAAGAGTGAAAAACCCATGAAAATCTCACAGATTCAAGAGAAAAGTAGAGAAAAATGCTTGAAGAATACAACCCTGAGGCTTCAAAATACACACATGATAATGTAAATAAATAAAGAGTATTTCAGAGAAAAAAATTCAGCAGGCCCTACTTGGATGACACAAGATAAGAAAAATAAGACTTCTCAAACTCTCTGGACTTTGTTATTACTTTTATTACTTCTGCAGAGATGACATTCAAGCACTGTGTTGGGGTAGCAATATAAAAGCTCTGAGACATAAAACTATTGGTTTGTTTATACACAAAAAAGGTGCTGAGCTTCCCGAGACAAGGGTTTCTTGCTATCTCTTCTTTCCAGTATATGGCAGACTATTTTTATGGTATGTTCTCAAAAAACAGAGATGACAGACTAGAAAGTATTCTGTGCTTGCTGGCATCATGGGAAATTACTGAAGACAATTATCTCCAGGTTCAATCAGTTGCCCTCGCCAAACATGCACGCCAGTAAAACGAAAATACATTCTGGAGATCTGTAAAACACACAAGGTCCAGTTCTGCTCAAGTGAAAACAAGAAACTGTTGTCAAGGGATGTATCATCTGAGATAGACTAACTAAAGTGAATGTGGAACTCGGAAAAAAAAAACCTTTCAAAGCGATTTCAGGCCATCTGTTGGATTAGACAAGGTAAATTGAGTCATCTGCTGGTATAAATTATATATGAACTGATTTTCATGTTGAATAGCACAAAGACCCTACTTATGTCTAGCATTCACACAGCATGTGTCACAAAGGGTGAATGTGCTTGCTTACTTTGCATAGTTATCTCAATTCTAAGACTCATGTTTTGTACATACATAAATTCAGAGACTTTTTCTTAGAGGTACTAAAAGTGGCAGAGAGAAACACCAAGGGGGAAAAGACAGGAAGAGAAACTGAGGACAAAACAATATCCCAGTGTTTAATTGTTTTGCCAGCACAAGCATTTCTTCCAAAACATCACTTTTTCCTTGGAGAGATTAATTTCAGTTTTAGCGACCTTTCCAATCAATGTCACCACATCTGGTTTTATCCACACACAAAACCATGTAATTAGAGAGAGTACACCCTCCCCCATGTCTTCATTTTTAGCCCTTTGAGGACTAAACCCAAGAAAGCTCCAACAAAGCCTGAGCTGCTGCTGAAGACAAAGTATTTTTTCACTCCACAGCAGCACATTGCTGTTCTCTCTCTTGAGCCCACAGCAGCATTTGTCTAGTCAGCCAGATGTGAAAGTGTTCATGTCTGAGAGCTAATGGTCAGTTCCCTCCTCTGATCCACCATGCTGGTGAACAAACTTCAGACACAGGGGAAAGGGACAAAATGTGATTGGGACAGACAGCAACAGGCAAGAGCACCCCTTTTGGTGACGACCCACACCTCAGTGGGCAAACCACATGCAAAACCTGAATAGTTTTCATAACATGAATCCTTACAGATAAAACTGTTCACTTAGTCTTTGGGATAAAGAACTGTGAGCAAGAAAAAACTAACTGGACACTATTGGTGTACCTGTACTGAAGCCATTCACGGGCAAAATCTGCTCAGAAAATATAAAAAGTATAAAGCTTAAGGTATCGTGCATTATATTCATCATTACTTTCAGATCCCTGCTTTGGACCTTGACAGTGATTAACCTGATGATCAAAAAGTTATATTATTTAAATCTGACAGGACAGCAGTAGCATCCCTTTCCAATTCTCAGAAGAAATGGCAAGTTCTTTCAGGCCTATTATTAACTAACACAAAGCACAGACAGAACATAATAATCTAAAATCATTGTCTGTCACCCATTTGAAACCTACTGCAAAAGGCAGGCAGAGACATTCTATCTCAAAATATGTGCTGTGGCAAGTTGAATTTCATAAAGGACTTACAATTGCAAAAGAACTGTCCATTTTTTAGTCAAGGAGTTCCTCTCTGAAATAGTAGTTTTATTATCTACAGGAGGACAGCTGGGGAGGACAGAAGGAAAGGACTAACAGCACACACTGTCCAGGTGCATTGCAGCAGGTTAAGAGTTATTAGGAACTCTGATCTGCCCCAGTTTTCATGTCAGGTGTCTGCTTCCTTCCCCTCACATCCTATCTCCAGCCTAAGAGAGGGTACCAAGCAACTTTACAAATCTGCTTCACAGCTGTCACTGCTGATAACAAACACTCTCTAAAAGTATTTTGGTTTTAATGAAGAGACTAAAGAGCACATGGCTATCATATTCCCAAAAAAGGCAAGAACCATCCTAATATACTGTTTCCTTTATATAGTGTCTCTACAACTACTAGTATTACTTTGGATTTTTGAAAGCACTTACATCACCTGAAGAACTTCTACAACACATCTCCTTAAAGCTATTCCCAAATCCAAATAGGCAAAATACTAAATAAGCAGGAAGAATAGGTAAAATGTAACAAAAGGGGTTATTATAACTTATGTTTTAGCACAGAATTTTAATCCTTTCTGTTGACCCAAAAGCTTAATTTCAAGAATTCCAAATGTATCTATCACCAGCACTCCTCTATGACAGAAACACTACATCTTCTTCAATTAAATGGAGGTAACAGCTGACAGTAATTGGACACTGGTTTCCAACACCCACACATAATTCTGTCAATCCTATCCTTTTTAGAAAGTAAAACTGCTGGTTGGAACTGCTGATTGCTGGAAAAAAAATTGTCTGATATTGTTACAGGTAAGTAAATCTCTTCTTTGTGATAACACAACTATAAGCAGAACTCCAAAATCAGTAATTGAGTTACTGCAGTAACTTTATGGATTCTTTAGATAGAAAAAACTCTTAAAAGTTAGTAGTTTAGGAACATTATAGTTCTATAAGAAACAACTACTACACATTTTGAATCTCTTGAGTGGGGTGGGAGTCAGCAAAACGGTTGCCACGGATGCTTAATTTAATATTGAGCATATTTCACAAAGTATTTGTCCAACAAATCCGACACCTGACTTTTTCAGTCAAACCTAAAAGCTTTAATCACATAATTTTTAGATTATACCTTAAAAATAAGGTACACTTAAAATTTCTTCCAGCATATTGATGCAAGAAGCTTCACAACATAACAATAAGCAAACCTGAAACTTGCCTTCATTAACCTTCATACAGTTGGTCTAATTTGTTAAGGTCTCTCTGCAAGATCTCTATGACTTTCAGGCAGCCAACAGCACGTCCTCATTTAGTGTCACCAGCAAACTTAATAATAAACGATTAAACCAATAATAAAAAACAAGACACCCAAAACTTGTGAATGATAAGAAAATATTCAAGTAAAACATCTACTAGAGGAATACTGCGATTTTCTCATGTGTCAAAGGAAAAATAGTCAAACTTCAAGTCATTTGCGATTAAAATAAACTGGAATCCTCTTTACATGAGATTACAGGTATTTGCCAAACTATACCTAACTAGCTCTTCACTGGAAATCTGGCAGTTCAAGTAAGCCATCACTTTCTCAACACAGAAGGAAGCTATGAAACTTTTGAACATTAGTATCTGTTTAAGAAAAAAATGCCAGCCAGAGTATAGCAGTGTTTATTACTGGTATACTACAATGTGAGGGCTTTGATGTCTGACTCCAGTCCCTCTTGATTTCCTCTTTTGATGCAAATGAAATCATTAGCCATTTTACAGGACTTAAGTTGTACTCTAGTTATAAATAGAAGATAAGTTAGTGAGGGAAATCCCTGAAGTGTTCTGACAGTCAAATACCAGAAATCCTTCAGGAAAGCATGCATACAGATTCCACACAGTGCAGTGCTGTTGACAAGAAACTTGTCAAGTATTTTATTAACCTGCCACTGTATTTAAGAATAAATAACAAACAGCAACCGCTCTCAACTGCTGAAAGCACTAAAGCCAAATGGTATTGCCCACTTTTTCAAGCACATACACAGGCATGTATTACACAGACACATCTCTCATTAAAATGAAGATAATAAAACCCCCTAATTTTGCTGAGGACCAGGCAACTAACACATGCACACTGCTGAACCCCTATGAGACATCTGATTAAATCAACACTTAGAAGCCCAACTTTTATCATGATTAAGTCTATATACAAGCAGATAATGACTTCAAATATTTGCATGGCTCTTGCAAATCCACCTTCCATCAGGATCCAATCTCTGTTCTCTATATTGGTGCAAAATAAAGATGTATTTAGTTTGTTCAATAACCTCTGATTTCTACAAACTGATTTCTACTCTACCAGCTATTGTCACTGAGTGTAAAATCTGACATTTATTTGAAAGAAATGTTTAACTAGAACTGGTGCCTACGCCAGGTAGGCACTCAAAAAACCAAGTCTTCCCACAGCAGCAAGCCAACAGAGAAGGATCTGAAAAACTGTTCAGATCCTGCTAACATCCCAGAAGCTTACAGCACACACCTTGTGCATACTTAGTGTCTCCTAGTGGTGGGCTGACCCTGGCTACAGCTAAGTCCCACATAACTGCTCCGCCAATCACCTCAGCAGGATGGGGGGGTGAGAAAAGGAAGAGCTGAAGTGAAAATGCAAAACTAAGTGATGCAAAACACTTGTTCACTGCCTCCCACACCCAGACTGATGTCCAGGCAGTCCCCAAGCTATGACCACCTACCACTGGGGTACCCTTCTGGTCATCTGGGGTCTGCTGTCCTGGCTGCCCCCCTCTGTACACCCCAACCTACTGACCCTCAGGGGTGGGCAGAATGAGAAACAGAGGTGGCCCTGACACTGTACAAACACTGTTCAGCAGCAGAAAAAACAGGGGGTATGTTATCAACACTGTTTCAGTCAATAATCAAAACCACAGCACCATACTGGCTGCCCTATGACGAAAATTAACTCAATTCCAGCCAGGTCCAGTACACTTTTCTTAAAAAGCGTAGGAAAAACCTAAATCTGCTAAGTCTTTCTAATACAGACAAAGCAGGCCCATTACTGGCTGACTAAATAATAGCTGGAGGTTTCACTAACTTTGACTACCTAGGCCACATCAATTAAAACTATAATTCCTTCCTCCAGGCTTAAACATACAGTGTATCTGCCCTCAAAGAAAACAGCTACCCCCCTCTTCCATCTGTTCTTCCACAACAGTCACAGTTTAAAACACTGTGCGAAGCTCTGTTATTACAAATCTGCGGAGCTGCACAATGATTAATTTTGAGGAATCTACATTTGGCCATTCGATGTGGATGAACTTCCAGAGTCATGTCTTGGGTCTCAGAAAAAAAGTGTACATAATGGATAGAGATTCCTCCTTTCTTTGTCTAAACCTCTCCTAGCTTCCTTTCAGCTTGTTTTTTTCCAAACAGGTTTCTCACTTGTTTCACTTGTAGAGGTGCAAACAATTTTTAATAAACAGAGTATCTCATAATAATATGATGTCAACATTTTCACTGTGAGATTAAAAAAAAAAAAAATCCTCTTACTGCACTGTTCTCACAGTCAAAGGAACAAGTTCATCCAGTTGGTACTTAACACATACCAACTGTGAACTAAAATTCTCAGCCACAGTCTGCAGGAGCTGCTACAGTAGAAGTCCCATTTAAATATCCAGCGCAGGCAAAAGAGTTGTTGTTAGCCCTTCCTAAGTGATTAATGTAGACAGAACACCCACCTGGCATTTACCTCAATCTAGACAATAAGTGTTACACACCTGCCTTCTCCACTGCGAAATACAGAAGACATACTGAAATTACAACACAATACATTTAAATGCTTCTCTTGTGGTAGAACTGTCCAATGTGGAAGTGTCACAGTAAAGTCAAGTGTCTGCTGAAATAAAACAAATGAAAGTGCAATGTGCTGTGCTGTAAAAAGCTCCTGGTATAACCCATGTACAAAAGCCTGGCAGCCAAGGACTCTGTAAATAACACAAGCACATGATGCTATCTAGCAGGACCATAAAGGCAGATGACTAGAAAACGTATAGCAAAAAAGCAGCTTACAAGTGCTTAAGAGTTTCAGCAATAGAAGATGTGCAAAAAGCCCAACAGACCAATTTCCCAGTGTGATGAATAAATCCTGTAACATCCACAAATAATAAAAGAGCTTTGAGTGTAACACCTCTCCAATTATAAAGATCTGGCTCACAAGGAATATTATTTTATTAACTCAACAGTCCGTCACAAACAGGGGGTGGGGGGAAACAAAAAAATGGTGAAATGCAGTAGTTTAGTGTAGGATATTCTGGGGTGGGAGGGGAAGACTTGGCATGCACAATACTAGTGATAATACTGCACACCTTTGGACTCCTACTCATCTGGGCTAACATGCAGTGCATTCAGAGGAAGAAAACAGACATGCGCTATTTTATGTGTAACCTCATAATTTTTATGTGTGAAAAGTGTACGTGAAATTACTCTGCAGTAACATTTTATGAATATTTCTGAAAGAAAGTAAGTTACTGAAATATATCTAAGACCTGTTTGCAAGCCAGGAAAAACCCAAGTAAAAGTGGCACGTGGCAAGCTGACATTTTTCCTTCCTTTACTGAGAGTTATAAGAAAGCTTACTGAGAATATTGTCTATGCAGAGGAAATCAAGCCACACTTTTACTCCAGACTAGCCTGCTGTTTCTCCAGTAATGCAACACAGAAGTGAATATGTGCTGCAGTAATTATTTGTTCTGTGAATAAGAAAGTCAATCTTAAATATACAGCCTGTAGCACTTAGTCTGGTCAATTTAGCCTTGTAAGGAAGTCCCGTTACATGGAGCCTGACTAACTGAGACAAAAATGCTGCAGTACTTGAATTACATCAGGATCAAAGAACACCTGAAAAAATATAATTAGTTCTTTAATATAAAATACTAGTTTTCAGTTTCATTATTATTTCCATTCTAACAATAAACAGCAATACTTTGTTATCTATACTTCAAGCAAAACTTTCAATTTAAGGAGCTTGCTATAGGCAGAGGCAGAAGAGTTATGGTGTGTTTTTACAAGCACTCTAGACTTAAAGCTTTGTTTTTTAAGAGCACTTCAAAAAACTGGAAAGCATCACTAGAAGGGCTTTGACAATACTTTTGTCTTTGCCCTGCAGCTTGCCATGAAAGAAGGGACTACACTGCACTCAAAGTTATCCACAGAAAAATAATACAGATTACAGATTAGCCATGCTGTAAGCGCAGGGATAACCACACCAACTGCATGCAGTTGCTCTGCAATCAGCATATCCTCCAAAGAGCCCCAAAGCAGGATTTATTTACTCAGCAGCACAGCAAAGAGGCACTTTACTGCATGCTGTAGCAACCAGAACTGGGGTACTCCTCCTCTCACACCTCCTATCTTCTCCTAGCCAGTAACTTGTGCATGGACATGAAATGAAAAAAGACTAAAAAAGGTGGGTAACTACGAAAGAAAGGATTTTTCACCACAGACGTTACACACTTTGTTGTTATTAGGCCCTGAACATTCGAGAAAAAGCACGTCTTTGTCCAAGTTTCAACACATTCATACATCATTCTTCAACTTCAATGCGAATGAATTCCCAGTGGACGCCTCTTCATGTTACACTTGTTTGTCTCAGAAATTTTCCAGCAAAACTTGGGCGCTTCTGAGTTGACGTTCAGTCTGTTGCAGAAACTTTTTTTAACAAGGGGGAAAAAAAAATACTGAAAGGACAGCAAGACGACCTTTTAAAAACTGATCACTTATTACACAGGCAAAAACTCTCAAACTTCTGAATTGTGAGTTTCACAAAGTCAAATCTTAAGAGCAGGAAAAATGCCAACCACATTTTTGAATGTTTTCAAAATTCCTATTTCACCTTTCACAAAAATATTTTTAGAATTAAAATATAAAATTAGAAACAAATCCAGACACATTTTTAAGAAGAATAAATATGCTACATTTGAACCCATTTCTGATCAAGACAAAATAGCCCATCTGAAGCAGGCAGACTAGCTCCCTAATATCTTATTTCAATAAAATGAAAAATGTCATAAGCAGCAGACCTTCACATGAACTATTTGGACGTAAAGCCATGCTGCAAAACCAAATCTTCAGCAGTAAATCAAGTTTCTGATGGGCAAACATAAATAACAAAGATCCAAGATAATTTCTATCCCTAACAAAGAGATTTAACATTATTTCACTCCCACAACTGACATTTCAGTCTTCAGCTAAGGAAGGATAAAAACCCCAGGAAATATTTACTGCTGCAGTAGACCGCAGTACCCAGCTATTATTTCAGCATACTTCATGCGAGTATTCTTTCTGCAAACAAGGAATTAGTTACAGATCAAATAAATATTTTATATTAGTAGGTGCCAGGTCTCTCTAGCTGCTCCAATTTGTTTAGCTCTGGCAACTGTGTACAGGATAGAACGAGCACGGAGCTAGAATAGATTCCTGACTAGTACTAGGAGAGAATTTCAAAAAGCAGAGGGGAAAAAAAAAACTGCACATGTACAAAAAACTTAAATGAACTTCAGCGGAGCAACGGTTACATGGCACAGCCATCTGGCAACCTCTCAGTTTTTATGGGACTGAATTACGAGATGTCTAGGGGACTTTAATGAACAAAAACAAACTACCCTGTACTCATCTCTTAGCTATCATTTCTTTATAAGCTATAATCTAACTTTTAATATTTATTGCTCCTTTCTTTTGGGAGCAATGACCTCAAATGCTTCAGTAGTTCTACACAATAAGTCCCTTTTGCTGTGGCTTTGACCTATCATACCACACATAACACTATTTTTTTACCTAATACAGCAAAGTGGTTTACTTCAGTGAGTGTTTGCTATTCCTATAGCAACAGGCTACTGCTCTGCTTTTAATGGATGAACATGACTCCCTTTCCCAGGCAAGTTTCTGAAGGGTTTCCAAATACATGTAGGTGTTCTTGTGACGCTTCCCTGAAAAACTTTAGTAACGCATTTTCTTGCGGTTTATTACCTACTCCTCCAAGGACACAGCATCTGTCATGTTATGTAAGCATGCACATATTCCAGCACATATCCCTTACCTTGACTTTGGAATACAGACAAAGTTACGTTTACACAGAAGATACACATGGAAGAGGAACCATCATTGGAAAAGAGCAACGAGAACACATATACATCAAGTAGAACTTAATTAGGCCAAACTGCTGGGGGACATGGCATTAACAAACAAAGAGGCCATGTCCAAGAAGCACGTTCAAATGCAGTTAATTGTGTTCACACATTAGGAATGGGTTTGAGGGGTGGTGTGTTTGTTTTACAGCTGCCAGACATTCCCATCACTGAACCCATTCTGCAGCAGCAACCGGGCAACAACTCAAAAAGTTTTGCTGTGGCTGTTTACGACCACCACTCTCTCCTGAAAGCAAGATTCACATAAATATCTAACAATCTATAAACACTGAACCAATCCATCACTGAATAAACCTTCCAGAAAAACTGTCTCCTCATCATAAAGACTCTTCCACCTACACTCACAAATCGTAAGTGGTAGCTCTGTACATGTGAGGTATTTTGTATACAATTTATATGAAGTTAAGCTGTACTCACTAGTGTGTAACTTTGTAGAAAAAAAAATTAACTTTGCTTTCAAATGTTTAGCTATCAGTGCATGTATCAGTGACTCTTCTGAGAGAGAAGCTGTATTTAGGGAAACATGTTCTTTGGCCAAATGAGAGTCCTCGTTTTTATATTTCTTACTTATATGTTCTTTGGCCAATGCAGACTACTTTTGCTTCATCCTGTTGGAATAAAGAGGAAGGATGTTATCAGATTTAAATTTACACGCTTTCAGTTGAGGCTGTACTCATAAACCTGCCTTGGCCTGTCCCTTAGACTTTTCACAGTTACGCTTTACAGACCCTACACTGCTCTTCTCTGCCTGCTCTCTTGAGAAAGTATTACACAAATATTCTGGTAAATCCATTCTATTGGAAGTAACAACTTTGTAAAAAGCATTTCCAGATGTGTAAAGTAAGTTAGTTCTGCTTACTTATCATTAGAACAACAGATAACAAAAAAAAATATTCCTCTTGGAGGACGAGCCTACACTTTTATTTCAGTTTTGAAAGGAGAAAATAAGATTAGTGATTTATATAGTGTAGCCTGTACACAGGGGTACAAGCAGATCCAAAACAAAAGTCTAAATCCCAGCGCTTCGCGTCCAGCACAGCTCACAAACAGGTTGTGCTACTGTTCCTGCACATAAGCCCCCTGCCCTAGAGACAACATTATCATTCTTTTTGTCTGCAAAATCCCAAGGAGTTATGGATATCCACGCCACTGTAACCACTCAGTTCCTTTTTCCATAAAAAGGAATATTAGATCATCTGCAACGTACGTCATATGTCACTGCTGCACTTAGCAAAGTCAGGTAATTTATAACTTTGATGCACACCGCTGCAAAGCTTGATTTTTAGGCCCAATGTCAACTACTGATATACCACCAAGACTTGTGCCATATATTCTTTCCCAGGCAGACATAATGCTCCCTATCTCAAAATATTTACAGCGCAAGGCCCACAGATTCAGCAGATTTAGCACACAATTCGTTTTAAAAAAAACAGAGCTGAAAGATCACCCAGTTTATCCCACCTTCTTCAAGATAAGACCTCCTAGGCAACCCTGCCAGGAATCTCTCTTGCCCCACCTGAATTACTTTTTCCCTACTGTTCAGGTGAGTAGAAAGTAAAATGCAGAAGTGTACAAGTCTTCAACAGGTGGAAGCCCACACCAGTGAGTATCTACTGAGTCTGTGAGGATGCCATGGCAAGGTCCACCTGGAAAAATGAGGCTACAAGATTATGGCCTAAAACACACAGTCTGAGAGAGAAACGTTATTGCAGCAGGTACACACACCAAGACACCTACATGCATTAAAAAAAAAGTGTTAACCAGGAAAACTACTCTTTATTCACTATTAACCAGCAAGTCTATTTTAGATGCAATGCAATGTCAAAGAACATATAACTTAGCAGCTGCCTTCCCGCATTATTCTGTCCTCATGCACAGTTTCAAGAGACTTCCACCCAAATCAATGAACTGGATTCATTAATTTACTTATCACACACACACACAAAAAAAGGCAGGTTGGTTAATCAAATTCGTAATATATTTCATACCTAAAATAAAGGTGTACTACACTTCATCATACACCACATCAAAGTAAACTGCCTCCTTGATAGAACTGGCATTCTGCAGCGTGTGTGCTTTCCATATTGATTGCCTCTTTCAAATGAAACAAAAATCCGACACATTGGTAGAAGTACACCCTCCTCAATGAGTTATTCACCGTCTCACAGCAAACTATTGAGCTATGAAACCAGCAAAAACACTGAATTATTTAATAATGCCATTTCCTCATTTTGACACTCTTATCGTTACTCAGGGCCCATTTTTGTCTTATAATCCTCCCCCCTCCCCCCCAAAATTGTAAGACATTTTTCACGTGCATTGCTCTGGAAACTCTTAGTAGAAAGGACTGCTCAGCATCCCGGAGCACCTGAGAAGCCCGTAAGTACCATAAAGTTCTGTCTGACAAAAGCCACAGCAGTAAAGGGTCTCCCACATTAGAGCCACGGCTACGTTGAAGCAGAAGGACTATAAATGTGCCAGATCCACCTCAGGCCTCCACGTCCAACGCCGGCCTGAGGCCCTGGCCCCCACATCCAGGTCCCCCTCTTGCCCCAAGCCCTGTATCTGTCCCCCTCATATATATTTACGTGACAGCCCCTCTGCGAACCCCGCACCCCAGGGGCGATCCAAACCCTGCCAAAATCCGAGCAACCTTTCCCTCACCTCATCCGAAACGCCGAGCCCGTTTCCAGCAACACCACTTCGCCGTCCCCCCCGCCCCCAAACCCCAGCCACCCTCACCCTGCAGCGCCCTCGCCCCCATCGCACCGCCCGGCTCCCCTTCCCCAGCACCCCCCGGGCACCCCCCGCGGCCGCACCTCGCGGTCCTTGAGGCCCAGCAGCAGCACCTCCTCCATGAGGGTGAGCCGCGTCTCCTTGGAATCGCCCTTCTCGTCGTCGCCGGGCTCGTCCCGGCGCCCTTCATCGTCGGAGCCGCCGCCGGCGCCCCGCTCCTTGTCGGCGGCGGCGGCGCTGCGGGAGGCCTCGGTCCGGCGCTGCACCAGCCCGGAGCTACGCTGGGTCAAGGAAGTCATGGCTGCAGGCGGTGGAAGGTCAAAGGCCCACCGCGGGGAGAGGAGCTTGGCGACAGCTAGGGAGGGGAGAAGGAACGGGAGCCACTCCTGCCTCCGTCTTATCCGCAACGGGACAGTGGCCGGCCGGGGAGAATCATAGGGAGCGGGATTCGGCCGAAGCAGGAGAGGCGGAGGCAGTGACGGTGGGAGCCGGCGTTCCTCGCCTACTGCGGCCGAGCTGACAGAGGTGGCTTCTCCTCCAATATGGCGGCGTGGGCTGATGTCAGCGGAGGATGTGGTAGCGGCAGGCGGGGGGGTACGACCGGAAAGCGCTGCGGACGGGAGGAGCCCTCCACTGGGCTGGAGCTGTAGACGGGACGCTCCGGGAATGCAGCCCCCTCAGCTTCAGGGAGTGCGAGTGCTGTTATTGACTGTTACTAACCGTTACCGGGGGCTGTGGAGGACAGTTAATCCAACGCTCTGGGCGGAGGGGAAGGGGGGCCGGACAGCCGGTGCCCGCCGTGACATAAACCCAGAGGCTAAGTAGTACACGCTTAATTTTTTTTTCTTAAAAAGTGCTTTATTTACAATCTTATGTCTGCTGGATTTCACTTTTAGCCACAAGACCAAGTCTGATTGTTTGTGCAGACCCTCAGAAATAAATACATACATATATATATATGTAAACTCAGCAGCTAAACTCAGGTGAGCACACAGAGCTCTCAACAGTCTCGACTTTAAACGGAGTAAAGTGAGTCCCTCGGTTCTGCTGTCAATAAGGCATCTTTTCAAACCTTGAGCCCTTTTGACTGTGGCATACCAAAAACTCAAAACTACTTATCAAGATTAAATGTCATATATGGTTCTAGGTAGCATATTTTATTAAAGTGCTTAAGATGCAAAGACTGCCTATACTTTTTAGTCCAGAATTAGGATATTGCATTTGGCCATATTGAGATAGCATATAGATTTTTAAAAAATAATACATATAATATGTATCTAAGATATAAATAAACTATTTCTATAAATATATATATATATATATTTAGGTGCACCCCGTTTAACAAAAGCTCCAAGTCACTTTTTAAGTCACTCCTTTATTTTCCACATCCCCAATTCTTGCATAATTTGCTAATGTGACATGGTGATATTTCAGTATAGCTTCTTCTAGATTATTGATAAAAAAGTATAGCAGACAGACAAAACTAATCCCCAGAGGATCTGAATCACTCGCACAAGTGTTTGCAGATTGTTCCTCTTCTGTGTTTGGAGGCCTGCCAATTATTCACAGTTAACTTAGTGTGTGACATTCTGATTTTTTTTATCTTTTTAGTTTTTTTTATTAAAATTTTTTGCTGTACCAGGTCAAATGCCAAAACAAAGCGTAAGGATATGACATCACTGTTATTTTTATCGAATAAGCATTTGCTCAAAGAGATACCACAATAGCATTATAAGATCTGTTTTCTGGAAATGTCTTTTCTGAGTAGTAATTTTACTCAACCCTTTATTAATTTAGTCCTATATGAGCCACTCAGATATTTTGCTGAGGAATGCAATCAAGATAACAGTCATGTAATTAACCTGGTGTTGTAGTTTAACCCCAGCTGACAACTAGACACCACACAGCCACTCGCTCACTCTCTCCACTGGTGGGATGGGGGAAAGAATCAGAAGAGTAAAAGTGAGAAAACTCATGGGTTGAGATAATGACAGTCTAACAGGTAAAGCCAAAGCCACAAACAAAGCAAAACAAGGAATTCCTTCACAATTTCCCATGGGCAGGCAGGTGTTCAGCCATCCCCAGGAAATCAGGGCTCAGTCATGCCTAACGATTACTTGGGAAGACAAAACGCCATCACTCCAAACATCCCTACACCTGTAGTGGGTTGACCTTGACTGGACACCAGGTGCCCACCCAGCTGCTCTATCACTCCCTGCCCAGCCAGACAGGGGAGAGAGAATAAGATGAAAAACAGCCCATGGGTTGAGATAAGGCAGTTTATTAAAGTAAAAGCAAAAGTTTGCATGCGCAAAAGCGAAGTGAAGCAAAAGATAGCAAAGTTTATTTTCTACTTCCCATCAGCAGCAATGGCTGGCCATGTCCCAGGAAGCAGGGCTTCAGCAACGTGTAACAGTTTTTCAGCAGGCAGAAGTTGTAAACGACAAATACCTCCCCCTTCCTGCTCCTCTTCTTAGCTTTTATATCTGAGCTGACATCATATGGTATGGAATATCCCTTTGGTTAGTTTGGGTCAGCTGGCCTGCTTGTGTCCCCTCCCAGAATTTTGCCCTCAATTCGGGAAGAAACATTACAGTGCTGATGCTGTGCTCAGCGGTCACCAGTGTGTTATCAACACCCTTCTAGCTACCAATGCAAAGCACAGCACTGTGAGGGCTGCTATGGGGAAATGAACTCCAG